>JARHVA010000850.1:3750000-4333700 GCA_037957365.1 Torreya grandis | reverse complement strand
AATCCAATTGTCAAAATCTTATAGTTTCTTTGCTTGAGTATACAGTAATTACAACAAAACTAAAATCCATTCAACCATAATAGTTTACACATACAATGCTAGTCTTCATTCCATTAAGGTTTTAGGGAATGTGACTTTAGTTCTATGGATGACCAAGCCATCTACAAAGCTAAATTTATATCTTTAATGTGAAACAAGACATTTCCCCAAAAATCCTAATAATACATAATTATCCACAGAATTTCCCATTTCAAACAATAATTAGATAACTTCACCAACCTCACAATAGCTTCTATATGAAAACTTCTTGAACTAGAATAATTATTTTCTCCTTCTCTCTACTCCTTTATCCTCCTCATGCAGTCTCATGCCTTTCTCTCTCTCCTCCCTCTTATTATTATTTCATCATCAAGCTTCCTCTTTCATGTAATGCATGAAATTATTGCATTAAACTCATAGTTTTCCATCGTTCTACCATGGAAAATCCCCATTATCTGTAGAAATATTTACTAAACCAAGTTAACTCAAGTTTGAGCCAACAAGAAATCCCTAATTCTTTCAAAGTTCCCAAAAACATTTAATCATTATTTTAATCCTTATTTTTTGCATGGTCTTTTTGATTTTACATGCCCATATATTAACTTTTCAAAGTCCACATACAAAATCATTGCCAATGATGTTGATTAATCCTAAGTACATCAAACCAAAGAAATCAAAATTATATACTATGCCAATGTATTTAACCCCAATAGTTAAGATTAGGTCATAGGATAACTTAGGTAGTTATTACATCAACCTATCAAGGATCAACATGAATTTGAATGATAAAGTGACTAGTATAAAGTTATCAACAAGATTTTAACTTTAATAGCCAATCAAAAAACTGTTATAACAATGTCAAACATGATGATATTGTAGTAACGTAGTCATTTGTTATTACCACTATATATAGGCTATCCCAATGTCTTTTAGATATCTTTTATATATCAAGGCATTAATCTAAAAAATGATGTTTCTTGAATATCATAATAACTAGCTAATGTATAAGACATTTTAAAGACATTCCGGTTAGTCTATAAGCATTAGTAGATAAATACTAATCCAAAAGATTTTTTTACTTGTTAAATAAATATCATCTGCAATCATGAATATAATAACAAAACATTATCACAAGTAGAATTATGCACTCAATCTATGTACTACAACCATAATTCAATCACACAATTTTATCCATATAAGTATTAAACTAAAACTAGATCCTAACTAACACACATAATCAATCATTTAAATGCAGATAACATCAAATACATACTAAAGCTAACAATTCAAATAATACGTATAAAGAATGCTATCTATCATGGTGTGTGCATGGGTTTTAGTTGTTCCTATGTTGTCCCTTAACACCTCCATCTACGTCATCCTCTCTAATGATGCTCTCCTTCCATCATGATCTGAGGGATGGATCTTTATTGCATCCAACTCACGACAATAAGGTAGTTAGCCCATAACATCATGATATATATCCATCAAATACTGATGTAAAAACTAACAACATGATCATAATGTAAAAAAAATACAAGTATAACCAACACATAATAATATAATCATGTAATCTAAACAACATATAGTTGTACCATAATGGCATATGACTTACAACTTAATTAAATTATAATTAATCAATTTAACAACCATAATAATCCACAAATAATTAGGTAAATTAGATTAATGAGAAATCAAGATGTAACATCCTTGCCCCCTAAAGCTGGTCATCATCCTGATGACACTTATTCAAATACTAGTTTTGAATTAAAAACATTATTCAATAGAAAAATAACATAGTATGAAGCAAAAAATCAAGCAAACAAATGTGGAAATAACATGTAAAACTCATCATAGTCCTCCCAAGTAGCACTATCCTCAGAGTATTAGTCTCATAGGACCCTACAATATGACATATATCTATTATGAAAATAGATTTTATGAGTGTCAGTTACTCTGATTGGTCATACCATGACCACCTTGGGATCTAGAACCTGTAAGACATTCTAATCCAACACATGTGAAGGATTGGCTATATATTTTTTAAGATAAGACACGTGGAAGACATTATGCAAAAGAGCTAGGGATGGTGGAAATGCAAGCCTATATGATAAAAAGATGACCACTTCCAAAAATTCAAAGGGTCCTACATATCTGTTATTAATTTGACCTATCAAGGTCAAATTACTACCCCTATCATTCAAAACTTTCCTAAATCTCACTAATATCTCTTTAAAGCTCATCAAACCAAGGAATTATGGCTTAAAAATCACTAATTTTGGTCAAAAATGTAAAAATAGATTGTAAATGGGTAATTATCACTTCAAAAGAGCATTTTTAAGTTTAAATATGCAGATAATCCATGCACAAGGATCAATTTTGAAAGAAAATTAAACATTTTGGGAGCTACAGGTGGTTTTAGGACCTAAAATTTTGTACACATGGTCATTATGAGTTTGATAAAATTATGAAAAGGTTTCATGGCCATTGGAAAAGTGAATATACTTGATTTTTTGTAACAGTCCTTAGCATGTTCGTTGGAGATCACCATTGGAGTAGGTATCATTTTAGACTGCCACAGAGGTTTCTAAGTCTAGGTAAAAGTTTGAAAAGTATGGGATGATGTTTTAACATAATAATCAGACCTTTGAAGAGTATAAAAACTCTAAATTTTAAGTAAACCATGTTCAACAGGTTTTTGATTTTAAGTAAACCATGTTCAACAGGTTTTTGCAAGCAAACATACATAAAGGCCAAAAAGGGGTTTTTTGACTTTTCAAGAAAAATATTATTTGAAAGTGTTTTGATAGCATGGTATAGACCCCATAATAATTTTTTAAATTATTATAAAGAATGTGAATATTTATTTTTACTTTTTTGAATTTTTTATTTTTTCAATTCTAGACACCCTTCCTAGCCTCATATTCAGATGCTCATATATTTCACCATGTGTGGAGTTTATATGAATGTTATTAGTATGTTTTGATTAATTATATTTAATTATAATTAATGAAAAAATGAGGCCATTTTAATGGTTTTGCTTTATGAACAATCATTAAGAGTGTAGGTAGCTTAGAATGCAATCAAAACCCCACAGACAGATTTCTCCACATGGTAAATTTTTATATATTTTAAATGGGAACTCAATATTTTCAAGAATGTTATGGGGGTAATTTTTATAAAAATAGATATATTTTTTTGAGATTTGGAGGTCTGTACTTCATGAACCATCATTTTGAAAATTTAGCTTCAACGCTCGCCTAAACCCTCAAAAAACTAGTTTTGAAAAAAGTTTATTTTATTGACATAAAATCATCTTTAATAAACCTATTTTTTTTTTTAAATGTAAATTAAACTCATATAGGATTCCATAAATGTGAATTTTATGTATGGAGATGTACGGATGAGGGAAGAAATCATATTTTTTATATAAAAAGGCATATAAAATGAAGTATAGGACACTTGAATGAAATATAATCAATCGAGATAAAATAATAAGACTTTTTATTCATTTTAATATTTTATTTTGATCATAAATAATCTCATAAGTGTCCCAACCAACTCAATCAAAATGGCCAATCTGCAAGAAAATGGAGCAAAATAGGCCTAGTCAACCTTGTTGACTGAATGGTGAGTGTTTTCTCATCAAAATCAAATATTTTGATGATGAATAATTGTTTTTAAGGTGATTTATTTTTGTTTTTTCAGGTTTCATAGCTTATTATTTCAGTTTTAATTGATTCCAAATTCAAGAAGATAGGCTATTAGGCGTAATTGGCCTAATTAGTCAATCAAGCAAGTAAAGTATGGCATTGAAAATCTATAAAATGAATTAATTTTTGAGTTACCACATGTAATATACGTTTTTTAAGTGGATATATAATTATAAATTCAATCCATAAGTTTTAATTCATGAAATTTGAGCTCAAGTTGAGTTAACTCTTTCTTAAGGGTCAAATCTCTTCGATTGACTAGTTTGACTAGTTTCATGCATCTCCCATGCTTTTCATGCAAGAAAAAGATTTTAAAGAACATAAAATCACTTTAAAGATGGAGTTATATTCTAATTTATTGCATGATTTTTATTTAAGGAAGGTTGAAAATTCAACATGGGCCCACCACTTCTCAATTCTATGCCAAAAATGAAGAACATGTATTTTTTTGAAGAATTGGAAGATTTTAAAGCCTTTATTTAATATTGTAAAAGGATTTTAGTCTTATTTTAAATCAAACAAGAATAATCCTTATATTTTCCATGTTAATTTGTATTTATTTAAAGTTTTAGACTTATATATTGGATTTTTGAAGTCATTTTTTGAAAAAAATTTGAAGACAGAGAATAAATTATAATTGACACCATTTATCAAATAAAGAAGATTTTTTGCATATGTTTTTTTTGGATTAAAATAGAGTATATTTTTGATTTTGTACCAAAATATAATTGAGATATATATCCCATTTTTTTAGGTCCTTTCCATATCTACTATGAAAATCTCACCCTCTACAAGTCATTTGAAGAGATAGGAATACAATTTTGTAATCCAAAATCCTCTCAATCCTTCATCTGAAATAATAATGTTTAGGGGAAATTTAAAGAATTCCTATTGATTTATATGTATGCCTTAATTTTAATATATTTCAAATAATACCAATCATTTATGTGCATCACCCCATTAGATAATCTTTCCCATTTTAGTTTTCTTCGCCTTTTCCATCCAAAAAATCATAGTAGATCAGATTTAATTGATACATCTTAAGGGAACCATCCCTCTCCAGAGGTTCTTCTCAACATAGAGTCACCCACACTCTAAAAATTTATAATTTTATTAGCTAGAGTGAGGGTGTATTTTGTACATCTTCAAGCTGGGTGCACTCTAGAGTGATAATAGTTTTTGGCACGCCTGGTGGGATATTCATTCTACACACTAGCCTTTAGAGGAATCTAAAAGATAAATGTAACTTTCAGGCACTCAAAGTTAGTTTTGAACATTAGATATATGTTTAATATTTATTTATTTCAGCATTTGGCTTACTAATGGTCTCCAATGGCTTGTTTTAGTATGGATCCATATTATCTTCATGATGGTCACTATGACCAGCCATACTATGATCCTCACTAAGAGTTTGAAGATATATATATATATATATATATATATATATATATATCAGAGATATATGCAAGAGTACTACCCAAACCCTTCATATGAACAACCAATCCATCATAATATTGCCCCTTACCAGCCTAATCATGTCTATTTGGAATCTACCCAATCCATACTAACACTTAAACAAACTTTAGTGAGCCTTGAAAAGCATGCACTAGAGTTGTATTCACAAAGCTATTATGGAAAAAATACCCATATTCACTAGATTCATCATTTGAGAGAGTCATTTCAGAAAATAAAAGAGCAATGGGCACCTATTGAGAGGGAAAATTAGGGTAGTCTCACTGGTGAGATGATGGATGTAGGTGGTTACATTCAAAGTATTGAGGATAAACTAAAAGGTCTTAAAGAACAATAGGTTCAATTACAACCTTCTTATATGCCATCTATTCCTCCTAAAGAGACCATTCCAAGAGCCCCTTTGAGTTTTCCAAATTCTTCATATATTTCTCAGACCTTCCCTTCTTGGAGATTAATCTAAGAGACTTGTTAAAGAAAATAAGATATTGTTATAGGAAAAACTACTGTTGAAACAATTGACCACTTTAAAGAGAAGATATTCCAAGAGAATATTGATAAGAAGATCAGAGAGTTGGATCTAAATACAAATAAGGAGGAGGATAACCATAATCAAAAGGTCAAAAAAGAGCCTTTATCTTTCCCATCTTGGAACCAAATCATGGAGTCAAGCAAGAAAGAAGAACAATCAAGTATCATTCAGGATGTTGAATTCAAGCAAGAGATCATTCAACCTTCATACCTTCCTCCTCAGAAGCCTAAATACTTTCCTTCATGGAAAGCCATTTAAGAAAAAGTACAAAAAGATAAGGTGATCTAAGAAGAGCAACCTCATGAGCAAAATCAGGTATCTATAGTTACTTCTATAAATATTTCGCATCTTATTAAACACTTTTAGGGATCTACCATGCTACTTTTTGAGCAAGAACCTCTTCTTTGTGAGGCAAGTGAAGAAGATGTAGCTAAAGAGATAGAGAATGATGATAATTCCAATGATCAAGAAGAAGAAATCATAGTTGGGATACCACTTGGTAAGGACAAAAATGTTTCAATTTTTCATGATAAACAAGAATATGACTTACAGAAGGATTCTCAAGAGTTTTTAGCTGAGATAGATGAAGTGAAAACAAATTTTTATTCAAAAGGCAGACATGAAGACAACTCACATAGAGCCATTGTTGAGATGGAGAATATTCTTGATAAAGATGAGACAAGTGCAGTAGATCAAGAAATTTCATTTAACTTCATATAAAAGGTAGAAATATGTGATCAACATGTTTCAAATGGTAAGAATGCTGATTAATTTCATATCTTTTCCATTGATCACGATGAATAATCCTTTTGGGATGACTTGGAGAGTCTTTGTGCAAAATTTGATGGTCCATCTCCACCCCAAGTTAATATTGATGAATGTCTTATAAAGAGTAATATTTTAGATATTAATTAGGAATAAATTAAAGTCATATTATAGCCATTTTTGGATGATTATCAAGGATCTAAAGACTTTAACAAAGTACCACTTCAAATAGAGTCAAATGAAGACATCAATCTAGGTATACTAGCTGAATTGTCAATACAATCATTGAATGAGAATATGTCAAATCATGATCAACCTATGAATGAAGTAGATATATAACTTTTGATGTAATTAAAAATAATATGGGAGGAGGATAATTGGATATTAGATCCATGTCTTAAATCCATACACCTAAGAATGGAATTTGGAGGCCTAGCTATATCATCTAAAACATATGAACATATAAGTGATCCCATTTACAGAAGAGAGCTATCAAAAGGAAGTAAATACATTTCAAAGTTTCATAGTGCATCAAATAGATTTCCATTTGATCTAGGAGAAATAACAAGGTGGAGTTTAGTTTTTATATAGTATAATCCTTGTGTTTCATTCCTCTAAGTGCATATCTGCACATGCTTTCAACATTTGTTTTTTCCTTTCCCTGTTGTTGTCCTTTCCTCTAAGTACACATGTGCAAATGTTTGTTGTCTTGTTTGTGTCTTTACCCATAAAATATATTAAAATATTTAGTGTATATCTAATTCTATCCTTTTCAGAGTTTCTAAATTCTTTGATTAGCAGGCTGGTCAACCCCTGAAAATTACCAAAATTGTTATTAATTTGCCCTGTCAAGGTCAAATTACTATCTCTATCATTCAAAACTTTCCTAAATCTCACCAATATCAATTTAAATCTGGTCAAGACAAGGAATTTTGGCTTAAAAATCACTAATTTTGGTAAAAATTTCAAAAATGGATTGTAAATGGGTCATTATGACTTCAAAAGAGCATTGTCAAATTCAATTATGCAGATCATCTATGCACAGGGATCAATTTTGAGAGAAAATTAAACATTTTAAGATTTAAAGGTGGTTTCAAAACCTCAAATTTTTTTACACAACGTAATTATGAGTTGGATAACCTTTTGACAAAGTATCCATTGGAGAAGTGAAGATACTTGTTATTCTGTAATAGTCCTTAGCATGTCTATTGGAGATCACCATTGGAGTAGGCATCATTATGGAGTGCCACAAAAGTTTATAAGTCTAGGTAAAAGTTTTAAAATCATGGGATGATGTTTTAACATCATAAAAAAACCTTTAAAGAGTGTAAAAACTTTAAATTTTAAGCAAACCATGCTCATACAGGCTTTTGCAAACAAACAAGCATAAAGGCCAAAAAGGTTTTTTTTGAATTTTTAAGCAAAATGTACTTTAATAATATTTTAATAGAATGGTATAGAAACCATGATGATATTTTTAGGTATTGTAAATAATCTTAATATTTATTTTTATTTTGGTGAAATTTTCATTTTTTCAGTTCTAGACACCCTTCCTAGCCTCCTATTCAGATGCTCATATATTTCACCACATGTGGAGTTTGGATGAAAAATATTAGTATGTTTTTAGTAATTATATATAATTATAACTCATGAAAAATTGAGACCATTTTAGTGGTTTTTATTTATGAACAATCATTAAGAGTGTAGGCAACTCAAAATACAGTCAAAATTTCACAGGCAAATTTCTTTATGTGGTAAATTTTTATATATTTTGAATGAGAAAAAAATATTTTAAATAATATTTGGGGGGGGGGGGGTTATTTTTATACATATAAATATAATTTTTTTGGGATTTGGAGGTTTGTACTTCATGAACCATCATTTTGAAAATTCAACTTCAAAGCCCGTCTAAACCCTCAAAAAACTAGTTTTGCTAAAAGTTGTTGCCATCAAATCATCTTGAATCAACCTAAAAAAATTTCAAATGCCAATTAAAATAAGATAATATTAGATAGATGTCAATTTTATGTATGGAGATGTACGGATGAGGGCATAAATCATATTTTTTATAAAAAAGCATGTAAAATAAAGTACAAGACATTTCAATGAAATATAATAAATGGATCTCAAATCCTAAGACTTTTTATTCATCCTTAAATTTTATTTTTGTCATAAATAATCTTATAAGTGTCCAAAATAGCTCAATCAAAATGGCTAGTTTGTAAGAAAATGGAGCAAAATAAGCCTAGTGAACCCTTTTGACTGAATGACAAGTGTTTTCTCATCAAAATCAAATATTTTAATGATGAATAGTTGTTTCTCAAGTAAAATTTGTTGTTTTTTTCATGTTTTATAGATTATTATTTTAGATTTAATGGTGTCTAAAAGTAATAAGATAGGCTATTAGGCCTAATTAGCCTAATAGGCCTAATTGGTCAATCAAGCAAGTAAAAAATGGCATTGAAAATCTATCAAATAGATTAATTTTGAAGCTACCATGTAGAATATATGTTTTTTAAGTAGATATATCATTATAAAGTCAATCTACAAGTTTTAATTCATGAAAGTTGAGCTCAAGTTGAGTTAACTAGTCCTTAAGGGTAAAATCTCTTTGGTTGACTAGTTTGACTAGTTTCATGCATCTCCCATGCTTTTCATGAAAGATAAAGATTTTAAAGAAATTAAAGTGATTTTAAAGATAAAGTGATTTTAATGGTAAAAAATTGATGAAAAATATTGATGCAATGGGGACCATTAATTCTCAAGGAGGGAGGAATGATCGGAGCAATATTTCAGGTGACAATTCAGGAGACGGTTCTACCCCAATTAGTGGTAGAAATTTTAGGAGCCATAAATTTTGCACCATAGCTCCATTTGACTCTCCATTTGAACCATTGGAAATATGAGAATGATGAGAACATCTTGAGATGGAACTAAGCTCCACTCAATAGCTTTTGACCCTAGAATACCAAATTGAAGTGCCCCAAATTTCAATTTTAGTAGTGCAGTCTAAAAATAGTAGGTTTCTAAAATAGTAATTCCTTGAATTCTATATTATTGTAAACATGTAAGTCAAACCAATTCATCTCCCTCAAGATTGGTGACCTTTCACATCCTCATCCTACCTTAAAAATGTGTATAAATGAAGATGTAACTTGAAATGGAAATCAGACATCTCTTCCTAAAGATAGGCATATGTTGTATCTACATTTTTGAGCAATAAAACATCTCTTCTCAGAGATAACATTATTACAATTATGTTTTATTGTTTCCTAAATTATATTTCAACCAAAGTTTCTAAGTTTTGGATCAATACTAATGTTTAGGGGAAATTTAAAGACTTACTATTGATTTATATGTATGCCTTAATTTTAATAGCTTTTAAAGAATACCAGTCATTTAGGTGCATCACCCCATTAGATAAGATTTTATATTTTATTTTCCTTCTATTTTTCCATCTAAAAATTCATAGTAGATCAGATTTAATTGATAAATATTAAGGGAACCAACCCTCTCTAGAGCTTCTTCTCAACATAAAGTCATCCACACTCTAAGAAATTCTAATTGGATCAACTAGAGTGAGGGTATGTTTTGCACATATTCAAACTAGGTGCACTCTAGAGTGATAACAATTTCTTGATGAAAGTTTTGATGACTTCCCAAATTTAATTGAACTTTTCTAAGGCTTAACTCATAAAAACACTTTGTTACCTACTAAAAACTACCTAGTTATTCTCTTTAAATCAATGTGACTCTTCCACCTATTGTTGGCCTTAACCAACCTCTGATTGATTATCTTGACTTATTCTAAGTTTGAAAGAATCTTAGGTCCAAAAACTACCTTGTCTTCCAACCTGTCCTAACTGACTAGTTTTTTGCACTTTTTTCCATACAATGTTTCAAATGATACCATCTTGAAAGCCGATTGGTATGAATTATTATAAGATAACTCAACCAATGGAAGGTAATCCTCTCACTTATATTTTTTATCCCTAAAATACATATGAAGGATATCTTTAAACACTTGATTAACTCGATCAATTTGATTGTCAGTCTATGGTTGATATGTAGTACTGAAGTTTATTTACGTACCCAAAGTTGAATTCAAAGTTAAACCAAAACCTATAAATCATCCTCAGATCATGATCTAAAATGATATTATCTAAAAATACATTCAACCAATACACTTATTTTATGAATATCTTCATAAGAGTAAGTGTATCATCAGTCAAGTTTCTTAGTATAAAATGAGCTACCTTGGTTAGTTTATCAACTACTACCAAGATAATGTCATGTATTTTCTATGAAAATGGTAAACCTTAGATAAAGCCCATACTAATCACATACCACTTCCATTATGGTATGCTATATAGATATAATAATCCATATAGATGCACATGTTCATCTTTCACATGCTCACATTCTAGACAAAGAGACACAAAGTTTGCTACATCTTTCTTGATTATTTTCCATAAATAGAGTGGTCTAAGCTCTACCATGAGCTTGGTTACTCTTAGATGTCATGAATATGGGGAATTATGTATTTCGTTTAGTATTAGGCTTCTCATATTCTCTCTATTTAGTAAATACATCCTTCCATTATAGTGTAAAAGACCATCATTCTCTATTCTGAATCCTTTATACTAAGGATTATGAGCATTCTCTAACAATTCTTTCTTGACCTGATCATAGAATTTATCTCCTAGAGAGAATTTAATTACTTGATCTCTAAAATTACTCTTGATAGTAACCATGACTTCTATATACCTCCTATATCTTAGGGCATCAACTACTCTATTTTCCTTGTCTTTAATATAGTTGATATCAAAATCATAATAAAAAAAATAATTCTAACCATATTTGATGAGCATTCAAATTTAGTTGGGTGAAGATTTACTTGAGTCCCAAGTCATTATTCTTGAGCATAAATGGTTTTTCCAATAAATAATGCCTCCAAACTTATAAAACATGCAAAATTTCTATAAGCTCTAGGTCATGAGGGGTGTAATTCACCTCATAAGGCTTAAATTTCCTTAATTCATAGGCTACCAATGTACCATCCTACATAATAAATCCTCTAAGTCCATCTCTAAATGCATATGTGATTATTGAGAATTGACTGTTAGGATCAATAACTCTTATCATTGGTATTGAAGTAAGCCTCCTTTTTAATTCTTGAAAATCTACTTTACACTTATCTTACCAGATAAAAATTTGGTTCTTATGCTGTATAAAGGTAATCAGATTAGCTATCTTAGAAAAATTTAGAATGAATTTCTTGTTATAGCTCACTTATCCCATGAAACCTCTTACCTCGTGCACATTATTTGGTGCCAACCACTCCATAATGTCTCTTATATCTTTTGGATCTACTAAAATACCATTTGCAGAGATAATATTGTACTTTATTTTGAAAAAATGCACACTTAGACAACTCGCCATACAACTTTTGCTTTCTCAACCATTGTAAAACTAATTCTAGATATTGAAGATGCTCTTCTTCATCCTTAGAATATATAAAAATGTCATCTAGAAATACCAAAACAAAGTGATCTAGGTAATCTTTGAACACACTATTCATGAGATTCATAAATACTACTGAAGCATTTATCAACCCAAATGGTAACACTATGAATTTAGAATGCCCATATCGAGTTCTAAATGTTATTTTAGAATATCCTCATATTTTATCCTCAATTAATGATATCATGATCTAAGATCAATCTTAGACCATTACCCATCACATCTAATCAAAAAGATATTTTATATGAAGTAACAAATATATATCCTTGATAGTCACCTTATTCAACATTCTATAATCAATACAAAGTTGAAGAATACCATTCTTCTTGATGAAGACAATCGCTAAAAACCATGGTGACACACTTGGTTTGATCAACCCTTTTGATATAAAATATAGGAGTTGAGCCTTTAATTCAACCAATTCATTGGTTGTCATTTTGTATAGTGTATTAGACTATAGTTTTAATCTATGTATGATATCAATTTAGAAATCAAACTCATGTTTGGGAGGCAATCCTAGCAATTCCTCTAGAAACACATCATGAAAATTCTTAAGGAAAGGATGATATTAAAGGTATGGTTCCTTAAATTATTCATTTTCATTTATTTTGATAATAAATGCTTGGCATCCTTTTCCTTGAGCCTTCTTGAGTTATAATGCAAAAATTTACCTAAGCTTCAACTCCTATTTCTCACCCTAAATTTATGTCTGATTTCTAAAATCATCCTCATACTTAACCTTATTTAGATATCATTCAACCTTGGATTTACGCTTCATAAGCTAATTGACTCCTAGGATCACATCATATTACCCTAGTGGTGTTTCTTAAAGATCCACTATTGTTATGAATTTGGGAAACCTTATCTTAGCTTCAAATAACACTTGCCAACTTTAAGTTTTAAGTCATTCCCATATTATACTAACCATGCATTTGCCATTACTTTAGATTTTATAGATAACTTATTAAGTATTTTAGGATCTATAAAATATTATGTCACCCTTATATCTATCAAAATAGAAACTAGATGTTCAAATAAAATATATAATAGTTCCATGGGTGAAGCTTAGAATTTGGCTTATTGATTGTCAACTACTGCATGTATATATTATTGAAACATTCCTTGATATAGAGCATAAACTTTATTATTTAACTTATAGAGGGTGTACTCATGATAAAAATGGTCACTTCCAAAAATGAATCAACCTTTGGGTGCTCCTTTTTTATCAGATTACTACTTTCCTTTAAAACCATTACCGAGTTTTTTGTTGCCCGAAACACTATTGAATCTAGTATTTTGATTCTTAAATTGAATCTTAGATTTTCCACTGCTCTACTTTCAGTTATTATTTTTTAAAGTTGATTTAGATTTTCTAAACTTTTTCTTAAACTTATCTCTAACTTGAGCAAGAGATTTCAGCTTCTGTTCTTATTTGATTGCCTTCTCAAAGACTTGATCCATGGTAGATGGCCCATACATGTCCACCTCACCACCAATATAGGGTTTTAATCCTATGATGAAATTCCTAATAATGAACCTCTCATATGCCTTATATTGAGGTACATAATTTAGAATTTTGGTGAATTGTTCCCAATATTCATTCACTGATAGGTATCCTTACTTAAGATTCTAAAAATCTATAAGTATTTGGTCAAAGTATAACTATGGAAGCCACCATGATATAAAAAATATAATGAACTACTCCCATGTGGTGGTTGTAGAGTTAAGATTCATTTATAAATCTTTATTGGCCTACTATGTAGTTGCTTTACCAGCCAACTGGTAAGCTGCCTAAACTACTTTAGTGACTTAAAAGTAGTTTTGAATATCCAAATACTTCTCCATCTTAATCAAACATGCTTCAGCTTTGTCTCCCAAAATGGTTCCATAAAACTTAGGTGGATTCACCCTTTTCATATCTATATCCAATCCCATAGCTACATGAGCTCTTGTGTCCTAAGGCACTTCCTCATGTCTTTTATTTTAAGGAATTTCTTGCTCAATAGGATGATCTTCAGGCACATCCTGATGGGATTCCTCTTCATGTCCATGAATTTCCTAATTTAGGGATATAATTCAATCCCTAGCTTCAGTCATGGATATGAAAATCTAATCCAACATTACTGCTTGTTCAATGAAAAATTGGTTAGGATCAAATGGATGGTTATTGTAATTGAAATTTGAAGGACCCTCACCCAATGATCTAGATCGCATCATTCTTATTTCTGGTGAATATAAGGATAATAAAATGTTAGTGTACTCATTAAGTCTTAGAGTTCAAGACACATCTCTGATACCATAATGTAACATCCCCACTAGGATTTATTAGAATAATGTAATTTTTTTAATAAAATAATTCCACGTATTCAATATTAGAATTCACCATAAGAATCTAATTAGTGATCCTAATATAAACATACCAAATATGTTAACCATAAAAATAGGCATGTAACAATCCATTTAGTTACTGATCACTAATAAATAAATAATAAAAACATAACTACATATATTCTAGAAAGTAATTACATAATTTTAGCCATGATTGGTATAATATTACAACCACTACTGTCAATGGACATATGAATAATTATTACATTTTCATCAGGAATAATATTTTAATAATAAATATAATACTAGATACAAGGTTTCATAAAACATGAGTCTCATGAACTCTAGTATCTATGGTAATCTCAACTGTAGTCTCCAATGAAGTACTATTATGGGGAGGGAGAGCATCATCCAAAAAAATATCATTTGAGAACTTTTCCACACCAACCACATACCATCAATCCCCTATATAATCCACCATCTAGGGAATGGACCTCCCTTCAAGAATGGGTAGATAATGATGGTGTAGGAATCTAAAGAGACAAGTTAGTATCCATGTGCTGTAAGATATCTAATACATGATGTGTACGATAAAGAAAATATATTCTAACATGATATCACATAAACATGTAAATCATACTTATAAAATGACAATGTTTAACTAAATATTAATTTGGCCAAATTTTTCAAATAGTTAATGATCTCTAGGATCAGTCAAATTTATACACACCACTTGATCAGATTACTCTCATCTGGCATTGGTGATGCTAGGTAAGCTAGTGAATTCCATCTCACCACTTATTTAGGACAAACAATGTGAGATTTGGTTAATATAAAATATAACCAATAGATTCAAACAAATTGCTTTCTATCAACAAGAATAAAACATGCTAAGTAAAGTAATAATCAAAGTACATATATATAGTTTGTTAAATGTATGTAATGAATCTCAACTATATTATTTATTACATAAATAAGTACAGTCTATACCAACTAGGTATATTTTATTCTTAGACTGCATGTTTCTAATTAACTCAAATGTAATATCATTTATTAGAAATAACATTATCAAAATTTATTTCCATGTACACATTTCTCAATTATCAACAAGCTAGTCATAAATAATTTTAGAGATCAAATACCTCATAGTTAATTTCTAATCTCACAATAAATATAAATCCTTCATTGATATAACTTGTTGTTCTTTTAAGGATCTATATGCATATAATCATAGTGTTCAACCTCTCAGGCTTTTATGACTTAATTTTAATAGCTAATGTATACCATAATTATAAGTACACTTCTCTCTATATACAAATATATGCTATATATGTGTATGGGTACCTAATTTCCTCATACAGATATATTTCATATATATGTACTTATACTTATTAAATACATACATAATATGTACTGCATATAAGTATTTGTTCACATTTAAAAATACTATTCTATACTAAGCTAATAATAACTTTTATTTTCCATTATGAAATACATATTATTCAAACAAACCATTGATAATTTAACTATTCATAGAATAACATTTATTATCAATCATAGGATTTCAACTTTATCAAATCCCCTATTATTATTTCACTTATTTCAATTTATAAGTCAAAATCCATTTTCAAGGGAAAAATTTATTCATAGTCTATTTTCCATGTTTATCCCTAATTCAGGTCATTAAACTAGATATGATTTTCTTAAAAGTTTGATAAATAGTGTTCTAATCAACTAAAAACTTAAATCTATATTCTACCCCTTCCACTTATTTTAGGATTATAATTTTCTTGAGTTTCATAAGTATCATTTAAAATCAAGTTGACATCTAATAGAGAATCATTATTAATTGTATAACAACCAAACCTTTTCATAGTCTAATATAATTACTTAACCCTACTATAGTCTATGCATAGTTCAAAAACATTATCACATGCATTGTTCCAAGTTCATCTCTATCGACTATCTATTTATTGAAAGGAATACTCTTAAGGATTCCCTAATATATTACAAGTTTCATAATAGGGCTTGTACCTAATACCCAATCCACGTAAATGATATACAACTCATATGATCTATATATATGTGTATGTGATAACTTAGCTATACTTATATCCAATTCGATGCTAATATCCACTATGTGAATATGATATTAAATACTAAAATAGAAACTTTATAATAGTCACCTCACATAACAAAATTCTCTATAACATGAACTTATAGTTGAGATAGAATTTAAGCACTCACTGTACCCACTCTAGGAGAGCTCTATCTTATCCACCAACCCAAAATAACTAATTTACATAGACTTAGCTTACCCTCATAGGATTTATAATGATATGTTCATATACCCTTTATATATGTTTATGATTTTGAAAAAAAAATGTATACATTTCTTTCCTGATTGACTAAATACATTAAGAACTTCACAATAAGTATTCATAGAATATCATCCTATTCCATTCATTTAACAAACCTACTTAGACCTAGTATTTTAACTTCTATAAAGTCAAAGAATATGATCAGTCTTGTGTATTATAAATATACTTAGGATTTTGACATATTACTATTCACATATGTATAATAAGGGTTTTAAATTTAACAAAACACAATCAACCTTTTTATTAAAATCTGACTGTCAAAATCCTAAAGTTTCTTTGCTTGAGTATATAATAATTAAAACAAAACTAAAATCCATTCAACCTTAATATTTCACACATATATTAATAGTCTTCATTCCATTAAGGATTTAGGGAATATGAATTTAGTTATATAGATGGCCATGGCATCCACACAGCTAAATCTATATCTTTAATGTGAAAAAAGACATTTCCCCAAAAACCCTAATAATACACAATTATTCATAGAATTTAGTGTTTCAAATAATAATTAAATAGCTTCACCAGCCTCACAATATATTTTAGATTAAAACTTCTTGAATTAGAATAATTAATTTCTCCTTCTCTCTACTCCTTCCTTATCTTCCTCATGTCATGTTGTGCCCTTCTCTCTCTGCTCCCTCTTATTATTATTTTACCATCGACCTTCCTCCTACATGAAATTATTAAATTAAAATCATAGTTTACCATCATTCCATCATGAAAAATCCCCATTATCTTCATAACTATTTAATAAACTAGGTTAACTCAAGTTTGAGCCAACAAGAAATCCCTAATTCTCTCAAAAGTTCCCCAAAACATTTAATCATTATTTTAAACCTTTATTTTTTGCATGTTCTTTTTGACTTTACATGCCTGTATATTAACTTTACAATGTCTACATACAAAATCATTTCCAATGTTTTCAATTAATCCTAAGTATATCAAACCAAAGAAATCAAAACTTATATACTATTCCAATGTATTTGACCCCAATAGTTAAGGTTAGGTCATAGGATAACTTAGGTATTTATTAAAACTTATCAAGGATCAACATGACTTTGAATAGTAAAGTGACTATTATAAATTTATCAACAAGCTTTTGACTTTAATAGCCAATCAAACATGATGATATTTTAATAACATAGTCATTTGTTATTACCATTCTATATATACTATCCCAATGTCTTCTAGCTATCTTGAAATATATCGAGGCATTAAGTTGAACAATGATATTTCCTGAATATCATAATAACTAGCTAATGTATAAGACATTTTAAAGACATTATCGTTAGTCTATAATAAATAATAGATAAATACTAATCCAGTAGATTTACTTAATTTTTAAAGAAATATCATTTGTAATCATGGATACAATAACACAACATGATGAAAAGCAACATTATTCACTCAATCTACATACTATAGCCATAATGTAATCACATAATTTGATCTATATAAGCATTAAACTAAAACTAGATCACAACTAACACACATAATCAATCAAGTGTGGGCCAATAATTGCCAAGTTGAAGGATACGTTTGGCAACTATGTGACCATTAAAATGTCCACCATAAATCCCATCATGGACTTCCTTAATAGCAAAGGGAGTCTCAGTACTAGTTAGGCATCTAAGTATAAGACCATCAAAAATTTGATTGTAGAGAAATCCCCCTAGTATAGTGTAATGAGTGGCACATTTTATGAAGGCCTATTTCCCATTATTAGAAAGATCACGAGGGGTAATAAAGAAGGAAAGATAATCCATGAGTTGTTTGTACCATAATTATTGTGGGTTGGTTGTTACATTTCTAACAAAGAGGATGTTATCTGAGACATAGGAGGGTAATGTTAAGCGATACATGGTGACATAGATTTTGAAAGAGGAGGATGAAGAGGGTATGTGTGAAGCAAGTAAAGCCATCATGTCAACAAACTTGTTTATAGACCGAGGAAAAATTTTCAAAAGATAAGATTCAAATGATCCCAAGAGTGTATCTACATGATGTTTATACCACTATATAATTTCATTTTTTCATAGGTAGGAACTAGTTACTTGGTTAACCACTAGCTAAGAATCACTAAAAATGGCTATGGATTTGATACTCAAGAAAAGAGCTATTTGAGGTCCTAGAATCAAAGCCTCATACTCAACCATATTGTTAGTGCATTCAAAATCTAGTTTAAATGACAAAGGCATAGGCTCACCATCTAGAGGAGTAAGAATGATCCCCGCACCCCCACCATGTTGGAATTTAGATCCATCAAAGAATATCATCATTTGATAGGAGATGTCATCAGTGGAGAGTGTTGCAATAGATTTGTTATGGAAAATCAAGGTTTGAAGGTTGATTGTCAAGTAAAGGGGTAGTAGCTAATTGGTCAATAATTATTTACCCTTTAATAGATTTTTTCATAATGAACTCTAAGTCAAATTTAGAAAGAAGCATGAGCTACTGAGCTACACGTTAGTTGTGATATGGTTTGAAATGTATGTATTTAAGGGGATTGGTATGGGTGACCACATAGATTTTGTGATTTAGGAGATAATGGTGAAGCTTAGAGGAGAAAAAGACCAATGCAAGGCAAAGTTTCTCAATATGGGTATATAGAGTCTCATAATCAATAAGTGTGTGGATTATGTAATAAACTACCTGCTCTTGATGTTGGTCATCTCGATGTACAATCATAACACCTAGAGAATGGTTTATTGTAGAGATGTATAGGTAGAAAGGCTAATTTTCCTTCAGTGGAATAAGAATTGATGGGGAAAGGAGGTATTGTTTAAGTGCATCAAAATCCTCTTGGCAATCTATATTCCATTAGAAAGAGACATCCTTTTTGAGGAGATGGTGAAAGGGTTGGTAATGATCTAAAAATTGGGAAATGAAGTGGAAAATTGATTGAAGTTTACCTTTTAGGATACAGAGTTGTTTGATATTAATAGGTGGAGGCATCTCTAGGATTTCTCTAACCTTAGCAGGATCGACCTCGATACCACGAAGAGAAATGATAAAACCTAAGAGTTTACCAAAAAGAATGCCAAAGACACATTTCTTTGGGTTTAATCAAATGTTATAGTAGAGGAGATGAGTAAATATGGTTTTGAGAATTTTCAAGTGTTCTTGATGAAGTTTAGAATTGTCAAATAATTCATCCATGTAATCTTCCATAATTTTTTGTAGGAGATCATGGAAAATGTAGGTCATGGTGTGTTGTTAGGTTTCACCAGTGTTTTTTAGGCCAAAAAGCATGAATTGATAATAGAAAGTCCCCCATGGGGTAATAAAGGTTGTCTTATGTTGATCCTCAAGAGTGAACATAATTTGATTATATCTAAAGAATCCATCCACAAGTGATAGCATCTCATGGCCAGTCATTAGATTAACAAGTTGGTCGATACTAGGTAATGGGAAATTATCTTTTGGACATGAAAGATTTAAATCATGATAGTTAGTACAAATACAAATTCCCCTAATTTGTTTTGTGATAGGAAAAATATTGGAAATCCATTGTGGGTAGTCGATGGGTTGGATAAAGTTAATATAAAGGAGGTGCTGGAGCTCTTCTTTGACAAGGAGAGCAATATAATGATTTATTTTATGAAGCTTCTACTTAACAAATTTAGCATTTGACTGGTGATAATGTTATGGGTGATGATAGAGGCGTCAATACTAGGCATGCCATTATAAGACCAAGAAAAGGCTTTGATATGGTCATTAAGAAACATAACATAATAAGCTTACTCAGAGGAATCTAAATATTGGCCAATCTTAAGGACGTGAGGGTTATCATGGGAGGGTAGGTTGATGTCAATGGGTGATTCATTTAACATAGATTGCATTTTAGATGGGATAAATCATTGGATATAGGAATAATTTACACCCATGTAGGTGAGAATTACGTCATCATCTTGACATTAGATAGTGTTAATAGTAGGAGAGTCTTCATCAATTATTTTAGGATGAATGAGAGAAAGGGACCTTGTTTCCTTACCCTGATGATAGGTGAGAGGCCTTAAATTGATGGTATTTATTGAAAAACAATAGGAGGTATAGATACCTCCAATTATGTAATTGATGGTGGAGAAGAAGGTGGAGAAGGAGAGACTAGTTCTTTGACAATTAGTTCATGGGAGGTTTTAATGAGTTTATTTGGTTCATCATATCCCACCCAATGCCTCTTTTTGTTATTTTAAATGGTTTTGTTAGTAGAATATTCAATAGGAATATGGACACTTTGTTCATAATGACCCAAACCAAATCCTTTCTAGGCACAACTATAGATATAGGTTTGAGTGAATCTAGGGTTACTCAGGAAATATAAGTCATAAGTAAATAGTTGTGGTGAAGAAGATGGATTACTAACAATGAGAGCTTGATCAATTCACCCATATGTGAAATTGGTTTGAAGGTTAGGGGGCCCATAAGGGATGACCATCCCAATAAGGGGATCATAATTTGGGTGCATGTGAATCCTTCCATACTCTTGTGGAGTATAGAACATGTTGAGCGTCAACAAATGATATTCACTGAGTGATAAATGTTGAAAGGTCTCCTTCATGGGATCTTTATCAAGAATTTGTGTTTTTGGTATATATGTAAACATGAGAGTGGAGCTTGTGGAAGATTTATAAGCATCATGTGAGGAATATGATATTTTCAATAGGATGATAACATCATTAGGACTATAGGTCATATTACATGTTTTAAATGGAGGTGGGTCAGTAGGTATAACATGTACTTGTCCATCATGTTCAAACTTGACATAGTGGTGGAAAGTTGAGGGTATACATGCCATATCATGTATCCAAGGTCATCTAAGTAGTATGTTATATTAGAACTCTCCTTCCACAACATACAAGAGATTGGGAATTATGTGAGGACCTATACGAATATGTAAGACAACAATGCCCACCGTAGTAGCTATAGTATTGTTGAAGGAATAATGTACTACATCAATTTGAGACATGTAATTATCGAGAAGGGATTATAGGCATGGGTGGAAATAATACTAATATTATCTCCCCCATAGATCATAATTCTCTTGATATGCATTTGATCAATATATGTGGTAATAATAAGGGTAGAATCTTGATCTTTAGGGTGTTGAAGTGGAATCTCTGAAAGAAATTAGGGAGATGGAATTAAGGGAGTTGACCAATACTAAAATAGTTTGGGGATCATCTGATTATACCTCAATTGCTTGAAAATCACTAATCAGAGCTTAACGGTGTTGGGATAAGTTTTGGATTAACTCATACAAAGATGTTTTCATAGGAGTTTGGTGAAGCTATTTCACCATTGAGCTTTGAATAATGTCTAAATATGTTGTTTTAGGAACACCCAAGATGGAAATCTTATGATTATTATGGGGAGTGTCTTTAGTGAAGGGATGGGTCTAAGGAGTAGTGCCCTTTTCCTTAGCTTTATCTTTTTGGTTTTATGACCGTGTGGCCACATTAACTATGTTGATTTGAAAAGTTCATGAAAGAGGTGGTAAAGGGGTTACGATGACATCTTTGAGTTTAAATTTAGGTGTAATAGGAGGCACTATAGATGCCAAAGGTGGAATAAAAGGAAGGTTAATGGTAGTGTCATCAAAGAGAGTGTCGACATCAAAGTGTTGCTGAATAACCACTATGAGGGTTTTACAACTCTTAGTATCATGTCCAGGTGAATGATGGTATAAACATACTTATGTATCACCAAACCAAGATGGATTCATTCTAAGAGGTCTATAAGGATTAATGGGAGGAAGATTTATTATGAAATATTTCAATAACTGACGTAATACAAATCGTTGAGAACCTGTATGTGGACTCATACTTGTGGTAATAGGAATGGACACCTTCTTTTGTTTCAGTGTTGGAAAGTTAATTTTACATGGTATTTTGTTTGGTGATGGAAAAGCTATGTGTTTTTCTATCACTTTCTTAGTGTTGGATGTGAGAGGCCTACTAGATGGCAAAGGTTTTGGCTTGGTTAGATGATATTATAACTAAAGTAGAAGGGTGTGGCCCTAAAATGGATGATAAAGTTGAGGGTTAAAGAAGGGATCAATGAGATCTAGGAGGCTTAATATTCTTTTATTTTTTAGGGTGAGAAACTTTAACTTGTGGTTGAGGAGTTAAATCTAATTTCACCTATGGATGAATTAAATTAGAAATGAGGTGTACACCTAAGGGCCTAATCTACTTTAATGTAATAAATTCCTATGAGGATGAGGGTTCTGACATAGACAGATGAACTTTAGGTGATTTTGGTGAAGAATCTCTAACTTTGTTAAAGACCTTAGGGTAAACGGTAATAAAGGGGTTAACAGTAAAGGTTGACATTTATTGTGTTGGATACAAAGTTTTTAGTCAGTCCCAAAATGTTACATGGTCTAGCTTCATGGAGTCAATAAATTTTAGACTTTTCACCAAACATGAGAAAGGTTTTGATGAAGTTTACATAGGCTTTATGGTTGTGTTTTTAGAAGGCTAAAGTGTTTTGGAAAGGGGGATACTATTGGTCTTTGTTATTTTGGGCCAAAGACAAAAAAAAACTATAATAGAGTCCTCTTCGATAGAGACAGGAGAAGAGACTTGGTCTACCATGGGTAGAGGGGAGGTAGGTGAAGAAGGTTCCTCAAGAGGATAAAGCATAGGTATTATGGCTCCCTTAACATGTGGATGAGGCATGGGTATAGTATGATCCTTCATAGGTAAAAGAAGGGGTAAGAGTGGTGTAATTAGAGTAGGCACAATAGGTATCTCATCTATTATGGGAGTAGATGATATGGACTCTTCTAGGTGCAAAGGTGAAGTGGGTGGGGTACCACTCTCTATATATGGATCAGAAGTAGGTGAAGAAGGTTCCTCAAGAGGGTATAATGTAGTAATGATGTTCCTTTCAACATGTGGTTGAGGAATAGGTAGGGTGTGGTCTTCAAGCGGTAAGAGTATAGGTGATATTGGTTTAAATGGAATTGGTATTACAAGCTCCTCAGGTGGAAAAAAGAGTGGTAAAGGAGGATCTTCCTCTCTTGAGAGTGGATATGTGAAATAGGTTATTCTACTTGAGGAGGAAGAATGGGAAAAATAGATGCCACTAAATGTGGGGGAAGAGTCAATGAAATAGATGTCTCCTGTTGAGGGACAAGTTGAACTAAAGATAAAGGAAAGACCATATTAACCATATGGATACTATAATCACCTGAGTTAGTTGTGGATTGGACAATATTTTGATTTGGTGAATGGTTAGGAAAAGGGTGTTTGAACACATCCATACTTTGATTTGGAGGTGTGTTAAGATTATCCAAGATGAGATCACATGTATCAAGCATATCTTAAACAATGTTCTTGAGTGTCTTACAATTATTAGAGTTATGGCCTTTAACTCGATGGTAACCACAAAACTCATCTTCATTGTACTAGGTTGGGATAGGATGAGAAGGGTCAAACTGTATAGGAGGTTTAATTTGAGGAAGGGTTATGATACCTTATTACAATAGTTTCTCCAAGATGGATGTATATGATTCCCTAATGGGAGTATATTGTCTTTGTTCATACCATTATTGGAATTGCTTGGTAAAATTTTAAGAAGTCAAAAAATTTGATTGGTTTGTGGTTGTGGAAGAGGTTGAATTAATGACCATTGAGTTGGTGGATCCTTTAGCCTTTTGGTTAGAGGGATAATTTTTAGAGGAGGAAGAGTTATTTTACTTGGTATTGGGATTCTTACTGCACATCTTGAATTTGCCTTCATCTATAGCATGAACCTCAATTTTCTGTGCCATTGTAAAAGCTTCATCAAATGTGTGAAAAGTTTATACCTAGAGTATGGATGAGATGTGCTTAACACATGCCATTGAGAAAATATCAATAAGATCATGTTGGGGTAAGGAGAAGGAGAGTTGATTGATCAAGCTTCTTCAATGATTGACAAAATCTACAATAGACTCGTCATCAAATTATCTGATAGAATAAAGGTCTATTATAGAAAACTTCTTAGAAATGTTAACAGAGAAATAGTCTAGGAATATTTGTGAAAATTGGGTAAGTGAGAAAAGGGAGTGCTAAGGTATAAAGCTATACCAATCTAAGATAACACCTGAAAGAGACATAGGGAATGTGTGAAGTAATAATGCATCATCATGTCTTATTAAATAAAAAGCATTCCTAAATTCTCATAAGTGATATTGTGGGTCCTCTTTACTCTAGAAATGAGTAAGTTTAGGAAGTTCCCATTGGCTTGGATAAGGGTGAATAGGCAAAAAAGGATGGATTGGTTCATTGCATATCTGATCATAAGATAATGCATTCTTTGAACTAGAAATGGATGTCTCTAGATTAAACATCTTGTCCATTAGCATCTTAATGAGGTCTGGAGGGGGTTAGTTTTGGGGATACCTCCTAAGTTATAAGGAAGATGATAAGAAGTAGAGGGAGTGTATGACATAACTTACTGAGGTTGTGATAGGTCAACATAAGGATAATGAGTCATAGGTTGAGGTGTGAAAAGAAAAGGGACTCATCCCATTGGGTTGGAGACTGTGCCTTGGTTGGTTATTGTTACTACAGGGTGGGTTATTATCATGGTTAGACTTGATGAAAGGCAAGTCATAACTCAGGTAATTATAAGAATGAGGGTGGATGGAATAGGTACCACTAAATTCTAGAATGGGGTGTTACTTAGTTGAACTAGTTATGGTTGTGAAAGTAGGGAAGTTATACTAGGGTTTAGGTGGGATTAGGTAGTTAGAGATGCTATATTTTGAACATTATTTATAGTCGGGTAACCATGGGGAAAATAGTGGAGGCAATTGAAACTGAGGTTGTCTCCATTAAAGAGGTTGGCATACCATAGATTAGGTCACCCAAAGAATTATGGGTTTGGCTCATAGCAAGGTAATGCTGAAGGGCTACCACATTGTGATCAAGAAATTTAGCAAAATCTTGATCTCCCTTAGGAACAATGGGAATTTGGTTAGGGCTAGGAGTATGCTCTATATCTAAAGTATGCTCCATGACATAATCAAAAATGAGAGGTGAAGGTGGAAGTGGTTTCTAGCTTGTGTAATTGACAAGAAATTTGTCTTGAGCTCATGTTAATACCATACAAGAGGAGGTTTAACTAGTCTTGCTACCCTATATTTGAAATAGAATAAATAAAAACCAGGTTTGAGTGTATGTAAATGGGTTATTTTAGCTTTCTATTTTGAGTATATGAAATTACACAGTCACTGATGTCGGTAGTGAAGTGATCAATATTCGTAGGAATAGTTTATTGACATTGATGGAATAACTAATGTTGATAGGTAAAGTTTGTCGATACTAGTAGGGTTAATTGATGTTAATCACTATGAAATCTTAGGAGATGGAAAATTTGATGTTGTAGTAAATCAGAGGTTGAAATTAGTTAAAATAGTGGATATAAAAGATCTGTGTAAGAAGGAATAACACTCAAAAAACCTAAGATGAAAAATTATACAAATTAAGTTTTAGAAATAATATTGATTTTATGAATCAATAGAAAATCATCCTTACCAACTCAAAAATATAGAAGGCAATTGATAAGTAGAAAAAGAAAATTCAATCAATAACTATAAGTCCTAGAGATTAATTTTTTGTCTCGTGTTGGGTTATGCCTTAATTAGATAGTGAGAAGAGAATTTGGTTATCGAAGGTACTAGAAAGCAATCTAGAGCTGGTTTTAGGTTAGTTTTGGTACTCAAGAGGAAATCTATGTTAAACCAGGTACATGGCTTGTTATAGGATCTTTCTCTCTACACTTCATGAACCTAGAGCTGAGCCAAGCCACTTAGTCAAATATACCTTTTGTCTAGAGATTATACTCTGCCAGAGAATGGAGTGGGTTCTCTCCATGGTGGTGAAATCCAAGTAAGATAGCTAGGTAGGGTAAGGTGATCCACCAGGTGATGAAATATTGATGGGGCTTTTCTTAGGTGAGTTTAGATACTTGTTTATGTGAATGTGATTTGGTTGTGTAACATAGGTGTACTATTATTTATTCAAAATGCTTGTAATTAACTAGGCGAGTTAATATGCAACAAATAAACTATGAAATGCAGTAAGCTTAAAACTCAAATATGAAATGTTTAGATTTGAAATAAAATAGAGAGGAAATAGGAATAGAGTATGAATTTCACTATCCTAATGTGCATGTAAGAGGAAGTAAAGAAGATATTCTATTTATTTGTGAAAGAAAATGACAAATTACTTTTAGAGGCAAAGAGAAAAGAAAGAAACTTTCAGTTTAATGCCTTTTAAATAGAGAATAAGATATTGCATTTTTCATTTTTAAGAGAAAAGAGAAGAAAGAAGTGCAAGAAATTAAATTTTCATTATAATGCACCTATATGAATGTTTAAAATAAGAAATGAATCCAAGGAAAACTCCAGGGTCCCACTGGGTGTGCCAAAAATGTTTCTCTAAATTTTGTCTATTTTAAGTCTAAAGGAAAATGGAAAAAAGGATGGGGATAAGTGATTAGAATGAAGCTAGATTTGGTTTACATGCCATATCCAAATGTTTTGAGCACTCCTCTTTGGCTGGGGAGGACTACCTGTAAGTAAGAAAACACTACCACAAGATGTTTTTTAGAAAATAAATGAGTGGGATGCCAAGCTATGTGCTTGTTTTGAGAAGTGTGAAACTTCCTTATAGATGATAGTCCACTTTTGAAAGACAAAATAATAATAATAAATAACTAAAAGAGACGTAAAGAGAGAGTGAAAAAGAGATAAGATTATCATTATTAATTACCTGAATGTATTAGAGAGTGATAGGGTGATGGTGAGGTAATCTGTTTGTGTTTTAAAAGTTGTCTAGGTAGGTTTTAAAGAAGTTAGGGAATCCACAATCATTGAAATCAATAGGGAAGTGATCAATATCAGCTATACTACTAAGGTTGGTAGTGAGGTTACTGATGTCAGTTAGGTTACCAAGGTCGATAGGGGAAATAATTGTTTGGTAACTTACAGAAGGCTTTCCCAGTTTTAGGAAATGGTTTGGATCAGGTCAGGGAGGTTGGGAGAGTTATGAGAGGGAGATTATGACTTGGTTAAGTCTAGTCAAAGGTTTGGTATGTCATTAAAGGGGAAATAAGCAAGGAAGCTTTGTAACTCCCTCACGAGGGTATGGTCAGAAGTTCGTAAAGCAATGTAGAGTAGATATAAAGAAATCACAGAATAAATATTTAAATGACCTACAGTATTAGTGATGTACTTAGCTATGGTGGTCACTAAATGATAAGTGCTGGTTGATGGATCCTATCAGGGAGTTCAAACCTGAATGCCTAAATAGAGAGAATAAATAGGTGTTATTGGTCCTCAAGATCTTAGTTGTTGATTATGACTAACTTATGTAGGATGATTGTAAGCCAGGATGTCAAAAAATAGAATGCTAAGAGACTGAATGAGAGTAAGAATCAATTTTCTTAAATTTTTTTGACCTAAAATTTAGGTTAGGGCTTGGATTATATTACTAATGTTGGTGATCCCATCGATGTCGATAGCCTTATAATAGGTAAAATTTATTATTTTTGGGCTATTTTTTGTTATTGTTCATGCCAAGTGTGGCACCCATTATAAAATAGTAAAAATAAGAGGTTAGGAAGGAAGTAGTTGTTTAGGAATTTAGTTTGGAAGTGAGAATAAGTCTTTGGTAGTTAAGATGAGGGGACCAAGTATTGAGGTGACTCATCAGG
This sequence comes from Torreya grandis, assembly GCA_037957365.1. Taxonomy (NCBI): domain Eukaryota; kingdom Viridiplantae; phylum Streptophyta; class Pinopsida; order Cupressales; family Taxaceae; genus Torreya; species Torreya grandis. The sequence goes on along the minus strand of JARHVA010000850.1, from coordinate 4,305,237 downwards.
TGAGAATTAGTCATAGGGTGAGGTGGGTAGGTAAGGTGGCAACATGGGTTTTTAATTAACTTAATTAAGTATTTTAAATTAATTAAATGTGTGAGGGGTAAAAGTATGGGTTAGGGAGATTAATTATTATTATTAAAATGGGATTAAGGGTGGTTTTGACATAGGGAGTTATGCATGTGTGTGTGACATAATTTTGGCGTCTACAATCAAGTCCACTTCCTTTGGCCAAGAGCTTGGACATTCTCTTTCTCTCCTCTATATGGACTGATCACAAACCTAAAGTACTCTCCATGTTTACCAATGAGCTCAATGGGAAAAGTGGATGAGTTTTTGGCTATTTGGGCCATATAACACTTTGATTTATTTAACATATGCTTATAGTGAACTCCCATTGTAGACCCCTAACTCCACCTGAGCTAATCCATAATGTATGAATCCATACCATTATGAAAGCTCCAAAAACTATAAATTCCCTATATTTTCTCATGTTATAAACCATAATTAATTATTATTGGGTAGGAAGAGGGGAAATAGGGGTTAGGTGATGTCTGAGATCTCATTGTATGATGCGGGGGAGTGGAAGAGACACATTTTCACATGTGTGGGGCCCATTTAGTGGTAATTAGGTGTTGAATTTTGTGAAAAGGGACTTATTAGTGTATGAAAATCTTTGGTTATGGCCTAATGGGATTCATGAAGGCTCTTGAATTTGTGAATGGTGGTTTTAGTGGCCTTTCAAGGTTAAGTGGTGTCACATTAAGGTCAAATATTCCCTTTTTAGACCATATACATGACTTTAAGAGGGGATTTCAAGTGAATAACATTTCAATACATTATAAAAATACCTTAAATCCTACATAAAGCCTTCAATTAGGTTCCCATACTCATATATAACATACATAAAGCTTAATATTAAACCATACCTTGCATTTTTTGAATATAGTAGAAAGGTTCATGATGACTCATTAACTACATCATCCAATCATCACCACCACAACATATTTAAATTGTTGAGACCACTTCAAAGACTATTATAGACCTTCAAACATGAACAATAATTGTGAGGAAATTTGACACAAGTTGAAACATGGATTAGGGATAACCACTATGTGTTTCATGAAATGACTAGATAATGAACCTAGTACATTTGAAATGATAACCAGTGACCTTGTTTTGGATGGTCCTAATTCACCAAGAGATATGAAAATTATGAGGTCTTATGGTAGAATAGGTTTCATAGGGATTATGTTGACCCATTTTAAGGCCTAAGGACAAAAAGTGGTCAATAGTTCCTTTGGTACAATTCTTTTCTTTTTAAGGAAGATCTCAATTTATTTTAAAGCTAAAAGTACACAACCAATGCATTCAAGGACAAAATGACTAGAAGCTTCAATGACTCTGAGCCCAATGTATTGCTTCAAAGGCTATTGGATTCCTACTTAGAAATCAAGCAACTGAAAAAGGTTAGCAAAAGTGTTAAATTTATAAATCACCCATATCTTGAGTAGAACTCACAAGGATCCTACAGAAGGTTTGCATGCCTGTGAAGTGTTGTGTTCCTTAAAACAAGCCTACACATAGATGCTTCCTATTTACACCCATGCCTAAAGAAACTAACATAGATATACAAATTAAATAAGTTATGATTCACACTCATGATGTTTCCTAATTCATGCCTAATATAGATATCCTCCACTACACAAATGATGTGTAATTTCAAAGGTGCAAAGTTCTTAGTCTTCGGATAACACAGGAAGAGGTGCATAGGGAGTAGCTATAAATCATGAGAAGTGTACCCAAGATATTCAATATTATTGTACACTTATAGTAAAAATATTATTTATGCCTCCATGATGAAGTTTCACACTAAATCAAAAAATTTCACTTCTACACTTTCATGAATCATAGGCTATAATCTATGCTGCACACCACCCCCTTCATTAAAAGAATTCTACCACATGCAAAGATGACATGGTGGAATCCAAAAGAATCTATGTAGCCTCCATGTTAGTAAATATCTCTAAGTGGATTATCAATCAATATTAATATGTAAAGGTGGTGGTTGAACTCAATTAGACATCAAAGGGTGTTCAGGTTAAAGGTGGAATTAAACATAAAGGCAATTGTCAGGCTGTTAGAGCATAGGCACATGATTTCTTCTAATAGAGATCCCAACCACTTCTCCCATATACATTTAATTATTGTAAAAAAAATATAGTGGGTGAAATTATAATTAATGACTCAATGGCATCTTATTGACTATACAATCTTGGGTCTTTCATTATAAAAGGGTCAAAAATTTTAGGCAACTTTATTCTACCAAAATCTGCCCTCTAAGAGCCTTTATATTAGCTAGACCTTGCATTTTAATGAGAATTAAGTTCACCCCCTCCATTATTATTTAATTTTGCGTGTACCTTATGTTTTTTTATATTTATCTATGGGTAATGTTCACCCTTCTCATCACCGTCCATCCCAAACACAGTTGTTTGGAATTTAAAACTCACTTACATGTCATATTCTATGTGTATTCAAGTCTATGTAGGCCTTGTCTATGGATAAAATTTATCCCTCTTAATGTTTCATTATATTCTTGCACATCTATGCAAAATACTTATGGATTTGGAGTGTTCATGGTGGAGTCTATGTGATATTATCTTAATCTCTAAGATTTTTAATGTGTCTAAAGAAGTAGGAGCACTCAATCTATTCTTGGTACATCACCTTTCAATTTATACCAAATTATTAACTTATCCCTCCCCATTTACATCAAAGTATTAGGTTTATATTAATGATAAATTTACCTTTCTACTCTTTAGGTCTTGCATTGGAATTAAACTATTTCACCTAGAATAAAAATAATTTAGTCTACTCCAGAGGTTCATCCCAAGGAGCTCAAGGGTCCCACACCTTGGGGACATTCCCATCATTGTGATGAGATAACTGATGCTCCACACATGCAAGTGAGTAATAACACTTCTATTCTTAGCATCAAACACTTTTTCACCCTACATAAGGCATTCATTCTCTACACCCAATAACAAACTTGCTACACTGTAAACTATCCATGGGTGCATATTTTTAATGACAACACAGGTTTTATGGATGGTGTTTTACAAAATTTTATTGGTGGCCTCAACTTGGCCATTGCATTATGGATGATAGGGTGTGAATTTTTTTTGGGATATTTTGAATTTAACCCATAAATACTTCACATCCTTGTTCTTGAAATTCTCATCATTATCAGAAATGATAATATGGATAACTCTAGAATGACAAATGATTTGGTTAAGGATAAAATTAGAAATAGTAGTACCTATGATGTTGACAAGAGGTATGACTTCTACCCATTTGGTAAAATATTCAATAATCATGATGATAAAAACATGCCCATCTTATGATCTAGGGAGTTTGCTAATGAGATCTAATCCCCACATGTAAAATGGCCAAGGAGATTCTATAGATTGGATCTCAACTAGTGGTGAATGGATTAAATCATCATATATTTGGAAAGGACTACACTTATTAGAAAAATTGATAGTTTCTTTTTCAATATTAGGCCAAAAATATCCCATACATAGGCATTTTCATGCTATAACGTGTTTGCTACAATGACCATCACAAATACTCCCATGTGTGTGTTTGATCATAAGAGGGACCTATAATTTCATTACATGATAAAGAAGGTTACCTTCAACATTATGATAATAAAGGGTGTTATAGTGAAAGACATATTTAAAGGCTTATTTGTAGATTCTATTCTTTTTTCAAGAATCTATGTTCAAAGGATAAGTTTGATGTATGAGTAATTGGATAATGCCTTTATACCATGGGCTCTATTGAATAGCGACAATTTAAATATCATAGATAAGTGAATATTTCATTTGAATAGAATATGGGGACTTTCTTATTTTAATAATAAATTAAGAATCATTGAGAACTTGTTAAGGATGAAATATGGATGTTGATGAAGCAAGAGAATCAATGATAGAGTTTTGATCTCTTAGAATGGGCTCGATGGTAAAAGAATTAAACTATTTGGAGAGGGTAGTGACCATTTGATGAAAAGTGATAATATTATCATTTTACATTCATAATCACCATTAAACTGATAGAAGATGAGTTCAGAGTCACCCAAAGCATATAGATATGTAATAACTAAGTCAAGTTTTGCTCTCATACCTAAGATTAATGCTTCATATTCTACCATGTTATTAGTGACATCAATGTACTCCAGAATGCCAAAGGGATTATTTTACCATGAGGAGTAGTTAGAATACAATCTTCCCCATCTCCTTGGAGACATTTGGTGCCATAACAATATAGGTTCCAAGTGTCTTCATGTAAATCAATGTTGATTTCATGAAATTCTTTGATAACTACTTTAGATTTAGTAATATTAGGAATGTCAAAGTAATATTATTGATTACTTATTCTAGGTTAGTAGTGAATTAATGGAATTAATCTTTAAGAGAGATACCCTGATTGAGACCTTCAATATAAAGAATTTTATCATTAGGGAGACTATATTGAAGATGATTGATAGTTGGTATGGGTGCTGCTATAAGTTGGTTAGTAATGACTTGTCCTTTGACATAGTTTTGCATTATGATGTGAATTTAAAATTCCATTAAGAGAATCATCCACTTGCCAATTCTATCTCTAGGTAGAAAGGCTTTGGATAAAAAGTGATGAAGTGGGCTAGAATGAACTATGACATAAGTTGTTTGATAAATAATATAGTGACAAAGCTTTTCAATTATAAAATATATAGCAAGGCAATCACTTTCTAATCTGGTATAATGTTTTTCATAATCGATGAGGCCTTGAATAATATAGTAGATAACATACTATATTATAGTATCATATTATTGGGAAAGCATGGCCCCAACTTATAAAGGTGTAGAAGAAGTGTAAAAAATTAAAGGATGATCGTTAGAAGGTGTACGAAGGGTAGGTAGATGGAATAATGATTATTTCATGTTGTAAAATTCCTTCTAATAAGAATCAGTCCATTCTAAATCATTACCTTTCTTAATAAGGGAATTAATTGAATAAATGTGAATCCATTTTAGGGATAAATGTGATTGCCCTAAGTTTTTTGAGGTAAGTACAAATGTCTAGAATGGAATGAGGAATAGGAACAGGAATATTGACTATAACATTGATTTTAGGGTGATGAACATCAATACTATGAAGAGAGACTAAGAACCCTAGTAAATTATTAGATGTAATGCCAAACGCATAGTTGTAGGGGCTGATTCTAACTTTATATTTAATGATTCAAACAAAGATGATGGAAAGATCATAAATATTGGTTTTATGAATTTTTGTTTTGTCAAGGAGATCATACACAGGTTTACACAATATTATGAGTAAGGTCATGAAAAATGTGGGTCATAACCCTATAATAGGTGGCTCTAACATTTTTAAGGTTGAAGGTAATTTTAGCATATCAATAAGTGCCCTATATCATAGTGAATGTTATTTTGTGTTGGTATTCATGGGAGATATGAATTATATTGTAGCCTAAAAACCATCTATGAGGGACAAAATTTCATATCTATTAGTGAAATCAATGATGGCATATTTTGAAGGTAATGGAAAATTATCCTTAGGATAAGTAAGCTTAAGGTTGTAGAAGTTGATACAAATGAAAATAACCATGGTAATATTTTTGAAAATGGGAATAATGTTTGACACCCATTCAGAATAGTCCATAGGTTTGATAAACTTGGAATCTAATAGTTTGATAATTTCTTTACGGCATAGGGTGGAAACTTTTGGGGGAAATTTACACTTTTTTATTTTGAATGGGTTTGGCATTAGGGTATGTGATTATGTTATGCACCAAGATACTAGGATCAATGTCAAACATGTAATCATATGACCAAGAAAAATTCTTGTGATATTTATCAAAGAATAGGCTAAAGTTATCATTCTTAGTCAGTATGAGCTATCTAGAAACAATGATAGGTTAAGGATATCAGGGTGTGCCATATTATATTCTCATGGTTTCCTTAATAAGCATGTAATTTCCATCTTGAGAATGATATGGTGCATTGGGAAGGGAGGAAATGGGATTGGTTTTGGGATTGATGTTAGCAATGAAGTTGTTAAAACAAGGGGCATTTTGATTGAAATTCCCTAGTTTGTGATGTTATTGAGGAAGTTGAGGTTCATGGGCATGGATGAATTCATGGATAGATTCATTGATAGGTAATGTAGGCAGAGGTCCATAATATTCCACATATACTTCAAGATTAATGATTTTGTTCATATGGTAGTCATATTCAGAATGTATCTAATGAACATCTATGACCTTAGTATTGAGAGTGATCTTAGGAGTCTTTGGAGCTGTAGAGGAAGGTAGATTAGATTCAATTGGTTTATTTTTAGAATCATTGATGGGGAGAGGATCTGGTAGAATAATTTGTGTGATAGAAGGTATAGAAGGTTTTGGAAGTTTTATGTGAGAGAGGTAAAATTTATTCAACCACCCAAGGAGTATCAATAAGTAGAGAGTTAACTGGAGGTCTATAACCTTAGAGTTATAATTTAATATCCATGGAAATGGTATGAAAATTGAAATTAAAATAATGTATTTTAGCTAAGTTTTTTGATAATGTTGAACATCTAAGTCTCTTGATTGAGCTTGGGCCATAATGTAGTTATCATCATAGGTTGGATAGATAGTACATGATTATGTCTCTAAAGAAAATTTGAAATGGGAGATTCCTAGATCACTAAATTTATGAGGTGACATGGTTAAAGGGTCTTAAAATATCTTGGCCACTCCATGGTCATTACACATGAAATCATCTTCTATATAATATGCTTCATGTGCATTACATGGAAGAGGGAAATTAGTGATCTCATAGATGAGAGGGATGGTACGATCATGAGGTAACAAAGGGAAGCCAATCCAAAATGTAAGGAGGTAGATTGGTAGTATTGCATGTGTTTTTCAATTTTTTTGGCTCATCATCATTACAATCAGTATGAGTGATGTGTAAATATAGATTCATATTGACCAATTTAGGTAAAGTTAAACTATTAATTTTTGAAATATTGGGAATCCAATATTGATATTTAGGATTTATAATTTGAATACTCCATGGATTAGGATCGGTCTCATGTTTATATTGTTTGCCATTATGAATAAATTTGATATATTAGATTTTAGAAGAGGTAATATCCCTCATGCAATGAGTCTATGGGCATCCTAGAAGTATATTATAAGATAATTGTAAATTGAGAACCATAATATTAATATGTATAGTTTTGGGTCCAATAATAAGAGGCAAAATATGTAACCAAGTGGATTTTGATTGGTATTTTCAAATCCAAGGAATGTTAAATGAGTTTAATTGAGATGATATTTTTTATGTATGAGTTTTTGAATGAGCTAAAGAGATGCCACATTAATTATAAACTTTTCATCTACTAATACTTTGTAAATGAGGGTATTATTAATGGTTATTTTGATAAAGAGAGGTGAATCATTGGCTTAAAATATAATTTCATCATTCATCATGTCTTCTTCAAGTAACTCTATGGAAGGTTTTGAACAAGGATAAATAGTTTCAATGGTATGAAATTCTATTAGTTGAGGCTCATGATAAGTTTGTTCCTCTTCTAAGGAAGATGGTTCTTTGATTTCTTGGAGTTATTGCATTAGGAATTTATGATGATAGGGATAGGTGCAAACTAATTCCATGAGAGGAATTTTGAAAGGCATAGAGTTGAGTTCCTCTAATAATTTCCTATGATTTTTGGAAGAGGAAGAACCAACACAAGGATTTCAAGGTAAAATATGTTTACAAGGAAGATAAGTGGTTGGAGGTTTGGATTGAGGAAGTGGTTCCTCATTGGTTTTTGAAGATAAGTTAGTGGTAGTAGTATCTTTGAGAATTTGATCTTCTAACGATGGTTTATTTGGTTTGGTGTCAGGATATTTATGGGCTAGTTTTCATCGGTAATTATCCTTAACCACATTTACATATTATGAATTGGTATAGTATTGATCATAATTGGCATCAATCACATAAATATCCTTGTTTGATTGTTGAGGGTTAAATTTAGATTTTTTTTTTGGATTATTATCAGAACAAGTTTTATAAGCTTGTTTGTTTTGAGAAGCACTAACAGTCTTGATGATGGATTTTGATCATGTTATCATGATTGAATGAATCTCCTAGTATAAAAGAAATGATAAATTTTGTAATCCCTTGACATGTTTCATGATAATGACCTATATCAGTATGAAACCAACAAAATTGATTAGTGTCCTACCAGTTAGGGGGATTATTTGGATACATTAATGATTTAGAAGGTGCTAAAGGTTGTTTCATTTGTTCCATGGTTAATTACATATAGTAAGGTTGGTGATTTTTTGATTTATCAATTCCTATTTTGGGTTGAGGAAGACTATCGATTATTGCATTCGTTGAATCTTAGAAAGATCTCTTGATGATTTTAGTGTTAGGTTCAAACTATTTAATGAGGAAGTCTTAACACTTAACTTGGTCAAGAGAATCATTTAAAGTTTAGGGAGTAAAAGTTTGAACCTTGTATTGGAGTGAAGGTGTGAAGGCCATTATGAAAAGTTTAAATAAGTTGTGATAAATATTGTGAGCCAAATATTTACCTTATTTTATAAAATCATGAGTTGATTTAGTAAGATATTGCTTAACATTAATGAAATGACTAACATAATTTTTAGGAAGAACATTATGTTGAAATTATTTAACTAAAGGATTGACTAAATCCTCAAGTTTCCATATATAATGTTGGGGAAATTGGTTATAACATTATAATACATCACTAGTGAAGGTTTGAACTAAAAGTTTAGTTGTGGAAAAGGTATTATTTTGGATCCACTCTTTATAAATATTACCAAATGTCTTAAGAAAAAATGCAGGGTCTTTAGTCCCATCATATTTAATAGTTAGAGATATGTTACCAATATAAATGGATATAATGAAAGGGGATAAAGGCTCATTTTGAATGTGTTGAAGCATTTTATTATACATGATAGGTTTGGGAGTAACATTTCTCACAACATTTATAAGAGGTGGAGGGATTAAATTTTGATTATTTTGGGGAAGAAGAATGGGAGGCTATTTAGCCATGTTGATAAAATGATGTTGTAGTTGCATCATTTCAGAGGTTTTAGATGATTGCATGATGTTAATTTGTTGCACTATTTATTTAATAATTTTATTTGTATCAATTTGTGGGTTGATGTTGGTAGAAGGATTCCATGAACTATTACTAGGATGAGGGTTTCTAGTTGGCAAATTTCTTATGGGGTTATTTTTTAGGATTGTATTAATTTCCCCCACATTATGGTAGGATGGTTGAATATGGGAATTATCTTTATAAGTGTGAAAAATATTTGAGCCAACAATCCCATATGTTAGAGTGATTTAAAAAATATTACAATCAAAATATGAGGGAGGAGAAGAGGTACTCCAAGAGTGAGGATCCTCTTGGGAAGTGAAGGTAGGAAGAAAAGAACATCCCATATATTATATAAATGGATTTAGGTTGTCCAAAAATATTTTGATAAGGGAATCCTGATTCTTGAAGAAAGAATCTAAGATTAGGAAGTAATAAGGAAAAATAGAGATAGATTTGGCCAAACACAGAATAATATTGGCCAACAAGTATAGAGTCGACTAAGTTGACAGAGTATATGAGAAAGTATATAGAATAGGATAAAAAATACATATTTGAATTAGTCAAATGTGTTCTATAAGGAATAAAACTAGAATTACATAAAAGGATACATAGTCATATGGGTTGACTATGTACTATAGATGAATAAACTGAATAGATGAAAAATATACACATTCAAACAAGTTGATTGTGTAATCTAAAAGGGGAAACTAAATAGGTCGAAAAGATAAATAGTTGTATAAAGTGACTATGTATTAAAGGTAAACAAGATTGAAAGTCTTTAAGAGATTGGGTCGATGGGTTGACTATGTACTATAGATGAATAAACTGAATAGATGCAAAATATACACATTCAAACAAGTTGATTGTGTAATCTAAAAGGGGAAACTAAATAGGTTGAAAAGATAAATAGTTGTATAAAGTGACTATGTATTAAAGGTAAACAAGATTGAAAGTCTATAAGAGATTGGGTCGATAGGGATGACAATGTTCTAATTTTTTTAATCATTTAATATCTAATTAAATAAAATGAACCACATAAGTAATTAGATCAATGTGATTGATCCAAATAGAACACACAACACAAACCTTACATTAACACTAGCTAATGCAAGTTTTTTAGTACAAAATATAATAATCAAAGAGAAATAAAAAAATTGAATGTAAATTATAACTAATTGATCATCCCTAAATGTTGTTAAGTTATAATAAAATTTTAAATTAATGTGATGGGAAGTTGGCTATAATAAGGAACTAGAAAGAAATTTATGGATAGTTTTAGGTAGTTTTAGCTAAAAGGGATATGTATTGGTGATGGTACTGGCTCGGTATTGGGTCCTACACCCTCACTTCATAATCTCATAGTGATAAGGGTGTCGGGTGCTTTGTCTATATATACCATCAACCACATGTTTATACTTATCCAAAAAACCAAGTTGGCTTCCCCCTTGGTGATGAAATCCAAGGAGGTATACCTTGGGAAGATAAATGTTTAATGTTTTTATGTAAAGTGATTTATAAGTGTGCAAAACAGAGAAAAATAGTGTGACTAAATCAATAACTTGAAAAACCACCTAATTAATATATGTTTTTCACTCTAATAATTCAATAAAATTAAATGAAAGGTGAAATAATTAATATCAAAATAAAGTTAATTATGCTAAGATGAAGAGTACAAAGTCAGTTCATGTGACACTATATGCAAACAAAATACAATAGAGTTGACTAGGTCACTACTATTTTTTGGAATCAAGATCTAGAAGAACATAGTTTAACAGGTTGACTATATCTCCTAGATAAAAGATAGGCTATAAAACTATGTTGAGCTATTCGACCCAGTTTGTTGTAGGGATATAATTTTATAGACTATAAACTTGTAAAAAATAGTAATGGAAATGAAATATTTAAATGATAAAGAAGGTAAGAATGAACCTTAGTGGGTTTCAATATGATTATATTGAATTTTTTTATGTTGTGATGCTTAAGTTATGATCTAAACATTCTAAAAATAGAGTCGATTGGATCAATGAAGATTGTAGAACTAGAGTGTTAAAAAGAAGTTGCAAATAAAGTTGACTAGATTGACTATGCTTATAAACATATATGTTGAAAAATAAGAACTATGAATAGAGTTGACTAGTTAGACTATGTATGAAATACTATAACTAAATAATATTACTATTCCAAGTTGATTAATCGAGTAACTTATATTTAGAGAAGACCTGCATAGATAGAACATAGTCATTTTTAGGCAACTATGTGTTAAACTTGCACATAGACTTTTAGAACTATACAGACAGGTTAAATACAATAGTGTAAAAAATAAAAATATATAATATGATGATAAAATGAATGCATGAATTAAGACCTATAAGGGTTTGATTCATGTTAGGTTCATCAAAATATATACAAAGGAAAATGCAGCTGACGTATTAATCAACCTTAGCTTAGAGAAGATAAATCCTACTTACACTTCCAATTATTGATACATTAGATATTTTGGATCATGACCAAGATGGATCCACTATATGTAACTAATGGGTCCATTCAAATAATAATGTAACTGGAGAGGGTTACAAAGCCTCTAGTCAAGCAACACCATGTGATAACCCTAGTTAATTCCTATGTTTTCATATTCACTAAGTAAATGATAGGTATAGTAAAATCTAATATAGTGCTCACCAGATCTTGTGGCACAAAGTGGGGGTAACAAACATAAAAATTAAACATGTGTAGGAGAATCCTAATTAATCTATGTATAGATAAAACCCTAACGCATGGAGATAACAATATATTCAAAATACACTACTTATGCTACTTCTATCTACTAAAATAGAGGAGTAAAATTAGATATATTTACCATGAAAATGAACCCATCAAGACTTAATATCTCCCTTAGATAAATTTGCTTCATAAGAGGTTGTTATGGTTTGTAAGGATCACTAAGAAAGGCCTAAGAATCCAAGACTTTTCCATAAGATAAGATTATTCTCCAAGTATAAACCCTAAGCTATAAATCCATAAGTAGAGTGGTTGAAGAGTAGATTGTAGAAGCACAAATGAATAATTAATTCTATTGTATCTCTACTAAATGGTGAAATGAATGTGTGTGTGTGTGTGTGTGTGTGTGTGTGTGTGTGTGTGTGTGTGTGTGTGTGTGTGTGTGTGTGTGTGTGTGTGTGTGTCTAACCCTAAACCTTTTTGAAGGTTTAGCCAACAAGGTCAACCCAATTTGACTCTGTATAGTTATTTGATAAAAACAAATTAGGTCCTGATCTAGGTCAGCCAAGGCTGACCTAGACCCATCTCATGCTAATATAAATTTGAATATAGTGTCAACCCAGGCCTAAAGTGTATGGAAAATTTCAAAAATGGATTTTAGGCTTATGTAAGGACCATGTAAGGTGGTAAATTTCTTGGAGGAGTGTGTAAGGGGGGTGTCAAATTAGGGAAGTATATAAGAGATGGTTATGTTGATAGAAAGTGGTGGTATAGGGGAAAACAATCCTAAAAATCACAAATGGTTTAATCCACCCCTTTCTTAGTGCACCCTTTAAGGCATGCACTTAGAGATATTAAGACTCAATGGGTTCCTACAAGAGAGAAAACATCATTAATTAATAAAGTTTAAAAATATTATGTGTATACAACATCAAAATATAGTTCATAGTTTAATAGGGAAGGATTCTTAAAGTCAAATTGAAGCACAAAAAATGAGGCTAAGTTATAAGGAAGCAAATTAATTAACAATTTTTCAAAATTTGGTCTTCCCACTTTTAGCAAAGGAAATGGTCTTCATTTTTTGGTCAAGAAGTAAGTTGAAGATTTTGCACAAATAGACTAGTCAAAACTTTATTTCGAGCAAAAGTTTTAAAGACTTCACAAGTTTTTCCTAAATGTTTTACTCTTCAAAATAATTATGTGAAAAAAATAATAAAAAATGTTTCAAATAAGTCTTCATGATAATTGGCTAATTACTTTGGTCTTCGAGAAGATTGGCGCAAAACTAGCTAGAAATTTTGTTCTGAACAAAGGTTACAAACACCATTATATGTTGCACTTTCTATGTGAAGAGGAAAAATTTCAAGACTTAGCTAATTATTTGAACCTTTCATGGATCCATGTGTCATATTTATGATATTTTGACACTTATCCATTTTTATTTAAAATTTGACTAATGGGTCAAGAAAGCACTTTGACACTTAGCCATTGTGGGGTTCTTTTCTCTTAGTGACAACTTCAAAAGTTGATGAGCTCAAATTTGATGGGCCATCAATGGAATATTAATGTATTCTTAAATTTTTAGTCACATCAAGAATTTGGTCCAATGAAATGGTGTCACATGATAATCATTTACATCTCTCGGTGGCCTATGCTTATTTCAAAAGACTTTGGCACTTACCTAATTTTGTAAAAATTGTTTGGTACCACATGTTGATATCCAAATGGTCTCAACCCATTTTAAATGCCTTTTGACACTTAATTGATTTTCATGAAGCTTTCTAAAAATATCCATATTAGTAAGGTATCAATCAAGTGGGAAAGTAGAATGCTTCTATATACCATAATCCTGATGACCCAAAGTCCGAGAGCCATCTGTACATTTCTAAACCATTTAAGATAGTAGTTGAGAAAGATGATTCCACACGTCATAATCCCAATTATCCACTCTCTTGGATATTTTTTTATAGCCTAAACACAATGTAAGATCCCTGGGTTAGTAGGTGATTGGGATGAGATCACATGAAACAATCATGCTACTTCATATATGCAATTGAAAACACATCATGTCCATAAATCAATCTTAGATTGGATGGGATAGAGTACACCTGCACTTTCAATTAGGGGAGCATACAATTTTTAAGGGGGAACATGACCAATGTGAGGATCTGTTAGACTCGATTAGCAGATCACTTATCACAACACATCATGTGAGATAGGGTTCCAAAGCTTATAGTATAACATAGTCATATAACAACCCTAAAAGAGTCATATGATTTAATATTTCAGTAATATAATAACAACAAAAGTAAATCTAATCTAGTGCACATAAAATCTTGTGGCACAAAGTGGGGGTTAGTAAAACAAAACAATAAAAAAATGTATAGGGAACTTCAAATAAAGGAAGTATGAGTAACACCATAATACATGGAATATGAAGAGTAATATTATTTGAGCTAACACTTATGCTACTTCTATCTACTAAAAGAGAGGAGAACAAAGTTAGAATATACTCACCTGAGTGTGTACTCATCGAGACTCAAACTCTCCCTTGGCCAAAGGGGCTTTGAAAGAGGTTATTTTAGTTTGTAAGGATCACTTTGTTAGGCCAAAATATCTAAGACCTATACACAAGACTAGATTCTCTAAAATAAGAAACCTAAACTCAGTCTCAAGTAAAATTATGGAAGATCAGATTGTGAAGAAACACAAACAATTAATAACTCTTGATTGCATCTATCAATAATGACCAAAATGACCTTGTATTTATAGGTGGAACTTACCGTATTTTTTTTCAAATATGTCAGTTGTGCTAGGTTGACCTAGTCAACCTAGCATGTTTTTGGGCTAACTCATTAGGTCTATGCTAGGTCAATTGGGAGGCTAATAAAAAAAAGAGAGAAAAGGTTCATAAACTATACTAGGTTGACCAAGTTGACCTAGTATGCTAAATATGTCAAAAGGATCCCAAACAAGGAAATGAAGGATAAAAAGAGGAAAAATACTAGAAAACTATGCAAGGGAGGAGAAATAGCTTAGGGAAAGTTTTTAAGAATTATTTGGATTGGTAATAATGTGTCATAGGGAAAACAATCCTACAAAGCACCAAAGGTTTACATAGACCCTTTCTCGATGCACCCCTTAGGGTGTGCACTTAAATATATTGATTCTCGATAGGTTCTTGCAAGATGTAAGGCCTCAGTAATTGACAAAAGTGTGAAAATATTATGTATATACATATGCCCCACTTGAAGCTCATCATGTGTCACTATGGTGTAATAGGGGATGGTGCTTCGAGAAAAAAAAAACATAAGGACACACATAATAGTGATGCTAAAAAAGTTTGAAGTATTTTAAAAGCATACAATAACTAAAAGTAAATGACTAAAAGGGAAACCAATCTAAAAAGTAAATAATGAAAAAGTAAATTCAATGTGTACCTTGACTTACCTTTTATCATGGGATGGTTGTCTATTGTGTTGTTAATTTTGATTGTGTAGGGTACAAAGACTAATTTCAACAAACCCAAGAATGCAAAACCAAAGAGACAAAATAAAAAAATGAAATAAAAGCTAAGATAGTTGGTTCTATGAAGGTGGGATGTACTTGGGAAATTTGGCAATCTGGGGTGATAGGTGCTATGTTAGACCAAATGACCATGTCAAAAAAATAAGAGTAAATCATGTAACTAAAAATCCAAGGCTACTAAAGACTAAAAAAATTAGATAAGCTATCCTAAAATAAGAAAGTCAAACTCACCAAATCAAACCAAGGATACATGTCAAATAGAATGGAAAACCAAAATGAAAACAAATGGTAAAAGACTAACTAAAAAGACAAAAATGGTAAAACAACATTGATGAGTGAGAAGTAACAATCCACATCTCAATAATCAATGGAAAAATGATGCATAATAGGGAAAACAAAATTATCGAGTGCGTAGTAACAAACCACATCTCACTCAATAATGGAAAAAGGGTACAGACTCAAGTGTCTATAACAACAAGATAGTAAAATCATGATAAATGGAAAAAGGAAAGTAAAATAAGTTTAGTAAATGTAAAATTATGTAAAGAAAAATGATCCAAAGTTACTCAAACATGTTTTTTTTATCTGAGGATATATAAAATTGAAACAAAGTAGTGTTAGCATGTTTTTAAGAGATGAAGAAGAAGGAATTAAAGAAGAAGGAAAATAGATTTGGAATCACAATTTATCTATCAAGGGGTAAAATGAAATGGCTAGAGGGGAGAATGAAGGAAAAACCAAGGTAGAGAGAACTCTTTATTGAAGTCAAGACACTCAAATTAGGTTTGTCAAAACAAGAGGACTTTTGACCTTTAAGAAATATGAAGGAATTATCTTAGTGACACAAGTCCTGGGTAAACAAATGGAGTATATAGATCATCCCATGAAGGTTATATGCATGAAAAGTAAAATGCACCTACCTCTCCAAATGTGTTCCCTACTCATCAAGACTCATTATAGAGCCATCAATCTACTAAAAATATCAGGTAATTACATGAGAAAATAGGTAGCACCATAGAGTTTTTTTGAATTCCCCTATTCCAATCTACTAGCCTACCACACCCCAAAGGACTTCACCTCTATGTGAATCTGAATGTGGATTTTGAGCTTATATTAGAGATAAGAGATGTGCTTGGAATCACGTATTTTGGTGTGAATTTGAATTTTTAAATTTGTATGTTATCTTTTAGATATCATTGCCTTTTATTTCAAATAATTTGGCTTTTAAATTTATTTTGATGGATTTTTTTATTCCTCCTCCACATGGATTTGGAAAAACAAACATGGGAACTAAAGATCAATTTCATTTAAAAACTTGGGACAAGGTAGCTAAAAAAGAGAGGCTTCAAAGAGCATAGGGTCTAAGAGTCTCATAAATCTAGGTAAAATAAAAGTGCTATCTTGACTTTGACCTTATTTTATCTAATGTGGAGATACAAGAAAGGATAAATCCAGAGGAATGACACATGTAATATTTTTAATTGCTTCAAATTGAAAAAAATGTGACAAAGGGAAAAAAGAAGGGATATAATTATAGAAAAGTGTGATTCCTTATCATAAGAAAGAGGAAAATGGAGTAAAACATGTTAACACAGATTGTTTGCAAATTATATCTAGCAAAAGAAGCAAAAGCTAAAGTTTAAGAACATGAAAAAAATGGTAATTTTATGAGGAAGGTTAGGTCCTATCCATAGTCTTATAAATAAAATCATAAGAGAGACTCATGAGGGTGCTTATAAACAAGAAAAAATCAAAACCAAGGAATCCTTTGTATAAAGAACCTCACAAAGAAAAACCCAAAGGATGCCAAAATAACATTATCAAGCAAAAAAAATAGAAGGAAAAAATGATTAAAAGATGGTGGTTTTCTGAGGGATGTTGGGTCCTATTTACAGTCTTACAAAGCAACTCAAAAAGGAAAACCCAAGGGGTGTGAAAACAAGATAAAATGCAAGAAAATAAAGAAGAATATGGTACATCAAGAAACCAAAAGACCAAAAGGGAGGAATTAAGGTTTGTGAAAGGAAGGAAATTGCTATAGAGGGAGAGACCCATGATTAAGTAACCTAAAAAAATAGTTATAAGGATATAAATAGTAAACATGACAAGAAGGAAATGTTTAGGCAAAGTAATTTTTAAGGAATTGAGTGTTTGTGAGATCTTTGAAAACATGGCATTCATTAGTTTGAATATGATAAGTGCTTAGACCAAGAATGTCTTTAACTAAATATGAACCCCACCATTTTTGGGCATATTTGCCTTCTTTATCATGGGTGTAATCTACTTTAAGGACAAGATCACCAACATTAAAAGTGTGAATTTTAACACATTTGTTATGTTATCGAGTGATAAGAGACTTGTATTGGTGATTATGTTATAATGAAGAAAGATTAAATTCATCAATAAGATCAAGGGCATGAAGGTGAGATTCATGTAATTATTCATCAAGAATAATACCTTGAAGAGATATACATAGAGAGGGAAGCTCAAATTATAATATGACTTAATCATAACCATATACTAATAAAAATGGAGTTGCCCTAGTGGCAGTATGAATGCTAGTCTGATAGGCCCAAAATGTAGGGTAGAAATGAATATGCAAATCTATGTGAGTTTCATGAATTATATTTTGGAGAATTTTATTAGTAGCCTTAGCTTGACCATTACATTGCAGATGATAAGGCATGGAAAACTTGTGATTGATCTTAAATTTGGTATAAAGTTTTTTATCATGTTTATTTTTAAAATTACCACCATTTTCTAAAATGATGGTATGAGGAATGCCAAATCAGAAAATAAATTGGTTAAGAATAAACTTGGATATGGTAAGACCAAAAACATTAACAAGGGTCATGGCTTCTACCCACTTGGTAAAGTACTCAATAGTGGTGATGATAAAGATGTGTCCATCTTGGGAATGAGGAAGTTTACCAATGAGATCGAATCCCCATGTGGAAAATGGTCAATGATATTTGATAGTTTGAAGTTCAACAAGAGGTGAATGGATAAGATCATTTTAAAGCTAACAAGGATTTTACTTCTTAGCAAATTCAATTGCATCCTATTTGAGAGTAGGCCAAAAGTAACCCATACATAGGCATTTGCATGTGGTAGCATGTTTGTTATAGTGACCACCAAAAATCACCCCATGTGTTTGATCAAGAAGAGGAAGAACCTCATCTTGCATAACACAATAGAGTAAGGTACATTTAGTGCTATGATAGTAAATGATATGTCAAAATACATAATTGAAAGCTTGTTTTTGAATGTGTGTCTTTTCACAAGAATCTAGATTAGGAGGATAAGTTTGATGTTTTTTTATTGAATGATATCTTGATACCAAGGGCTTTGTCTAATAGTCACAACCTCAATGTGATAGATAAGTTAATCAGGTGGTTGGATAGATGATGGATATTTTTGGATTTGAATAATAAAAGAAGGATAAAAAAATTGATGAGGATGAAAAAGAGAAGCTGAAGAGGCAAGAAAATCAACAATGGAATTTTGGTCTTGAGGAATAGGCTTAATAGTGAATGAGATAAAGTCCTTAGAAATGGTGGTTGAAATTTGATGATAAGTAACAAGGTTCTCACTTCTACATTGAAAATCACCATTAAATTGATGAAAAATGAGCTGAGAATCTCCTAAAACATGAAGATATTGGATGTATAGATCAAGAATATCTCTCATGCCTAAGATAAGAGATTTATATTTAGCCATATAGTTGGTGACATCAAAGATGAAGCAAAAATATAAAGGAATGATATTATCAAGAGGACTAGTGAGAATTTAATCTACCCATCTCCTTGAAGGCATTTAGCACCATCAAAGTGGAGGGTCCAAGTATCCTCATGCAAGTTAACATTAATTTTATGGAGATCCTCAATAAATACCTTTGATTTAGTCGTACCAAAGGGAGGGGAAAATTCTTTAAGATTATTGGCTTCAAGATCAACAATAAAGATATGAAAATAGTCTTTAAGGGATATATATTGATTAAGACCTTCAATGAAATTGATATTGTCATTTCAAAGGTCATCTTGAAGTAGACAAGTGGCCAGAATGGGAGCTACAACAAGTTGGTTAGCTGACTTACCCTTTAACAACTTTTTGTGTGATAGTAAGACCATCCATTTTACAATTATATCTCTAAGAAGAAAATCTTTGGAGAAGAAATAATGAAGGGGGTTAGAATGAACAATGACATAAGTAGTTTTATATAACATATAATGATGAGTATTTTTAGTCACAAAATAGATATCGAAGCAATCATGCTCAAATTTGGTATAATGTGTCTCATAATCGATGAGGCCTTGGCTAATATAATAAATAACATACTCTCTTCCTATATCATCTTGTTGGGAAAACATTGCCCCAATAAAATAGGTGTGGAAGAAGTATAGAGAATTAATGGTTTATCATTGAAAAGTGGATGAAATGTATATAGATGAAGTAATGAATATTTCATATTATCGAAGGATTTTTGAGATGGATCCATCCATTCTAAATTTATACCTTTCTTGAGAAGGGAATTAATAGAGTAAATATGATAAGTCATTTCAATAACAAATCATCTAATTGACCCAAGTTTACCTAAATAAGTACAAATATCAGGTATAGATAGAGGAATGGGCATGTTAACAATATCACTAATTTTAGCTGGGTCAACATCGATGCCATATAGAGAGACTAAGAATCCTAAATTTTTTCTAGATGTGACTCCAAAAACACATTTGAAAGGAATAAGTCTAACTTTATATTCAAGGATATGGTCAAAGATGATAGCAAGATCAAAATGATGGTTCTTATGATGTTTGGATTTATCAATTAGATAATCCACATAGGTTTCAAATTTTTTTGGATGAGATCATGAAATATGTGAGTCAGGACATGTTCATAAGTGGATATGACATTATTGATACTGAAGGGAATTTTGACATAACAATAGGTGTCCCATTATATGGTGAAATTAGTCTTATGTTGGTCCTCAGGAGTGCTATGAATCTAATTATATCTTGAGAAGCCATCTATAAGAGATGAAATTTTGTAACTAGCTATGGAATTGATGATGACATCTATTGAAGGTAAGGGTAAGTTTTCCTTAGGACAAGAAATATTAAGGTTGTGGAAATAAATATAAATATAGATGACCATAGTGACCTTCTGAATGGGAATAATGTTAGAAACCCATTCAAAATAATCCACTAGTTTAATGAATTTAACATATAGTAATTTAATGATTTCCTTATGACATAAATTAGTAACTTTAAGTAGGAATATGAGATGCCTTTGATGCATTGGCTTAGAATTAGGATAAGTGATGATGTTATGAACTACACTACTAGGTTCAATGCTAGGCATGTCTTGGTAGGACCAAGAGAATGCCTCTTGATATTTATCAAAGAATAGGCTAAAGTTATCATTCTCAGATGGTGAGAGTTATCAAGAAATCATGATTGGTTGAGGAGAAGATGGGGTACCATATTCAATATGATTTGTTTCTTTAATAATCATGACATTTACATCTTGAAAATGGTAAGGTGCATTAGGCAAGGCTGAAATTGGATTTGTTTTAGGATCAATTCTAGTGACAAAGTTGTTAAAGCAAGGAGTTTTATTCTTGAAATTTCCAAGTTTATGATGTTTCCAAGGAAGTTGAGGTTCCTAGGCATGAAGTAACTCAATAATAGATTTGTCACTAGTAAAGGTAGGAATAAGACCATAATTTTCAACATCTACTTCAAGATCTATAATTTAATTACCATGGCAATCATATTTAGAATGAATTTGATGGACATCTGTTGCCTTGGCATCTAGTTTAATTTTGGAAGTAAATGAAGAGGATTGATTTAAATAAATGGGAGTGTGGATAGATTTAATATTGGTAGAAGAATATGAAGAAATGATAGGATCCATAGGAGGTAGAGAAGATGTATGAGCATCTATAAGTTCAAAATATGTAAGTTGTTTTGCCACCCAAGGAGTATCGATAAGAGGAGGATTGGCAGGAGGTACATGACCCTCAAGATCTAAGTCATGATGTGTAGATATGGTATGCACATCTTGATTTAAGGCATGGATTTGGGATAAAATATTTTGATAGTTTTAGATATACAAGTCTCTAGAGTGATATTGGGCCATGATATAGTTGTCATCATATGTTGGAGAAATCGTACATGCTTGAGAATCGAGGTTAGTTTCAGAAGGAGAAATCCCAATGTTGCTAATTATATGAGGGGACATGGTGAGAGGTTCTTGGAATAATTTATCCACTCTAAAATCATTGCAAGTGAAGGCATATTTAGGTAAATATGGTTCCCAACCATTTCATGAAGGGGGAAAATTGGTAATCTCATCCATGATAGGAATAGTACGATCTCGAGGTAAGAGAGAAGGAGGAAGCCAATCCACAATATATGGAGGCAACTTCTTAGTATTGTAAGTTTGATGTAACTAATTTGGGTCATCATCATTATAATACATAAGAATAACTTGAATATTAGGATTCATGTTGATGAACTCAGGCAAAGGATCACTATTGATTTTAAAAATTATAGGAATTCGATATTGAGACTTAGGATTGGAAATTTAGATGCTCCATGGGTTAGGATCAACTTCATGTTTGTAACATTTTTTATTATGTAAGAATTTAATACATTGACTATCAGAAGAGGTGATGGCCCTCATCCAATGAGTCCATGGATGACCAAGAAGAATGTTATAGGATAAAGGAAGATCAAAGACCATAAGCTTGGTTCTAATAGTCTTAGGTCCAATGGTCAATGGAAGCCAAATGCAACCAAGTGGATTTTTATTAGTATTGTCAAAACCATGGCAAGTAAGATGGGTTTTTTTAAGATGATCTTTGTTATAAACAAGTTGTTTAAGGATATAACATTAATACCAGAACCTTCATCAACTATAAATTTTTGGATAAGAGTGTATTAATGGCTACTTTGATAAAGAGAGGTAGATCATTGGTGCGAAAAAGAATTTCATCATTGATCATGTCCTCTTCAATAAATTCAATGGAAGGCTTAGAAGAAGGACACATAGTCTCAATGGTATTGACATTAGTTTGTTGGGAATCAATAGAAGGCGGTTCTTCATCTATGGAAGATGGATCTTTAATTTATTGAAGTTTTTGCATAATAAATGTATGATGATAAGGTGAAGTGAGAACCAAATCCATAAGAGGAATCTTACAAGGCATAGAGCTAAGGTCAAGAAAAATTTGATGTGATTTAGAAGAATCAACACAAGGTTTAGAAGTAAAATTAGATTTAGGAGGTATAGATGTGGTGGGAGGTTTAGAAGGAGGAAGTTATTCTTTAGGTGCTTCCAAATCATCATGAATGGTAGTGGTATCTTTATAAATATTGTTTCTTAGGCTTAGTAACATGATCTATGATAAGGTGAAGTGAGAACCAAATCCATAAGAGGAATCTTACAAGGCATAGAGCTAAGTTCAAGAAAATTTTGATGTGATTTAGAAGAATCAACACAAGGTTTAGAAGTAAAATTAGATTTAGGAGGTATAGATGTGGTGGGAGGTTTAGAAGGAGGAAGTTATTCTTTAAGTGCTTCCAAATCATCATGAATGGTAGTGGTATCTTTATAAATATTGTTTCTTAGGCTTAGTAACATGATCTTTGTGGGCTAATTTATGACAATAATTAACCTTAGTAGAATTGATTTATTGAGAGTTGTTATAATATAGGTCATAATCGACATCAATGGAAAAAACATCCTTGACATTTTATTTATTATTTTTTGAAGAAGATTTTGGATTATTAGAAGTAAAACATTTAATGTTTGAGATGCGACAACATACTCTTGATGATGAAGTTTGATCATAGCTTCATGGTTGAATGAGTCACCAAGCATATAAGAAATGGTACACTTAGTGACCCCTCTATAAGATTCATGAGAATGCCCAATGTTGGAATAGAACCAATAGAATAGATTGGGATCAGACCACTTAGGAGGAGTATTGGGATAAATGAAAGGCTTTGAGAGTAGTACAAATTGTTAAGTTTGTTGAACTGAAAGATGTGTATGAGATGGTAAAGGATCATCAGATTTGTTAAATCCAGGTTTGGTTTGGGAATAATTTATAGTGATAGCATTAGATGTTTAAAAATATCCTTTAAGAAGTTTATGATTGGGTTCAAATTGCTTCATAAGAAAGTCTTAACACTCAGCTTGGTCAAGATCTTCATTAAGAGTTTGAAGATAAAAGGTTTGAACTTTCTATTGAAGAGAGGGAGTAAGAGTGGTAATAAAGAGTTTGAATAAATTATCGTTAGTCATAATATGATTGGATTTATGAGATAAAGATTTCCATCTTTTAATAAAGTTATGAGCTGATTCATTAGGAGATTGTTTAGCATTTATGAAGTGACTAAGATAATTTTTGAGAAGGTCATTATGTTAAAACTCTTTAACCAAAAGATTAACCAAATCTTCAAGTTGCCAAATAGAATGTTAAGGAAGTTGATTATATCATTATAATACATCACAAGTGAAAGTTTTGACTAATAGCTTAGTTGTAGCAAATGTATTAGTTTGGATCCATTCTTTGTAAATGTTACCAAAGGCTTTGAGGAATGAAGTAGGGTCTTTAGTCCCATCATATTTGATAGTTGGAGTTATGTTACCAATATCAATGGATATAATGAAGGGATTGAAAGGATTATTTTGAATGGTTTGAAGCATCTTATTATTCAATATTTGTTGAGGAATAACATTACCCAAGACATCCTTATGAGGTGGAGGAATATAATTAGAATTAGCTTAAGGATGAATAGTTGGAGGTTGATTAGCCATGTTGATTAAGTGTTATTGAAGTTGCATCATTTGGTTGGTAATAGAGTTTTGTATGATATTAATTTGTTGAATAACTTGAGATAATATTTGGGCTATATCGGGATGTGAATTAGTGTTGGTTGGAGCACTCCTAAATTTAGTGTTAGCGGGGGAATTATTAGTGGGATTATTAAAGAGATTTATATCAATCAATCCCACATTAGTTTGGAGATTTTTAGAAGTGTATTGATAAGTATGGAAATGATTAGATCCATAAACTTCATCTTGAGGTGTTATTTTCACCATGTTATAGTTCATAGATGAAGGAAGAGAAGAAGTGCCCCAAGAGTGATGGTTCTCTTGGGAGGAAAAGAGAGGGAGGAATGAACACCCCATATAGTAACTAAATGGATTTAGGTTATCGAAAAATATCATGATAGGAGACCTCATTCTAACTAAATATAGATGAACAAGATGCAAAACTAGAGAAATGGAAAATTAGATTGAAAAATAAGAAAAATAGGAAATAGAACTCGGTCGACCAGATTGACCTAGTTTAAGAAATAGGGCTTGTAGACTGTACTAAGTCGACCAAGTTGATCTAGTGCAGTGCATAAAAGCTAAAAAAAGTATAGGGTCGATCAAGTTGATGTAGTATAATGAAAAAATAAGAAGAAAAGATTGATAAAAAATTTATAAATGAAATAGGATAATTTATAGCCAATCTAAGAAAGTAAGTGTAGAAAGGAAACAAACAGTCAATTGAATTGATGTTGGCCAATCTAATTATTCAAAAAAAGTAAAATATTGCACTAACATTGGATAATGAAATATTTTGCACACATAATTGATCAAAGAGAAATAAAATAACTTGAAATGAAAGCTAGCTACTTGGCCAACCTATAATGTAGATTAGATTATTAAGAATGATATTAAGTGTAAAGGGAGATTGGTTATAAGCAAGGTACTAGATAACAATATAAGGATAGTTTTAGGTAAGTTTAGGATGAAAAGGAATATAGTGGAAATGATATAGGCTTAGTATTGGGGCCTACCCCCTCACTTCACACACCATAATGATAAGGGTGTCAGGTGCTTAGCCAAAATATACTATTAACCATGCTTTATACTTGACTAGAGCATCAAGTCAAATTCCCTCTTGGTGATGAAATCCATGTAGGTTGGGGTGGGTAGTCAAATGTTTAAATGATTTTTGATGTTTATGTGGTTTGGCCATGTGTGTAAAAGAATAAAAATAGTAAAACTAAAAAATTAATTAAAAAATCCCCTAATTAGACTATGTGAGCTATTCTAAGTATATAAACAACTGAAAAGAAAGATGTGACTAACATATATGGTTAATTCCAACTTTGAAACAAGGTATAGTTGAGAAAATATATAAAAAATCATATATAATAAGGTAAACAGTGTTGAACCTATAATGTGGAATAAAGGTTTGAAAATGAACTCAAGTTGACCTAGTTATTTTAGAACACATAGAACACAAAACTAGGTCCACAAGGTCGACCTAATTGACTGTGTAGGGAAAGTTTTAAAGACTATAAATTATGAAAGGAAAGTTTAGAAACAAAAATATACATAAGAATAGAAACTCACTCAAGTGGTTTAGAGATGAAAAAAAAGAATATTGTTGATCAAGAACCTTAGAGAAAACTATCAAAATCCTAAAAATTGGGTCGAGTTGGTCGACCAAGCAATATAAAAACCTATTGAAAATGCACTAGATCAACTTGGTTGACCTAATTAAATGAATGTGAAGTTTGAAAACTAGAAAAAATTGTAATAAGCCAATATAGTTGATCTAGTTATCTAAATATAATTATACAAGTTTTGAAACTTTTACTAGGTCTAGCTAGTTGAGCTAGTTACCTATTCTTGCAAACCTATGCATAGAGATAAATAAACTAGGTCGATAGGGTCGATCTAGCATAGTAAAGATATGATAAAAATAATGATGAATAGAAATTAAATAAGTGAAATAAATACTACAAGGGTTTAATTCATATCTAGGTCACCAAAATGTATGTAATAAAAAATGCATCATGTCTATAAACCAATCCTAGATCAGATGGGAAAGAACACACCTACACTTATGATTAGAGGAGCATAAATTGTTAAGTGGGAGCATGACCAATGTGAGGATCCACTAAACTTGATTAGGGGATCACTTGTCACAACACACTATGTGAGATAGGTTTCCAAATCTTATAGTCTAACAAAAATCTCATAACAACCCTAAAAATTCCTATGATTTAATATCACTAATCTAATAAAAAGAAATGTAAATATAATTTAGTGCACACCAATGATTTTGGCACAAAGTTTGGGTTAGTAAATCAAAGCAATAAAAACATGTATAGGGAACTTTAAATGAATTGAGTATGAGTAACACCCTAATACATGGAATATGAAGAGTAATATTATTTGAGCCAACACTTATGCTACTTCTATCTACTAAAAGAGAGGAGAACAAAGTTGGAATATACTTACTTGATTGTGAAACCACTAAGACTCAATCTCTCCCTTGGCCAAAGGGGCTTCACAAGAGGTTTTTAAGGTTCATAAGGATTAATTTTTTAGGTCAAAGCATCCAAAACCTATCCATAAGACTATATTATCCAAAATAAGAAACCTAAGCTAATTCTCCTCAAGTAGAATGGTGGAAGAGAAAATTGTGAAGAAGAATGAGGGAATAATAAATCTTGATTGCATATATCAATAATGATTGAACTGAAATTGTATTTATAAGTGAAACTTACCCTAAAATTATTCAAATATGTTGGTTGTGCTAGGTCTACCCAGTCAACCTAGCACATTTCTGGGATAACTCACTAGGTCTATGCTAGGTCAGCTAGGAGGCTAACAAAAAAAAAAAGAGAAAAGGTATACAAACTATACTAGGTCAACCAAGTCAACTTAGTATGTTTAACATGTCAAAATCATGGCAAGCAAAGAAATGAAGGATAGAAAGATGAAAAAAACTAGAATACTATGCAAGGGAGGAGAAATAACTTAGGGAAAGGTTTTAATAACTAGTTACATTGGTAATAATGTGGCAAAGAGGGAAAAAAATCATATTGGGATATTGATGATATGTGTTTTCATTGATTTTTATAAGGCATGTGTAATGACAAAGTGGTCTAGCAGGTACAATGAGATGGAGCATGATGGCCCAATGTACTTGGAGTAGTGTGATGCTTACAATGATGTGCATGGGTGTCCTAGGTATATGAATGTATGGTGGAATGGAGCATGGTATGGTATTGAAATACATGACCTTATAATGTTATATGTATGTCAGAGTGGTTTTATGAGGTCATATGAAGTATGCAAGTCTAGTAGGTTTGACCATGCATGGTTGCCTATAGGGTTTTGAGTCCTATGGCTTGTATGCCATGGCATATATCTTAGTATGCTTGGAATATGAATTATATACATGTTTATGGAGCCAATAGGATAGGTATATTACTTACAAGTGGTTTCAAGTGGTCTACAAGGTTGTTTGGCTCTTAGCCTAGCTGGCCTAAGTAGGCTTGTGAGGCCTTGTGAAGGGTCAAAGGGTGTTTGCAAGTTATTGAATATTTTATTTTCATGAGAGATGGTAAATAAATTTTTTTAAATCATTTTTATGAGGTTTTAGGTTAGATAAGGAGAGATAAATTCAATAAAAGTCTTCATGTGCTTCAAAGGGTGCTCAAATGGTGCATTTTGAGCTCGAGAGGAAAATTATCACGTTCTTTAGATCATGTAGAATTTTCATGGGGAGTTGAGTATTTTTAGATATTAGGGAAGGTTATTAATAAATTTTTACAATAATTAGATCATGTATTAAGGACCTATTATTTATGAATGATTTCTAAGAAGGTAAGCAAGTTTTTATGTTCAAAATTCCTAGTCTTAAGACCTGATGTTAAAGATATTTATTGTTGATGATTAAGAAGGTGGTGGATGGATAGAATGATGTTTTAAGTTTTAAAATTAATATTATATGATTTTTAGGATGTGTTTGGTTAATATTGACTATTTGTGGGTCCCACATAAAAGTGTTTCTTAATAGTGTTTTTTTTTATATTGTGAGAGATTTTTGAAAGTAACTAGGGGAAAAAATGGGTGTGTGATGAATATTATAAATTTATTAAAAAATTAATATAAATTTTAAATAATATTAATTTCTTTTTTTCAAATTTATATGTCCTCAAAGGTGTCTAGTCGATACGAAGAAAAGGGTGCCATGAGTGAGAAAAAATAGTCAGAGTGAGAAGTGAAATTGGAAGGCCTAATCATTGAGTAGGGATGGGTATAAGCTCTTAGAGGTGATTTAGGGGATGTATTACATATTTTAATTCAAGTGGTATTGTTATTATTCACTTGGAGTTGAGTGAATGGTTGACTCATGGTTGACCATGATGGTTTTGCTAGCAAAAAGGAACTTAGTTTGAGTGATTGAGTTTGATTACAGGGTAGATGGTCAGATAAAGTTTCTTGATAGTTAGAGAGTGTTGAGGACTCATTTAAGATATTTTATAGTTATTTTTAAGGTTTTAACAATCTACTATTGGTCAAACATAGTCTTATAAAGTGAAGCTATGCTTCATTTGTAAGGAGTATGAGACATGGGCTCACTACATGAACTAAAAAGTTATTGTAGAGGTTCATGAAAAACCTTGGAAAACATAAGTGATTCTTTATAAAATATCCTAAGGAGAAATATATGACCATAATTGAGAATGGTATATATACAATATGTTTTTATACTCTTTGTGTGTGTAGTCAAGCTAAGACAAACAAGTGTGTGTGTTGATATTTGGAGACCTTGTGCGAAGGTTATTGGGGGTCTTATTGACCAATGTTTGTATGAGATTTATTAGAGAAAAATTTCATTAGGCTCAACATATTTATATGATTATATTTATTATTTTTACTAGATTTATGAGTGCATATTTTTATATGAATGAAATATTTGTGAAGGTGTTATTGCTTGTGTTGAAGAGATAGCTTGGTGTTGGTGACTTGTGTTGAGTTTTAGACTTGGAGAAGAGTGATCTTGAAGGGTTTTTATATCAAATTTAGAAGAAATTAGATTTCATAAATTGTTAATTTGATAGGTGTTGTGTTGGTGCTCAACATCTTAGGCAAGTTGGTGCTTTCCATCTTTAGGGTTTGGTACTCCTTTTGAAGTGGGTGCTTTAATAAATCCTCATGTTTGTAATCATCTTATAGGACTATAATACATTTATTTTTAGACTTAAGAGTGGGTTTTATTCTCCATGAGGGTTTAACACATAAATATTTGTTTAATGGTTAAATTCATGTTTGTTCTTTGATTCATCTATCTTGCATATTGATATGATTGGTTAAGTAGCTTGAAGAGTTGGGAGTTGGATTGCATTATTGTTAAAAATTGATTCACCCCCCTCTTAGTGGTTTGCACCTCTATCCATTAGTATTAGAGTAGGTACTTTTTGAGGCTTAATAGCTTGAAAGGTGATTCTAAGGCACAATGGCAAGTCAAGGAATGGAACATGGTTTCTCTTCCAAATAAGCTCCATTGTTTAATGGTTCTAACTATGCATACTTTTATCATGGCTCTAAGATTTGATGTTTGGTAGATTGTTGTTGATGGATATGTTGTTCATACTAGTTCTCCTACTAGTGATACTAACAAGAAACTATTTAAAAGAAATTTAAAGGCTATGAATGCTATTTCTAGTGGTCTATTAGAGACTGAGTTATCAAAGGTCATTCACTATCAAATAACTAAGGAGATGTGGACTAAGTTGAAGACAATCTAATAAGGAGACTCAAATGTCAAGCTATAAAAATTAAAAACTTTTAGAATATAGTTTGAGAGTCTCAAAATTAAGGAGGAGGATTATATGACATCCTTCTTGAATAGAGTGGATGATGTGGTCAATATGATTAGCAGTCTTGGATAATATCTCAAAGAGGATGTTATTGTTCAAAAGGTCTTAAGATCTCTATCTTACAGGTTTGAATCTAAGGTATCTGATTGAGGAAAGTCATGATCTTAAAATAATGAATATGGATGAACTTTATGGATATCTCACTACTTATGAGATGATGATAAATGAAGACAAGCCTCCTAAGAAGGATATTACTTTTAAGGTAGAGAACAAGCCTAAAGAAAAGAAGACACAAAGTAAAGGGTCTCAAGGAAAAGATGCTATGTTAGATGATATATTTGATGATGATTTAATTTTTTTATTTTCAATCAAGTTAAGGAGTAGATCAGGTAAGTACAAAGGTAAGCTTTATTTTAAGTGCTTTAACTATGGTAAAGTACATCATATTGCAAGCAAACATCCTCACAAGCATAAGAAAGATGAAGATGAGGATCAAGTAGAGGGTAAGAAAGGTTTAAATTCTAATAAAAACAAGATATAATTCAAGAAGTTTGATAACAAAAAGAAGTTACATAAGGACAAAAGGAACGTATACACAAAGAAGGATGATAGTGACTCAAAAGTGAGTAATGATAGTCAATCTATTGTCAGTCATGATGAGAGTGAAGCTAAGGATGATGAAATTATTTTCATGGAAATCAAGTCAGATGATGAAAGTGAATGCTCATATAAAATTGAAGGAAATTGGAGTGGATCAAATGAAGAAGATGAGGAAGATATTCCAAACTATGAGAGTGAACTAAAAATTGCTCTTGAATATTTGAAGATTGAAAGAAAGGTATATAAAGGTTTGAAGGCCATTTTAAAAGACTATGAAGTTCAATTCAATGTTTTTAAGGCTAAGATAATTGAATATAATAAGGATCATGAAGGAGAAATGATGTTATTAAATTCCAAATTAGATTCTATATCCTCAATCCTAAAAGGTAAAGAAAAATATTGTTCCAAGTTGATTATAGAAAATAAGTTTTTGAGAGATGAATTGGTGAAAGCTTTGAGCAAAGCTAATTCATTTACCAAGTTTATGAAAATATCAAATGATCTTGATAGTATTTTGATAAGTTAAAAAACTTCAAGTGATAGGATAGGTCTGGTTTTCATTGAGAAACCAATAGTTGTATCTCAAGCAAAGGAGAAAATCATTGAAGAGAAAAAGGGAAAACATACAAAGATCAATACCTAAGCTGAGGGTGTTAGCTTTAATAAGGTAATAAAGCCTAATGCTGTAAAGAATTTGAAAATTAATGAATACTATCATGTCTATCATGAGTTTGTTCATAGAGCCAATGATTGTAAAATGAAGGTTAAAAACAAGAAATTTAGTTAGCTTAATGAGATAAAATGCTTCAAATGTTTTGATATGGGACATTTAGCTAATCAATGTCCAAAGAAGATAAATCAAGGTGAGTCTTCTCTTAAGAATGTAACATGCTTCAATTATCAAAGGACTAGTCACTTAGCTAAATTTTATCAGTATCAAAGAAGGATTGTATGCTTCAATTGCAAAGGATTTGGTCATATTGCTAAATATTTTAAACAAAATGGGACTCTTAATCAAGACAATACTAATAAGACTTCAAGTTTTCAAGAAAGAAAGAACAAAGTCTTATATAAGACAAAGGAAGAAAAGAAAGTGATAGTTGATATGTCTGTAGATCATAGTAGTGTGTTTACTAAGGTAAAACATATTTATTTCATTGAGGAATTCTCATTATCTACTCATGTTTTCAATGAAGAGATCAAAATCAATGAGAAATTGAAGAAGGAAAATAAAGACAGTCTCAAGATGAGTGTTGATCATTCTAAAGTTATAGATAATAGTGTTTATTGTATAGATAAATCATTGTCAGACCTTGAAAAGGTCATTGAAATTAATAATATAGATCAAGACATAGTGTCATCCTCATTTGTTGCCTATTCAAGTCTGAGAGAGGAGGAAATAATTTCAAAGATAGAAAAAGTGGTCTTAGTCAAGTCTAAAAAGAAGAAAAGGACGAATAAGATTGTGTCGACTAAGGAGGAATAAGAATATGAGAAGATGTGGGACACTCCAAGCTTCACACTATTCTAAATTAGTCTTAAGGGATTGGAGGTCTCTTTCTATGCTTCATAAGAGAATCCTAAAGGTGAGGAAGCAAGAATGTTTGTTCAAATGGTATGTTTAGGTCTCCTGGTCCTATAGTGCATTTTTGATCAATTTTTGATGCTAGATTTGAGTGGTGATATGAAGGATATGGATGAATTTGTTTATATGAGGTCATGAGGAAGATTGAAAAAAGTCATTCCAAGGTGGTTTGAGGTCTTGATGAGCTCAGACATGAGTTTTGTGGTTAAAAGTCAGAGTTGACCAATTTTGGTAGTGATGACTACCTAGAAGGTGCCCAAGGTGTTATTTTGATGATTTAAGATGGATAAAATATTAGAAATAGATGATTAAAGTTGGTTTTGACATGTCAAAATAGGATAAAAGGTTTTATGATGTCTATGATGTGCTCAAATATGTTTTTGACCATTTGGTCAAGGTGCTTGCTGTAGATAATGAACCTGTATGCATAGATTGCTTAGTTTTAAGGGTCACTTGAATATTATAGATGTGTCATGAAGTGTTTTATTCTAAAAAATGTTTTTAAATATGATTGAGACATGTTGTAGGTGGTTTCATAGGTTGATGAATGATTTTGTGCCAGGTGGAGCATTTTGAGTGGTCTCTGGCTCTTCTTCTCAAGAGCATGTGTTTGGAGGATTAAATTAAGTACATGTTCCCAAAAGTATGGAAGATTTAAATTTTTCATGGAAGTGATTTTTTATGGTCTCTAGGTGTGGTATCCAGGTCAGGTGTCTATGTTGACTTTTGACCAATTATTGATTTGAAGGCCTAGTAATTTAGGCATGTTTGGAAAAGAGATCAAGATTTTGAGTTAGAGGATAGAATTATAAAAATAAGTTTAATGGGCCAAATGGGTATCTGAATCAACTTTTACAGTGGTTTGGAAGTGAGTATAATCTATTTGATTCAAATTTTAGCTCACTAGGAGGCCTAAATAACTAGTAGGCTAATGAAGGAAGTATGTTAAGGAGGATGAGTTAGAGGCTCAAGTTTTGTATAACTAAGGGAGAATTATAGTGGACTTTAGATATGGAGTTTTATGGCTTGAAGTGGTAATGGAAGGAATTTATGAGGTTTGCAATGGCCAAAAAGGGTTAGAAGGGGTCTAAGTAGGCCTCATGGAGAAATTGAGCAATTTTGTGATATCTTTCCCAATAAGGTTGGAATTTTTGGTTCTATTTGAGAATTTTGGTATATTATAACCATGATTTAGGTGTTTTATTATTATTGGAGTGCCCTTGGTATTCTATGTGGTGCCTTGAAAGTGATGATAAGTGAGATTGTATGGAGCTTTGGTGCTCTTGTTACTATTTGAAGTGATGGTATTTGTTATTTGAGGTCTTGTAGGTGTGAATGGGTTTTTTAGAATGATGGGTATCCTTAAAAGTGGAGTAGGGTCCTAGGGGGAGCTGTGTTACCATGCAATTGGTGATAGGTCTAAGGATCCAGGTAGTTTGGAAGCAATTTTTGAGTGTAAGCACATTCCAAGGGGAGTTTGTGATTTTTTGAGGCTATAATGGTAATATTTTATATGTATTCATATAGGTTATCTTGATTCCATGTTTTTATTTTAGCTTACTTATTTGATTTCTATCATGCCCAGTGTTGAAGGGTGTCCACTTTGTCATTTTGGTAAAGGGGGAGAAAGAAACAAGTGGTGACATCAATGAAAAAGGGGGATATTATTGGGATATTGATGATATGTGTTTTAATTAATGTCTATAAGGTATGTGAAATTACAAAGTGGTCTAGCAGGTACAATGAGATGGAGCATGGTGGCCTAGTGTACTTGAAGCAGTGTGATGCTTATAGGGGTGTGCATGGGGGTCCTAGGTGGATGAATGCATGGTGGTATGAAGCATGGTATGTTATTGAAATACATGATATTGGAATCTTATATGCAGGTTAGAGTGGTTTCATGAGGTTCTCATGAATTATGTAGGTTTGGTAGGTTTGACCATGCATGGTTGCCTATAGGGTTTTGAGTCATATGGCTTGTATGCTTTGGTATGAAGCCTATTATGATTGAAGTATAAATGTTAGACATGTTTAATGATCCAAGAGGCTAGGTATATGACTTCCAAGTGGGTTGAAGTGGTCTGCAAGGTTGTTTGGCTCTTGGCCTAGTTAGCATAGGTAGGCTTGTGAGGCCTTGTGAAGGGTCAAAGGGTGTTTGAAAGTTAGTGAAGATTTTATTTTCATGAGATATGGTTAAGAATTTTTTTAAAATAATTTTTATAAGGTTTTAGGTTAGATAATGAGAGATAAATTAAAAAAAAGTCTTCATGTGCTTCAGAGGGTGCTAGAATGGTGCATTTTGAGCTCGAGAGGAAATTTATCACATTCTTAAGCTCATGTAGACTTTGAATGGGGAGATAATTATTTTGGAGATATTGGGGAAGGATAATAATAAATTTTTACAATCATTATTTAATGGATTAAGGACCTATTATCTATGAATGATTGCTAAGAAGGTAAGCAAGTTTTTTTGTGCAAAATTCCTAGTCTTAAGACCGAATGTTGAAGATATTTCTTGTTGATGATTAAGAAGGTGGTGGATGGCCAGAATGATGTTTGAAGGTTTCATAGGACTCCTATATGATTTTTATTATTTGTTTGGTCAATTTTGACTATTTGTGGGTCCCATAAAAAAGTGATTCTTAACAGTGTTTTTTATATTGTGAGAGATTTATGAAAGTAACCAAGGGAGAAAATGGGTGTGTGATGAAGCTTATAAATTTATTAAAAAATTAATGTAAATTTTTATTAATATTAATTTATTTGTGTCAAATTTATATTTCCTCAAATTTGTCTAACCGATATGAAGAAAAGGGTGCCATGAGTGAGGAAATCTAGTCAGAGTGAGAAGTGGAATTGGAAGGCCTAATCAGTGAGTAGGGATGGGTATACGATATTATAGGTGATGTAGGGGATGAATTAACTCTATTTATGTAAATGGTATTGTTCCTAGTCATTTTTATTTGAGTGAATGGTTGACTCATAGTTGACCATGATGGTTTTTCTAGCAAAAGGAACTCAGTTTGAGTGATTGAGTTTGATTACAAGGCAAATGATTAGATCAAGTGTTTTTGATAGTTGGAGAGAATTGAGGACTCATTTAAGATATTATGTAGTTATTTTTAATGGTTTACCAATATCTTATTATTAAAACATATTCTTACAAAGTGAAGCTATGCTTTGTTTGTAAGGAGTATGAGACATGGGCTCAATACATGAACTAAAAAGTTGTTGCAGAGGTTTATGGCTGACCTTGAAAGACATAAGTGATTCTTTATAAAATATCCTAAGGATAAATAGCTGACCATAATTTATAATGGTATATATACAAGATGTTTTTATACTCTTTATGTGTGTAATCAAGCTAAGATAAGTAAGTGTGTGTGTTGATATGTGAAGACCTTGTGCGAAGGCTGTTGGGGTTCTTGGTGATCAATGTTTGTATGAGATTGAGTAGAGAAAAATGTCATTATACTTGACATATTTTTATGATTCTATTTATTATTTTTACTAGATTTATGAGTGCATATTTATAAAGGAGTGAAATATTTGTGAAGGGGTTATTGCTTGTGTTGAAGAGATAGCTTGGTGTTGGTGACTTGTGTGGAGTTATAGAATTGGAAAAGAGTGTTCTTTCAGGGTTTATCTATCATATTGATAAGAAATAAAAGTTCATGAATTTTTCATTTGATAGGTGTTGTGTTGGTGCTCAGTATCTTAGGCAAGTTGGTTCTTGTTATCTTTAAGGGTTGGTGCTCCTTGTGAAGTGGGCATTTCACTAAAGCCTCATGTTTGTAATAATATTATAGGATTTTAGTCCATTGTTTTGTAGACTTCAGAGTGGGTTTTATTCCCCATGAGGGATTCCCACATAAATATTTGTGTAATGGTTACATTCATGCTTTTTCTTTGATTCATCTATCTTGTATATTGATATGATTGGTTAAGTAGCTTAAAGAGTTGGGTATTGGATTGAATTATTGTTAAAATCTGATTCACCCCCCCTCTTAATGGTTTGTACTTCTATCAAATCATATGAATCACCAAAGGTCTATCCATCCCTTTTCCAGTACATCCTTTACGGTGTGTAGTCATAGAGATTGAGTATCAATGAGTTCTTGTAAGGTGTAAAGTGTCAGTAATAGATAAAAGCATGAAAATATTATGTGTATACACTTTGTATCCTTGGGATGGTTTGTGAAAATAGAGTATTATGTTAGGGCAGTAGATGATTTAGATGTTATTTCATGGAAAAATATCACTTCACTATAGAGATAATAGTCATCTTTGCACTTGAAGACTCATTTAAGTAATGATAGAGTGAGAAGGAGCCACATAGAAGTGGTAGTCCCCAAGAACATAGTGGTAGGAGTGTGTAATGAATAGAACACTTGTTGACACTAAATAGAGCATGGGGAAGGGGTAGACAAATAATAAATTACAACATGGACTTGGTAGATCCTAGGGATTTATATCCCAATGAAAATAAGATAGTTGGAAAACCTAAAGTAGGCCCGATAGTCTTAAAATTTTTGAGTACATGGGTCCTAAAGGGAAATGCAATCACATACGTAAAAAAGGCCCAAAATGAGCCCAATGTTTACACATAGATAAAACTCACCATCGATGAATTTTTTGGCATCCATGTTGGTATTGACTGAGGCAAATTTGATAGCCCATCTCACCTATTCATATTTCAAATTCATGAGTAGACTATGTAACTACATTGAATCATAGAATTAGTGACAAATGGAGTGGTCCAATATGAAAATCATGTTGTAACTCAATTCCAACTAGCAAAATGGTGAAAGGGTAATGGAATCTAGTCCCATTCATCATGGAAGTGAGTGAAAATAGAGATCATGTAGAAAATAAGATGTAGGCTTAGGAAGGCATGACAAGCAGTTATGTAGACATGGATATAGAAATCTTGAGGGGATCCCCACTACCTCAACTCCCTTCCCTGATCATCATCAAATTTATAACCACCCAAATTATGGGAAAATACCAAATCAAACATGAGCTCTAAATGTTTTGCCTATTTAAATAGCTAGAATTATCATTTGAAGCAAACCCCTTTTTAGCATAAAAATGCTACATAAATTCGTCCATCCTTGATTCTTCTTTTAGGTATGACTAAACTCTACCCTTTTGAAAATTTAGCTTCAAGCCTTTTGAAACAATATAAACTAAAATTCACCTTCTTCAAGATGATGTGTTTATGTGAGTTTGATGTTTAATCCATCTACATCTATGATATAAGTTGTTCTTCCTTTTGTATTTCCTTTGTTTTCACCTTGATATCAGTGGGTTGGGTTCATATAGGTCATACATTGTGTTTAAATTGTCTAGGATAGTGAATTATTGTGGAAATTGGCTTGTTATATTTGAAACAAAACCTTTTGTTCATTCATTTAAGTCCTATACATATAATCATGACCCACATATGAAATAATAATGTATGAAGAACCTAGTTTGAAGAGAGTGTAAGAGAGTTTAGTCCATATTGATTCACATAGTGATTTAAAAATGATAGTGTAGGGAGCATAACATATTTGGTGCATCACCTTTCTTAGATCCTAGGTTTAATTATATTCTCTTTCTCTCTTTTCCTTGTAAATTCAGTAGTTTAGTGTTAGTTTTTAGGTGATCCATCATGGGAACTATCCCTATCTCGAGGTTAATTCCAACCATAGGTGACCCATGACCTTAGGGTATTCCCATTATGTCAATTAGGTGAGGAGACATGAAACACCTCCTTAGAGAGTGAAACTCAATAAGACAACAATACACTTGTTTGATCATGGTACATCTAGGTTATATCATTCTATAGTCATTTTCCATTATCATGTTTAAGCTTATGTAATTACACATGCCTTTATCCATGCTTATATATTTTATAATTCTTTAGTTTGTATTACACATGCCTTTATCCATTGTCATGATAGTTTTTATGTTTATACTAGTTGCTTATGCTTTCATTCTTGTACTTCCTTGAGTGTCTTACCTTTTTATTGTCTTGCTTGTTGAACATTTGAATATGCTCCATTGTTTGTTGCCCTATGCCTTTGTTTGACTCTTGGACATTTGAATATGTCATTCCTTGTTATATGTTGACATTTGAATATGTCATGTTTTCTTTTATGGACATTTGACTAAGTCATATATTTTTTATTGTGCAACATTTGAACATGCCCCTTGTTTGAGGTCTGCTTAGACCATTTATTTTTTATTATCTTTTGAGTGATCTTGTGTGTTTGCTTGATTAATTTTTGAGCTTGTATTATTAATATATAGACTTTTCCATAATCTAAATCATGAATCTTAGGACTTGGTGTGATCACATTATTCATGTTTTAATGACATGATATCTACCTAGACATGTTCACTCTATATGCAACATGGTACATTCAAAATTTACATTTTTATATTATCCTTTTTGGGTAAGGGGACTACCAATTTATACTTCTTATCACCTCAAAAGGTGGGCCATATTAGTGGGGGCATGCCATAAATGCATGACTTCCACATTACTTCATAAATTTAGATTGTAGTGGGGGCATGATTAGAAAACATGTTCTCCACATTTTTCATAGTTTTATATTTAGTGGGGGCATGTTTTGGAAACATGACATCCACATTGTAAATTACACTAGTTATTAAATTTAGATGGTAGTGGGGGCATGTTTTGGAAACATGTTCTCCACACTTACACTAGTTCTCAGATTCATACTGCACTGGGGGCATGTTTTATAAATGTGTTATCCACACTTACACTAGTTTTCATTTTCATATTATAGTGGGGGAATGTTTTGGAAATATGTTATCCACATTTACGCAGTTTTCAAATTGGCCAAAGTCATAGTTATATGATTTAGATACACATTTGTGGTAGAATTATATACATTGGTATCATTATTATATATAGTTTTAGAATGAGACATATCTAAGGTAAATATGCTATGAAATATGAACCTAATATTGTAAAAAAAAATGGTTTTATATTTCAAAAACTTTTAGGGATTGTCATCATTCACTAGGTTGGTCTTTTACAGATTGTATTGAGCCAATCTATTATTATAGTTAGTTCACTTTTTGGTATGGGTGAGGTGATTAAATAACTCAATATTTCTAATTTTATAGGTTGGAATTGATTACATCATAAAATTTCACTAGATTTATAGTGTGAGTTGACTTGGTTCACTCATGATCACCATATTATAAGTATTATTGGGTTGCATAGTTGAGATAATCTCGACTGTCAGGTAAAAACTCACATTTTTGACAAGATTGGGATCATGTGTCCTCTAATATCTCTCTATCTATTTAGATATATAAATTTTCATATTTTTTATTTTTTCCTAATCTATATTTTAGTTATTCATGGTGATACATCTTTAAAATCAAATTGTCAAAAGATAAGATGATTGCATCGATACACAGGTGTACTCCTAAATCTTACTCTCTTTCAAACCCAATCATTTAAATGATTTCAATTTTAGATTATATGCACTAATTATATACTATAACATGCTCTTGGTTGTAGGATTAACCAACAAAGCACTCAATTTGGTCTCACACAAATTCAAGGTGTGTTATATGCACCCATGTATGCATTCTTCGCCTTTAAACTAATAATTTCATTACTAGATTAAGGGGGTAAATGTAGACATTATTTTTGAATTATATAGAATCTTAGTCTTGTAAACTTATAAAATACATATTATGGATGTAACTTTAGCTTCTAGATCCTTTCTACTACCAAAAGGCTCACTTATACTATATCTCTATGCCTAATTATTTATCTCTTAGTTTGACCAATGTTATC
Source organism: Torreya grandis (assembly GCA_037957365.1). Lineage (NCBI taxonomy): Eukaryota > Viridiplantae > Streptophyta > Pinopsida > Cupressales > Taxaceae > Torreya > Torreya grandis. Next base: position 4,265,099 of record JARHVA010000850.1, on the reverse strand, counting down.
CTAATGACCTCGGTCTTTTATCTTTCCCATAATATTATAAACCTACTTAGATTATATATCTACAATTTATGGACTTGTACCTACTTTTCTACTTCCCAAACACTTATGTTCCAATCAGACACCTATATCGATGCAAGTGTCTTATTCTAATACAAGTTTCCAGTGCCCTAAAGTCATTCAAATTGTAAATGAAACATATACTTATAGTTGTCTTAAGTGATTTTATGTGAGATATTCATAAAAGGGATTAGAATAAATACAAGATCAATCATCATTCATTATTCACCTATCACAAACTAAAAAGCACTCAAGTGAGCAAAACTTCCCCATTTTCTCATATTTACATATTAGTCATAGGGATAATATATCTACAGGTTTGAAGTACTAAAGGAAAATTACATGAGCCATATTTACGAAGTTAAAAGATAGGTCACTCTATGTATTTAATTATCACACATTACATTATTCATATACAAGCTAGCATGTAGGGGAGAAATACATAAGTTTGAGGCCCTTTTTAGAGTATTGCCTATGTAGGCAGTGCTCATTCATAGATGGGTGTTTGGTGTAGATCAACACTATATTCCCACTAAACCATTTTTTCTATAATCACTATGAATATGAAGAATTATGATTTTACTATTAAATAATGAGTATTAGTCTATGACCTAGATCTAAATGCATTAGAGTGAAGGTGACATAGAACCTAAAAACATCTAAGTGGTTGTATCCAGTTTTAGTAAGTATTACATATTGGACACCAATATTTAAGTTAGATAAGAGCATTGATGAAACCATCCCAAGTCAATGCAAGTGTCTATGGTTATAGAGGTATAATTTCTAGAATCAGGTGACTAATCCATAATATAGATCTACTCTACTTTTTATTTATTCTAGATCCATATATATAAGCATTAGAACTAAGTATATTATTTTCATTATCATTTCAATATCTAGCATAGCTATACTTTCTATCTTTAGCATCTCAGCATAGTAAATTCAATATATGTTTTATCTAAGATTCACAAATAATTGGTTTACTCTAGATATAATCTACCATCCTTATTTCCTAGGCGATCTCTACCCCCTTCAACCCTCTATTCCCATATCTAGATTTTAGGGATAAACAACCATACACATTTCAAGAGAAAACATTCATTGGAAATTATCAAGGTTCTTGGTTTTGCCCCTTGGACTTATAGCACTACAAATTATTTATTCATGAAATAATTTGAGTTTTAAATTATAATCAAATTTATAACACCCTATACATATCACCCAATTACCCTGGTGCTCCCTTTGTGTCTAAATTTACAAACAAACTAGCTTGCCCCTTCTTGATATTTTATTTAATATAGTGGATTATTATGGATTAAAATTTATATTTGTATGGGTGTCTCATATCATATATCTTATATTTAAATCAAATAATTAACATGAATCAAATAATAATATACTTATTATGGTTGTGTATCCCTTGAGTAAGTTATTTTTTACGTCCTAGATTTATAGAGTGCAAACAACTTTTTTCAACTTCAATCAAAACGTAAAACATGTTTTAAATGGTATCACTTAACAATAGAACATATATTTATGATTATAATTATAAAGTAATAAACAAGAGCTCATGAGCATATGGTCTATTATTTTTTTGTTATGCATTTGACACTATTCACAAAGAACTAATCTAGTGGCTTCAAGTTATACATAATCCATAACATTTGGTTTTTATTATGATGCCACTTTATAAAAAGGTGGTTGGACAAGGTCAAACTCCTACTAATTTAAAAAAATATCAATAACACCATTGGTGTTAAAAAAATTTCTCCGCTTTCTCCTACTTTGTTTGGTTTCTACATAAATTAATTAGAGGATATCATTGTAAATTCAAAAAAAATAGGGGATGGTTGTATTCTTTCTGATATAATTATCACTGTTTTAATATTTATTAATGACATTATTATATTGCTACATATTTTTCAGGCCTACAAAGACATCTTGACATTCTAAGATCATTTTGTCATACTTGTGGTTTAATAATAAACTCGATTAAAATAAAGGTCATTATTTTTAGCACAACTGAGAAAAAAACATAATAAATTAATCTCATTTATAACGAAAGTCTGATTTAAGTGGTTTTTTGTTGTACTTACCTTGATTTGCCTTTTAATGGACATTACTTAGATATGATATATGTTACAATTATTGCACTTACCTTGATGTGCATTTTAATGAACATCACTTAAATATGATATATGTTGCAAAAGAGAGATTATGAAAAGTTTATACTACACTTAGTAAACTTAGGAGATAATGTTTCTAATTTAAGTTTCAAGTTTGCAAAGTGAAAATTATATTTATTCCAAACTTCAAGGATCACTAACACTATACAATTGTGAGATTTAGGGAACTTGACCTCATAGTACTAGTTGGGATTAGTTTGATGGATTTATTATTTCCATGTTATCTAAAATCTTGTAATAAAAACAATTAGTTCCATATACAATTATTTTATTAGAATTTAGTATCCATCCCCTTCATTATTTAGTTGTTTTCCATGTAGTAATGTTTCTTTGCAGAGTAATATCTATAAAATTTATAATAATTAGGTATAATATATATGTAGACACTAAAATTTGGTAATTAATGCTTAAAATTTTAGTTTTGACTTACCTTCACCCTACATGACTTGTGCTTACAAATATGTCTCTCATTCACCATTTTATCACATCCACATGACTTCTCTAGGTGTGTATTTTACAAATTATTCTCAGTCACCTACATGAAATCTCATTATCTATGTCAAACCATCTATAAATCATACTCAAACATCTATAGATAGTATGGTATGACATAACATGATATGCCAAAAATGGTTTACTATTTAGAGTATGGTATGGTATGAAATCACATGTTATTGAAACTATGGTAAAGTATGGAAGGATAGAATAGATTGTATAGGGTTCCCTATAGAGCAAAATCAATCAAACCTATTCATGGTAAAATACATGATATATCAACACTATGACTTGGGTTCATGATCGGGGTGGTAACTTGATTGTCAAAACATTAGGGTGGGTGATTTGATCAGTAACTATCATATTTACACCCCAACTCTCTATATATTGAGGAACAAATTGTATGGAAGATGAAGGAACAAATATTGATCAAGGAGATAAACACACACACACACACACACACACACACACACACACACACACACACACACACACACACACACACACACACACACACACACACACACACACACACACACACACACACACACACACACACACACACACATGGTAGGGTAGGAGTGAACATGACTTGGTAAATTAGACAACTTAGGAAAGGAAAGGCTAAAGTGTAGAATAACTAATGATTTAGGGAAGGAAAAGATTATGCCATACAAAGACTATAACTATAGTGTATTTCTGGAATAGAGATGTGAAAAAATATTATATTGGTGTTATATAGAAGTTGTTTTGAATTTTAACTAGTCACAAATTGAGTAGATTTATGCTAAGATAACATGAGTGCCCTATAAATATATATGGAGAGGGGTGTCATATCGATATATAGGGCACTTCTTTTTCAGGTCCTTATGATCATACAAAACTAAGTGGGTCTATATTTCCTAACTAGGAATAACTAATAAATAAATATATATAACCATATTCACCCTTATTTTCTCCCTCATTATATTTTCAATGTACATTGATGGGGGAAATTGATATATACCAAATGATCTAGATTCTACACAGTTGGACCTAAATTTAATAGAACCCATTTAATGATCAATATTTATAAGAGATTTGATTAATTTCCTATGATGATAATAGCATAATATCATTCATCAAAACCTATGTGGATGTTTGAGGAATAAACATTAATCTTATTATGGATCTAATGATATTTAGCAAATCCTTTAGGGATTTCATATCGGCTTGAGATGGTGTTCTCTTTGTCCAGTGCCCAACTAGAAATAATTTTTAATTAGTTTAGCTATTTAATCATTAGGATTATGATGTTTCTTGGTTAAGTGGGGATACATTCCAACTAGTTTTAGTATATCTATGTAGAGGTTTTGTAGAAGTCTCACAGAAACATAAGTTCAATAGAAGATTAGCTATTTTTGTTATAGGAAAGAACATCACTCTTTGGTAGGTTATGGTTTAGTTTCTTGTTGGTTATTTGATTTCTCATGGGCCCTTCTTTCTCTTTGGATATTATATTGCCATAGAAAGACTAATATTATTGTCATTAAGGAGTTATCTTCATATTTTTGGGTCTACAAGGTCCTTTGATCCTCAAAACCCTCTTGTTGTAACTAGTTATGGTTGTGGGATCCTTTAAACCTGTTGTTATGATTTGGTTAGGTTGTGGGATCCTCTAAACCCTCTTGTTGTAACATGTCAATGTTATGTGATCATTAAAACCCTCTTGTTGTGACTTGGTATGGTTGTGGGAGACATAAAACCCTCTTGTTATTATTTGGTATGATTATGGGATCCTTCAAGCCCTCTTGGTTATGGGTCCATTGTTAAAAACCCTCTCTTGGTTGTGGGACCAATAGTCAAAACCCTCACTTGTATGGTTCATAACTTTAATTTTAAAATCATTTTACCCTACCAAAAAAAAATATAACATTGATCATAAACTATAATAATATCTATAACCACACCAACTATCTAATCAATACTCATCATTTCACATGAACAAGACTTGAGGAACAACTATAAAGGTCTTCCAACATTTTCACAAAAATTTGGCCAAATATTCCATTTCAACCAATTTTTATTGAACCAAAAAACAAAAAAAATCATCACATTACCTTCTAACTAAATCTAATCTATATATAAATAAAATTAAGAGTTCTTTCCAAATGACCAAAATAAAATTTCTTGTTATAATTAACAATGATAGTTAAGCACCTAGGGGGGGTTAATTTAAAAGATTAAGACCACCACAAATTTGGGTCTATCACAATCAAACATAAGAAAGACCACTTTTTTTCCTCATTATTGAGAAATTTTTTGAGGTCTCTTGATCTATTACTAAGTGAGTTAGTTCCCCTTCTATATATATATGGGCATGATAATCCATTTTCAGTAGGTGTTGAACCAACTATAGTGACACATACCTAAATATAATGATAAATGATATATTATTGATGTAATATGAAGTATTATCCCTTGGAAAAAGGAGGTGGTTTTTGAACATACCAAGATCAGAGAAGAATATGGATTCTATTTAAATGAAAGAGCTTATAAACATATGGAATCAGGATTAGAGGTTGAGGCAGCATGGAATAAATATTGGAGAAGAAGGAGAATGATTCATCTGTACCCCATCCATATATCCACATGAATTACCCACTATGAAAATTAAAGATTCATTCAAAATAATAGTGGGAGTGGGGAATATCAAGATTTGGGATGCAATTATTCTATTCCTATAGGTTAGGAGCACCTACATTTCATACGTGAGAAGAGCCATATTTCCACTAGTATTCAACATACATAACCTAACCTCAATATTTTCCATAAGAATTGGAGCCCATATATTCTATTATCAGTTTTTTTGAGCTAGTGTTGTGTAATAAGTCCCAACTATTTTCCAATTTCTAATTACTTAGTTGAATGAAATCATCTTAATATATATATTACAACTTAAACCTCCCTCTCTCTTCACTGTATCCCCCAAAGGAAATCATGTTATATATAAAGAGTATGGTAGGGATTATGAACTTTAGGCTTATCACTTATTTATTATATTTTATCATCCATTTTAATCTATCATTGTAGTATATCATTTATCGATGAATGACTCAACTAGTTCAAAACTTTCTTCTATCAATGAGCTAGAGGATAGGTTGATCTCTAATATGAATGGTGATTCCCATACTCTAGTGTGTGATGTTAGTCTTATCTTATAATCAATAATGAAACTAGCCAAATATTTAATTAAGCAACTACATGACTTGGGCCAAGTTGAGGAATGATTGGTTCCTAGAACATAAATGACCTCAACCTATTGATAATGAGGGGGAAGCAGAATAACTCTCCCATCCTAACTAAACATAAATGTCCTCAACCAATGAGTAAATATTGATATGTAAATGTTAATCAAATCATTATACTCTATTTAGGGGTTTTTATTACTTATATAATATGAATAGGAACTATACCCCCACCCTCTATTTAGATTAGACATGGAGATTGGATATAGTTCTATTCATAGATAAAGAGCTAATATCTCCCATATAGTTTTCAATTATGGGATAAGATACTAATGTTAGATAGGGTGGTATATAATATATATAAATACATAACATGAGTGGACCACACCACACTATAATGAAGCAGAGTTTTTATACTCTATCTAGTATGTACATTATATTACAATATATAATATGAGCTAGAATAAACTAGACTATTGAGATGCCCACTTGCTACTATGATCTATGTGGGGTATTTTTTTATGTAATATAGATGAAATGTATTATTTATATGGAATAGACTATAGACCAACTAATTATGATCCATAGATACATATATATACCCAATCTATAGTCTTTAATCCACAAAAAAAAATATATAGTTAGGCTAGGAGAGGCACACCCCTCCCACTTGACCAATAGGGGAGGACTCCTAACCCATATATACATGTGTTCACTTGTGAATATATATATATATATATATATATATATATATATCTGTGTGTGTGTGTGTGTGAGAGTGAGAGAGAGAGAGTTAGAGAGAGAGAGAGAGAGAGAGAGAGAGAGAGAGAGAGAGAGAGAGAGAGAGAGAGAGAGAGAGAGAGAGAGAGAGAGAGAGAGAGAGAGAGAGAGAGAGAGAGAGAGAGAGAGAGAGAGAGAGAGAGAGAGAGAGAGAGGAGAGAGAGAGAGAGAGAGAGAGAGAGAGAGAGAGAGAGAGAGAGAGAGAGAGAGAGAGAGAGAGATGAGTCCATCTATATAGAATATATAGAGGGTTAGGAACCCAAAAATATATTTTGAGGCTTATAGATTAGATAGGAACTGATAGAGCTATATACATATGGGGATGGGTAGTCATGGATATATATAGACTAAACTCTAGTCAACAACCCCATGCCCCTATATAGATTGAATATATGTGTTATAAATCTATATTACACCTCTGAGGTAGGTATTTTAAAACCTAACTCATCAAGATAATATAATAGAATCACCTCTAGGTGTGGGTAGCCTAATGGGTGAGGTGAGTCTCTAGATTTGGGCTAGCTCCCATAATGGATCATCTATGCTCAAATTTCTAAGCTTACTTGACTTTCCAATGAAAAGGGATAGAAAAGACTTGAAAACAAACTCTAAATTCTTGGAGGTGATACACCAATATTATAGGTATCCTATAATTGATACTTCAATAACACTTATGGATAAAACAATGACTAATTGCTAACACACTCTCTCTAAAAGGACTCCTATGCATCAATAATTCACATGGAGGCTATGATAGTTGTATTCAACACAACCCACTCTATATTTTTATTTCAAAAGTGGAAAAACCCATTTATTTTTTTAAAAATAATGAATATCTTGGATGGGTACTTATGAATTTTTGAGGGGTATGATACTTGTACAAAACTAGTATTTTTAATGTTAAATCATGTTGTGGTGTAATTTTTGGAAGCACTTACTTAGACTAACCTATTAATGAAAATAATTAATTTGTATGATAGATATGTAGATTATTTTATTTTAGAGTATTCAATCTTTGGAAAATTTATTTTAGATAATTTTCATTGAAATAATTCCTTCGATATCTTTCATTCAAAAAATTAATTTTGGAAAGATTCTCTTCAAAAAGATTTACTTTGAAAATATTCACTTCAAAAAGATTCTCTATAGAAGGTTTCTCTTCAAAAAGTTTCACTTAAATTCACATAAGAAACATTCATTTTAAAGGAATTATTTTAGAAAGTTTAGCTATGAAAAATCTTGGTCTGTGAAAGATTTACTTTGGCATGTTTATTTCAAGAAGTTTCACTTTGACAAAAATTACTTGGCAATAATTCCTTTGGTAACTTTTTTTATAGTCTTAGTTTTTAGGAGCTTAATCATCATTAACATTATAATTGAGACTTTACTTTAGAGACTGTCTTTGGGAACTTTCATTTCAAAAATATTGTGTCAAAAATAATCTCACTAGAGAGTTTTGTGTCAGTGAATATTATTTTAGATACTTTTCATTTGAAGGATTCCTTCAACACGTTTGGTCATCAACAAATTTGTTTTATAAACTTTTGTTTTGAGAAATTTAGGGAGCAAATATTTCTAAAATAAAATTTATTCTTTGAATTCCTCTGGATTGAAAGTAAATTTTGACTTCTATTGATTGAGCTATACAATGACACATGGCAAAAGGAGAAATGCTACATATTGTCACCCCAAATGATAAGGCATCCTACATGGCATGAGAAGTAGATAGGGTTGTCAAATTCAAATTGAATTAAAGTGATGAACTCATGAATATTAATGAGTAATGGTGTACAAACTAGAAATCAATGCAAGATATCTATTTACATCAAACCCCCAGTTAAGTTCATGTCATTCATTCTTTGAGCTCAAGTAGACTCTAGCCTCAAGTGATCCCAAAATCCTTAACTGCTATCATAATGATTTATGATTTATGAAATTTATTTAAGTGGAGAGATGCCATTATCTAGAGTTTGGAACATACCAATACTTAACATAGTTACCATGGCATCATCATCTAAGTCCTACAAGGGAGACCCAACAGCATCCAAGTTATTGATCAAGGATTCTATAGAATACTTGGATTAATTTAGTGTTGTGGGAAGTAGTAAAGAAACATGGATTAATTTTCACTAGAAAAAAACATAGTAGCTAAAGATAAACAACTAATAAAGGACCTACTACCTTTTAAAATGAAATCCATACATTATGTGGTCACAAATCCATAGGTGATGTTGTAAATCAATTTACTATGGGGACTATTATTTGAAGGGAGAATCATATATGGAGCATATATTCATTATGTAGACAATGATACTATTATTTCATGTATAATGGGAGAAGTGTTCAAGATGATTTTAAGCTTGGCTATTGTGGATGTTACCTTTGATTTATATATTATCATTACATGGAAAAAGGCCAACCATCTAGAGTGAGATCTTTCAAAATGGATGCTACCTAGGGAGAGTTTCACTTTTAAGGAACATGCCAAGAGATCCATTACCATCACATGATTTAGAATAGGAATCCATGTGGGGATGACATTATTGAATTAGCTCTTTAGCAATACAAGATTCTAATTCATGTACCCAAAATTGGTTCCCCTTATGGACCTTTTGACTACCTCAAAGCACACTTATGATTTGGGGGAAATCATCAGTGCACCCCTCCAAGAGTAGATTATACATACGGATAAGAGGCTACTGGGTGGAAATTTATACATAATGTCCTATTTGCTAGATGAATTTATGGGAACTGTGTATAGACACAATGGATTCTTATGGAAACCCAACACTAAAGTCACTAAAAATAAGATTTTTGAATATTAAAACTTAATGCACATATATTCATATGTGAGAAACATATTCAAAATTTCTAAGGTCATTTACCTTCAAGTATGGGTGGCTACATAACTAGCCATTACCAAGAATTTCCCCAAGCATAGCCCATACACTAGACAATAATGAAGGAGAGTACTAGATATATTCAAATTACACAATGATCATGGTGGTGGGGAAAAAAGTAGATCCTCTCTATCTCTTGAAGTTAATTTCAAATAATGTAGTTGATTAATAAATCACCTATAAAATTTGGAACAACATTGATGAGGAGTTGACAAAAAATAAGAAGGCCACCCTCTATAGATCTCATGTCAGCATTGGGTAATGCAATACATAATTCACATATAGTTTAAGGAGGGTTTCAATTCCAGGAAGTTTTATGCATTGTCCACCCTTATTCACCAAGAATAGGACCCTCATCACAAGGTCCAAAAGAAGATTCATACCCTTGGCCTTGCCTACAAGCATGAGCCAATGGATCATGACTTTCTCTTCTTGAATTAGAAGGATGATGAAGAGGTTAAGGAAAGGGAAAAAACTATGGGACTAAGTGAATAATTAATGAGAGTGATTCAAGTATAAACATCCATGACACTTGGTGAAGTGAAGTTTAGAATTCCACCTCTCGAAGGATGGAGATCTTTAAATTTTTAGAGTGGTAGGAAATCACAACAAAAGGAAGAAGAGGGACCATATCCCTAGATGGATCAAGGCCATACTTAGGAAAAAAATTAGTTTGTATATGAGTCACCACTCATCAAAGAAGAGGAAAAAAAGATAAGGAAGAATAACTACCTACCTCAACACAAGTAAAAGTAGCACAAGTGCTCCTAACCCAAGCTTTAATAATTTAATTGCTACGGCCCTATCCTATTGCATGTATGAGGATAGGAATGGCCAAATTATGGATTAGTTATCCCTCTTTGATGCTATATCACATTTATTTATGCATTCATTTGGTTAATAGGTTGGCCTATGGAGTAACCATGGCCTAGATAGACTATTATAGGAGGTAGAGGGTAATTATTTATCATTATATTTTGAATTTCACTCTTATTGAAGCTTATGGAGGTTTCCCCCTTGAAGTGGCTTGTATATTATCATATATTATGATATATTTCAGTCATATTTGGATATATTTTTACTATTCTACTTTATTGTTGAAGTAATTTCATTACAAGTGGTATCAGAGCTATGATTTGGGTAATCTTGTGGGTGAAAACCTAATTTTTTAAATTAAGATATATATAAAAAATAGTTATGAAATTATATGTAATTTTTTTAATATAGGTGTGAAATAATTAAATTAATCTTCCATTAAAATTATAGATTATTTGGATCTATTTTACAAAAGTTATCTCTATTTTAGTGTTTTTCAAAGAATTTTTCTAAGTTATTTAAATTTTTAGAAATATTAGAAAAATTTGGATATGGTATATTCTTTTTATGTTTTTATTTGAGGCTGACATAATTCCAAAATCACTTGGTCAAAGTTGGGTCAAAAAGTGCCAATCAAGGTCGACATCATTAAGCTCTTTTATGGCAGGTCCACAAATTCAAGGCTGAGGAAAGGGTGCTAAAACTCTAGGTAAAAATCCTAACAAGGAAGAGATGGAGTTAGAAGGGGGATGTACTATACCCTTTAAACCAAGGTTCTCTGACATAGATCATAAAGTGAGCCAACTTGACTATAGTGTGCAAGGCATTCAGAGTGAGGTGAAAGGCATACAATCTAATATGAAATCCATACAAGATATTTTGGTAGATATCATAATGAATTTGAAAAATAATCAATCAAATCATCCATATAACTCTATTAAACAACCCCACTAGGGTGGTTTTCCCAACTAGTCTACTTTAAATCTAACTATAGTGCCACAGAGGAACCTGTTACCAAAGGTGGATATGCACAAATTTGATGGAAAAGATCCACTCAATTGGATCAACCAAATGGAGAATTTTTTGATCTACATTAGATCTTAAGTGGACAAAAGGTTACCATGGCATCCTTGTATTTTGAACCTAATCAATTCATTTGATATCGATGGTTGTGTGCTCAAAAGAAAAAGATGACTCTCAATGTCACTTGGTTAGTTTTTACATAGGAGCTACAATTACACTATGGCAATAGTGTGATAGAGAATTACTTTAGCCAACTAGAAAAATTGTGATAGACTGGCTCCATCAAGGATTATATTCATCATTTTTAGAACCTATCCTTATGAGTGGAGATAATTTCTAAGGAGAACTTGAATGACCTTTTTTGGGGTAGACTCACAGACTACATTCAACATGAGGTACACATGCTTAATCTACTTAAGGTTTCTAATTCTATTATCATAGCATGTAGAGCTGAGGAAAAATTCATAACAAACAAGAAGAATCCATTCAGTCACTTCAAAGATCGTAGCATATCGATACCAACATTTCCTCCACCTACCAGATTGACCCCACAACATATTGAAGAGAAGCATGCAAAAGGATTATGTTTTAGTTGTGATAGAAAGTGGAGCAAAGGACATAGATGTGCCGAGAAGAAGTTATTCTACATTGAGGGATCTAATGAAGATGAAGAAGAAGATGATGCATCCAATGATGATGAGGAAGAGATAGAGGAGGTACCTAAAAATTCCCAACCTATAATCTCTTGTCATGTACTTGTAGGTATTAGCACTCCACAAACTCTTAAGGTGGTGGGTTTCCTCAATAAATAAAAGGTGACAGTGTTGATTGATTTAGGGAGCATACATAACTTCATCAACCATAACTTGGCCACTCGATTAAATTGTTTCATCTACCCAGCACTAAAATTTCAAGTCATTATTGCAGATGGTGGCATAATTAATTGTTTAGGTAAGTGCCATAGTATTAAGCTTGCTATGGGAGAGTACAATCTAAATTCTCCTATGTTTTCTATTCCCATGGGTAACACAAACATTTTTTTGGGGGTCCAATGGCTCACAACCTTGGGTACCATTGAGATGAACTTCTAGGAACTATTCATGTGCTTTCATTTTGAAGGTAGGAAAATTGAACTACATGGATTATAAGAAAAATATCCATAATTGGTTAGTTCACATCAGATGACCAAGATACTAAAAAAAGGGGCAGAGGGAATTATTACATGATTATATTCCATAGAAGTTTAACCCACACAAGCATCTACACATCTTGATCTATAGATGATTCTTGATGACCACCCATCTATTTTTGGGCCATGCCAAAAGGACTACCACCAATAAGAGAACATGATCATGCCATTCAACTACTTCTAGGGAGTCAACCACCAAATATTAGACCATATAGATATCCATATGCACAAAAGAGTTAAATCAAAAAAATGGTCCATGAGATGCTAGAGGTAGGGATCATCAGACATAGCCAAAGTGCATATTCATCACCAGTGGTCATGGTGTGAAAGAAGGATGACACATGGAGTATGTGCCCAGATTATAGGGAAATCAACAAGTACACCATCAAAGATAAGTTTCCTATTCTAGTAATTAATGATTTACTTGATGAGTTGCATGGTGCTAATTATTTCATAAAATTAGACCTTCACTCAGGGTACCATCAAATTAGAATCAAGGATGAAGATGTTCATAAAAATACTTTTAGAATGCATGAGTGCCATTATGAGTTTTTGGTAATGCCCTTTGGTCTTACAAATGCACCATATAATTTTCAGAGCTTGATGAACACTATTTTTAGGCCTTTTTTAAGGAAGTTTGTGTTGGTTTTCTTTGATGACATATTGATTTATAGTCAGACATGGGAAGAACATCTACAACATGTGAAACAGGTGTTGATAGTTTTGGAGAAGCATTATCTTTATGCGAAGCCATCCAAATGTGCTTTTAGAGTACAAGAAGTAGAGTACCTAGGTCACATTGTTTCCCATGAAGGTGTCAAAGTTGATCCCCTTAAGATCAAAGCTATGATGGAATGGCCCATACCAAAAACTCTCAAAAACCTCAGAGGGTTCTTAGGACTAACAGGTTACTACCAAATATTTGTGAAAGGTTATGGCAACATAGCAACCCCACTCACTACATTTCTAAAGAAGGATGCCTTCCATTGGAATGATGCCACCACCAAAGAATTTGAGAAACTAAAAGTAGCTATGTGCAGCACTCCATTTTTGGCTACTCTAGGCTTCTCAATGACATTCACTATTGAATGTGATGCTTCTAGATCTAGGTTAGGAGTGGTACTAATGTAGGAAGGAAGACCAAGTTCATTTGAGATTCATCAATTCAAAGGTAATAATCTATAAAAACCTATTTATGAGAAAGAAATGATGGCTATTCTTCATGCAGTTAAATAATGGAGGCCCTATCTAATGGGTAGACACTTTAAGGTGAAAACTAATCATGATAGTCTCAAATATTTTTTGGAGCAAAGATTATCATTTGAGGAACAACAAAAGTGGGTAACCAAAATGTTGGGTTATGATTTTGAAATCATCTATAAGAAGGGTAAAGATAATGTATTAGTAGATGTACTATGTAGATGAGATACATCCACATAAGCATTGATTTGTGCAATATCCATATTGCAAGTAGATTGGGTGGATGAAGCTAGATTAGAATGGGAGAAAGACAAGGATACATAGGTTTTGATTCAAAATCTCTAGCAAGGTACTTTAGCCTCTAATAAATTTGAATGGAAAGGTAATGCCCTATGGTATAAGGGTAGGTTATACTTGTGCAAAAATTCCAAGCTTAAGCATAAGATTCTTATGGAGTTGCATGCATCTCCAATTGGGGGACACTCAGGTTCTTGAAAACATATCATAGAATTAAGAAAGAATTATTTTGGGAAGGACTCAAGGGAGATGTACAAAAGTTTTTGGCATAATGCTTGATATGCCAATAGAATAAAGGTGAGACAATTAAGACCCTAGGTCTATTACAACCATTAGAAATTCCTAGTCAAAGGTGGGAGGAAGTTTCCATGGATTTCATCATCTTGCCTTGTTCTGAAGGTAAGAATTTTATCTTGGTCATTATGGATAGGATTACAAAATATGCCCATTTTTTTTCTCTATCACACCCATTTTCAGCAAGTACAGTAACAACTATTTTTTTGGAAGTAGTTCTTAAATTACATGGAAACCTCAAAATAATTGTAAGTGATCATGATCCTATTTTCACTAGTAATTTCTAGACTGAACTATTTTCCTATTTGGGTACTCAACTAGCTCACAGCCCATCTTACCACCCCCAATCTGATGGACAAATAGAAGTGGTTAACAAATGTTTAGAGGGGTATCTCCATTGTTTTGTATTAGATAAATAGGAACATTGGGTTAAATGGCTACCACTTGCAAAATGGTGGTATAACACATCTTCACATACCTCTTCTAAAATGTCTCCATTTCTATCACTATATGGTTACCATCCCCCTTTAATCACTTATTCATAAAGGTGCAAACCAAGGTTAGAAATGTGGAGGAGCACATTCAACATCAATAAGAGGTTTTGGCTAGTTTGAGAGAGAATTTGGCCTTAACACAAAATAGGATGAAGTAATAATTAGATCAACACCATAGTGAAAGAAATTTTGAGGTGGGTGACTGGGCATTTGTTCATTTGTAGCCTTATAATAAGATGTCCTTGAAGCAATAGAAAAAGGACAAGAAACTTGCTCTTAAGTATTATGGCCCTTATCAGGTTCTACAAAAAACTAGAAGTGTGGCTTATAAGCTTGAGTTACCTCATTGATCTCAAATACACCAAATATTTTGTGTTTCATGTTTGAAGAAGGTCATTGGACAGACAATTTCAGCCCAGACATAACTCTCAAAACTAGATGAAGAAGGACGAGTCATTTTGGAACTAGAGAAGATCCTCCAAACTCATATTAAGAGGTTGAGAACTAGAGAGATTAGGGAATATCTAATCAAGTGGAAGAACATGAGTAGTGAAGATGCAACTTGGGAAGGTGAAGATTTTTTGCAATAACATCTAGAGTTGTTCAACGTTGAGGGCAACATTGGTTTGAGGGGGAAGGGCATGCTACAATGCTAACCACTACATGTATGAGGATAGGAATAGCTGACTTATGTCTTACTTATCCCTCTTTGATGATATATCACATTTATCTATGCATTCATTTGGTTAGTAGGTCAGCCTATGGAGTAACCATGGACTAGTTTGACTATATATAGGAGGTAGAGGGTAATTGTTTATCATCATATTGTGAAGTCTACTCTTATTGAAGCTTGTGGAGGTTTCCCCCTCAAAGTGGCTTGTCTATTATCATATATTCTGATATATTTTAGTCATATTTGGATATATTTCTACTATTCTACTTTATTGTTGAAGTAATTTCATTACATTAATTGATCAAGGTCAAGTAAGAGTTAGCTAAGGAGATAACTATATCGAGAGAAAGTGTACAAGTAGAAGATGGGATTATATGCTTAGATTCCTCTAATTAAGAGGAAATAGTGTCTACCTTAGCCCCAATACTAAGCACTATGTCCCATTCTCTTACATCATAGGAAATGATCCTATAAGTAGGTAGAGCTAAAAAAACTTATCAAAGAAAGCCTATGGACAAACCACAAAGGCCTCCAAATTAGGAGGTATATGAGGAAGAGATATAATAGGAAAAGTTTCTAAGCCTATAGGTACTCAAAGTCAAATCACCTTTCATAGATGATTCATATGGTAAGGGTCCATTGCTCATAGCTCCTTTCAATTTTTGCCCTTTGATGTCTTTACTTGTAGTTTCCATCTTCCATAGGCCAGTGATTTCCACATTCATTCCCTGATGGAATTTATCTTTAGGGTTACTTTTTATGCATCTATCCATGAGTCTACATACTACCAAAACACCTAATCTACCCTCTACTATTGTATATTCTATCCTTATGGTTTTCATCCCTTTAGTTTCCATTCTATTGAAATCCACACCATTAATACTTGCTTTGTCTATTCCATCCATTTCTCAATCCATAATTTTAATTATGTCTCCTTTTACCCAATTGGGTTTATCCTTTCCTTTTTCCACTCCCACCACCATAACCATAGTGGTAATAACTATAAGGGTACTGAAAAGGCAACTAGTCTTTGTGGTCCATCTAATGCTATAATATGGGAACATAGACTAGTCAAAGATTATTTGGCGTACAATGTCCAATACTCATAGACAAACTAAGCAAGAACCTAAAAAACATGATCAAGTAGAATCATAACCCTTATATCCCTCAAATCTCACTCTTTTATATTAGGTTAAAGAATTAGGTGCCTCAACCTATAAAAGACCCAATCTAAAGATTAATTTTTTTTTAAAGGTGAGTTCCCTATTTGACAAATCCACTACATTAGTATAGAGGGTGAGGAAGAGGAAAATTGAAGATAGTTTAGGAAGGAATCTAATCACAGAGGAGAGGGAAGAGGTGTATTCCCTAAGTAAAATATATAATAGACAAAAGTGTTAATCCCATTATATTGAGGACTTGAAGTCATATATGGAGACCCATACAAAAACCATTATTTCTATATATCAAGGGATGAACATGGCCATGTAGGATCTTGAGGAAGAGTTAGATATACTCAAAGAGTAAAAAAAGTGATTTGAGTTCCCAATGGAATTAAACAAGATGTGTAGGACATTGCCCTTAGGTTATATGAAATACTTTTTTGTATCCATTCTTTGAGAATAATATTGGCTCCACATGTCAATAATATAACCAAATTGTTTAGAAGCCATAAGGAAGATGACAACAAGCTAAATTTCTTGGTGATTTATATGAGAGTCATCTAATGCTCTAAATTTAAAATTGATAAGAATGTAGGAAGCTCAAGATTGGGTACCATCCTCTGAGGCATTAGTCAATAAGTTGTCCTAATAAAATAAAGAGGCTAAACATATATTTTTAAGATTGGAGTTCAATACCATTTGAGAAAACTAAAGTAGGCTAGTGACCCAATCTGTATTCAACTAAATAATTAAACAAGCCTCTAACATATTCAAATAGATCTTGTAAGGTTTGATCCTAGAAGACATAAAGGCCAAATTAAGTGAAATAAAGAAGAAGGACATAGAGGTGGAAGTATTTAGGGTTGGACTCAGAGTGACCAAGGTAGAGCATAACAAGATAATGGGTGAGACAAGTAGTGTAAATAGGCTTTATCTCCTAGATATGAGTCTAATCAGAGCACAACACACTAAGGCATACAAACATTACTAGAACATAGATTCAAAGAAGAAACCTAATCAATAAACACCACTTGCTAGTTCAACTATGCCAACTCCATCAATAATTCCAATAATGATAATAACCATGTCACCTTTACTTTAGAATACTATTCCCATAGTGACTATAGTTCATATAGTTGGTGCATCTTCAAGTACAACCCTAGTTACTATGACATCAACTATGAGTACTACTATAGTTCCCATAATAGTTTTGAGATAAGTCAAGCAAGAGATAATTTATAAAATGGCTAATTTTATACATTTTTCATGTAACTATCATAACTGAATAGTTAAAGTCTTAGTTATATATATATTATAATTAATTGAGTTTTGGGTAGCATGCACACGTTACATGGCTAGGCTATTTGTAATGCATCGATATGTAACTCAGACTTATGTTGTAATTTTTTAGATGTAAACAATGAATTCTAATCTTAGAGGATGAGGTGAACCCTTCCCCAAGATCTATATATACATATTTAACTCTCTTTCAAAGTGTTGATGTTTTGAATGAAATATAGGAAGAAATCAAGGATTTTGATTATCATGCAACTATGTTTGTTCATTCTTCTTCCACTCTCTATGTCAATGAATTTGAATTTTATTTGTTTGTAATTGATTCAATAATTCTGATGTGTGCCAATGTTATAGATGAATCTAACTATTATGTTAATGGATGTTAGTCTTAGATATGTAATGACTATTAAATATTAATATGTTTTTATTGATTTATATAGTTAGTACATGTTGAATCAATATTCTAAAGTGTGTAGAAGTGTCTTATTTGATATAAGTTTTTAGGTGTGAATAATGGCTTCCATTGATAAATTCTTAGTTCGAGATGTAATCTCTTGTATACTGGTATTAAATATCAACATTAAAAGGAGAAACATTCAATTGAGACCAATAAGCACCCTATATCTAAATACCTATACTCCTAGCCATGTTTATTCACTAGTGAGCAACAATAATAAAAAAACAAACAACAAACACAGGTCCTTGAGATATTTTTCCACTACAAAGATAGACTTAGAAATTCCCATTCAAATACATAGCATCCTTTTTTTCTACCTTACCCTTCCCTATTTTTGAAGTTTCTTTAAGATATAACCATTATAGATTAGTCTTCCACCCATACAACTCACATAGTGATTTATCATTTTATTAAAATCCACACATCCACCCACAAACTTGGTTGAAAAACCCATAGGCTTAACCTACTATTCCACCATCTAGTTGTTATAACCACATACCTACAACTCATGCATTGGAGTGTAACCTTGTTCCATAGAGATCCCAAAACATTAGAGGTTACCTCATTTAAAACTCTTTGAGGTGTGTATAAAACCTAATGTATCCTAAAATTGCATCCTAGAAAATTCATGTAGACCTTCTCAATTTTAGTACAACATGGAACTATCTCCCTTCATAGACAAGCGACTACTAGAGATATATCTATAAGTTTGAAAGGGATAGCTCCCTTGATTTGTATTTTAGGCTCATACTACACTAAGATAATAAATTTTAGGGGTGCAAAGGGAATAAGGAGATATAAAATAAACATATGCTAATGAGGTGATACACCAAGGAAACTCTACAAAACACACTTGTATCTTCACTAAAGAAAGGAGATTACTCAAACTAAATTCAACTGTATGTATTTATAGCATAAGTATATCCCATAAAGGTAGATTTTTATGCCTATATATAGGTGGGTGAAAATAAGGTCTAATACAAGACACTATTATTCCCTCATAAAACTTCAAGACACACATAACAAACAATACATTTTATGAAACATGTTAGAAGAGATCTCATTCACCCAAACATGTAAGAGTAGACATGGAAGGAAGAAAAGCATTTTCATCAGTTATCTGAGCTCATTTCATACCTATAAACCACATATCCACTCCACTATAGGTCACTATTGTGTTTTTAGGTCATTTTAAATTAATGAGTACTATAAATTATTGAATATCTACATTAGAAATCTACTTGAATTGGAAACTTGTTTATATTATCCTTTTATGATCAGACAACCACTTTCTTATGTCATGATTTTGTCTCTAGGATTGAGATATAATATATAGCCTATTATTAATGTGTATAATTCAAGGAAATTCACCATGGGATATATTTTGTATGATCAAATACCTTATTTGGAGAAGTTAAGGTAGCATATCTCCTAATTGTAACTTTATTAACTTACACACATTGAACTCAAGTTTGACTACACATAAAGACCTTACCATTATCATCTTGATATTCTCAATGATCCTAAACCTAATTGAAAGTTTCAACTGAGCTCATACATATCCCATTCAACATTTCTTAGACCTCTATGATGCTAGCATCAGATCATTATTGGTGACTATCTATAGGTCTACATGATGTAAGACTATGTATGCAGAATTGGTTCTCACAACCAATCTCTAACCTTGTTAAATAGCTCATTCCTAGTTTTCACTTTGGGAATAATCTCACCATATTTAAATCTTATTATTTCATCTTCATGACTATTCAAATACTCCTTTTGACTATGGGTTATTGTTGTAAGAAGATTTTAATTGTGCTTGTGTTTCTAGACCCTTTCACTTTATCTCTTTGTGTCTCTTAATGGTTATACCATGTTTACTATGATACATGAGGTATTATTAGTATTTATAGGTTTAAAAATCATATATACCCTTGCCTAAACACTACCACATATTATTATAGGTGAGATTTGAAGGGTCATTTGACTATGTCAAATGTCATAGATTTTGCAGCTCTAAACATGACCTTTTGAGATTCAAGATTCGAAGGAGAAAAAGATCAAAAAACTTGGAGAGGTTGAAAAAACATATCATATTTGTTTTTAAATCATTTATAGGAGGATTAAACTCTACTGCTAATGAAACACTATCTATAAACCTTCACAACACCTTTCACTAGTAAAGTGAGACAATCCTTATTTTTCCTTGACCTCCACATGTGCAAACTAGATTAGAAGCAACATGAAAATGATAAACCTTATCTAAAAAAACACATAAAACTATTGGAATCATTAGAAAACTACAAAAAAATAAGAAAATAGGAGGTCATAAGGATGAGCAAGTAGTTTTGAGAAGCCATACTTCCTAGCAATGGTTCATGAAGCATAGTATACCAAAAATTAAACTATTACCATGAAACAAAAGTACAAAGGGAGTAATTTCATCCACCTAGTGCACTCAACTCAAATTTGTTCCTACTATCCATACTAAAATTAAATTTATTGATCTATTTAACTTTATCCAAGAGAGTGATGGAAGAAATAGGCTAGTTTTTTCTATTTTTGAGCCTATCAAAGCTACTTGAGCATGGAAATTGATTGAGGAGACATAAAGGGGCACTTTTGATCTTTCCCACATGATAAATGAACTTTATTTGTCTATACAACTTCCATTAACTACCTATTTTGTAGTGATCTCCTTAGATGGACATTGAACCTACATTATGTTAGTTATAGAACTGACTCCTAACCCTCAACTACCATCTTTGACATTTGAAAACACCTTAACACATCTATCCTTTCATGAATATTATGTACAACCTCATTGAATGACCAAAAGGTGACCTCAAGGAAAATTAAGACATGACATAAATTACAAAGGTAAAAAACACATTAAGTGACCTTATACATGATAATATTACTATTTATGACCTAGCAAGAACTTATAGAAAGTTTGAATATATAGTGTGTTGAATTATTTGACTAGGGGGTTAAATTAGTCAACATTTTTGTAATTTCTTAGGGGTGGCAAGCCTACTATGCTAAAGACAAATAACCTTCTCCTATCTATTGGGATATGGGGTCACCTATACACTATTCTTGACACTAATAAGCCTCTTAAAGAAAACCAAACCATACCTAATAACAATAAAAAGACACACAATACAAGACACCAAAACATACACACTTATGTTTTCAAGAAGACTTAGGGATAACATGAACCAACTAAAAGGTAACATACCTATCCTAATATGTAAAATACCTCAAAACTTGAGGTGATGAACAATCATATGCTTTGCTTCAACTAGGGTCAAATGTGATACTCCTTGTATCATTCCTCTTCCAATAAAATAATCCATCATATGAGGCATGCTTTTTTATGAACACTTATTTATGGAGATGATCAAAATACTTACCATAGTTAAGTATTTTTATAATTTCAATTTTTTCATTTGGATTATTCAAAAACACTCATTTGGCTTACTAAGGGACTTGTTTATCTTTACATATGGCTTAGCCTATGTCATGTTCACTTGATAGTCTTTAATCAGATTATTAGGGATCACTAAAACATTCCCAAATTCATGTGCACTTAAAATAAGATATATATAAATTATTAGAAATCATAAATACCATGTTTAGATCTGATAAGCACTTATTGGTTCATCATGGTTTTTTCTTGCTTAGCTGAGGTCTCAAACTCTTCTGAATACACATTAAACATTTCATAATCTACCAAGGGTGTTTTTTGCTTAATAGAGATCTCAAGCTCCACCTTATGTTCATTGAAAACATGATTGACCTTAGCATTAGGTATGCACTCATCTTGAAGGAATAAAGGTCTACTAACCTCCTCAAATTCATATACAATGGCATAATATTTATGCCACATGTCATCTACCTCTTCATGATGTTCATGCTCAAGAGTGATTTCTTCTTTTGTAGGTAGAATGGACTGCTCACTAGGACTATCATGTTTTTAAATAGTTAGGATAATTACATCACCATCCACATGTACAAGAAATTTTTAAATTATTCTAGAATGTTATCATGATTTTAATCAAGGAATCCATCTATATACTCATGAAGAATGTAAGTTCTAAGACTAGTTTCTTTAAATCCACCTTGCTCAGCTCCCCACTCATCAAGATACAAATTAGATATGTCATAAAAAAGAGTTAGAGTTTCTTGATCACTAAGATGATCATATTCTTCAATCACATTTAAATTCATGTTATAAGGGTAAGACACATATGGTTAAACATGAAAACTATAATATAGCTAGATAGGGGAATAACTAGTAGAAATAGTAGCATGTAATAATAATGCATTAGATGAATAATCCCACATGTATTAGACTAAGGAGATGGGTAGGTAAGAGATATTATAAATAAATGGGCAGGTGATGTTGTATATCATTGAAGAGTTTTTTAATTGAGCCTAGATCAAAGGAGGTATCCCCCTTTAAGTGGCCCACAATATGGAGTTATTCCTTCCATAAAAGGAACTAGTATTTGTAATCTGCATTTTGGTCAATATATGAGTTGATTTAGATATTTAGTGTCGGTGAGACTAAAAAGTATCTAAAAATAAATAGAATGAGCCTTTTATTTAATTTTCACTTTTATACCATATATATTCCTAAAACCCATGTAAGACCATTTTGAAATTAAATAGCCTCCAATTTTAGTAGTGAACTCTCTAAATAAATAAAGTACAAAATGAGCAGGCACATCTACCACTA
The DNA here is from genome assembly GCA_037957365.1 of Torreya grandis. Taxonomy (NCBI): domain Eukaryota; kingdom Viridiplantae; phylum Streptophyta; class Pinopsida; order Cupressales; family Taxaceae; genus Torreya; species Torreya grandis. Next base: position 4,241,808 of record JARHVA010000850.1, on the reverse strand, counting down.
CAAAATATTGAGAAATGGTGAAGGTAAGATGAGCATGGATAATGGTTTGAAAAAAATTGATTATAACAATGGTCTTAGTAACTAACCCATCTAATTGTAGTACTCCTTTAGCATGGGGTTCATACTTCAAGTTTAGTTTTTCAGCTACCATCTTGGGCATGACACAAGTACTAGATCCACTATATATGAGAAAATTATGCACCAGAATACCAATAATGATGGATAGATAGAATGGAGGAGGTTTTTCCACATTTTCAACTTTGCTTGATTGACCTTCACTTGGATTCATGGTGTTTATCAAGGCTACCTCTCTTTAGCTAGGCTATTTAGATGTCAAACTGAGTTTAGATAGCTCCTATTGAAGTAGGTCTACTTGTCCAAGTATTTACAATGTATTCCACATTAATACATTCACTTAAGACCTCTTCATTTTCTCCACAATGTTAGTGAAAGAACCATTAACTCTTACTTACCCACTATAATCAATCATGTTGCTTACACCTTAAGAATTTAGAGGTATGAAAGCATTCCTAACATTCTAATCTCTATTAATTACTTATGTACTTAGAAGAGCATTAGAAATACCTATTATTTTACTTGTTTTAACATTCATTGCAAAAACATTATACGTACCTTAAACTTATTCAACAACCTTCCTCTTACTCCTTGTGTTTGAAGATATAGAACTTATATCCATACTTGACTACCCTTTATGATTGACTAAACATGAGTCATCTTGCTACTAATTAACCAATATATCCTCAACTTGAACACCCTTACCATCACTTACTCCTCCATTTGTTACTTCATCTTGAGTCATAGCTGGTATAGTCCCCAAATTTTGCATAAGTGCTTGATTAAACGACTCATTAACATAGGGAGATGTATCATAATGTTTATCTAATGAAGGTTGACTATTATGATCTTGGGCAAGATTGTTCTAAATATGAACTAGTGTCCTTGAGGTATAAAGAGTGTTGGGGTTATATCTACCATAAATATTTCATTGAACAAGCTATCCTTGACCTTCAGTATGACCTTGGAAAGGAGGTCTATTACCTTAAAAGTTGGGGTAGGAATGATTAGGCCGATAGTGAATTCGAAAGGGTTTGAGTTGATGATATTGAATGATCCTATTTATAACTAGGATCTCTTACTCCATAGCTCTCATCCTTTCTACCTCATTGGATTTGCTTGGTTGACTATGGGTAATATGCTTATTTTTAGGTATAAGAATAGGAGTAATAATAGGTGTAGGAGTTTGAATATTAGGAAAAATAAGCAAAGGAGGTCTTGGGGAAATATTCCTGGCCTAAATCAAATAATTCTTTGACCTAATTTTGACCTCATAGGCATTAGGTAGAATATCACCTCTCATATATTGTATCATCATTAAAATGTCATTATCAAATGCTTTAAGGTAATAAAGGAAATTATGGCCAGCTATTGGCCTTACCAAGATTGGGATTCTATCCCACATCTAAAATATTATATTAATGTCTTGAATAGCTTCTTGTGGTGATCTCCTAATGGTGGTTAACTACTCTATTACTGACAAATTATCACTCTTGTCATGAAATATTTTTCTCAATGCATCTCCCAACTCATCCCAAGTTATGATTCATCTAGGTGCCAATGTTCTATACTAGTCAATGGATTTTCCTTTGAAGGAGACAACCAACAACTTTATTATAATATTATCTTCTATGATGTGATGGATATTTCATAAGTTATCAATATTCCTTATATTCTCAATAGGTGTGATGAAAGACTCACTAGTGTATGATGGAACAATTTTTAGGGTAGATGTGGGGATATCATCATAGTGAGCAATATTTAAAGGGATATGGCTATTAAAGGAAACAAAAGTATGGTTTATTTCCCTAATGGCTAAAAGAATGGATGAATCAATAACTTTTTTATGGGCTTGTGATTAAGATAAGGCCTCTTTGGATAGGGATGGGTGTGCTCAAATCTACTTGATTTGTAGGAATAAGGAGGATGTTATTTAAATTAAAAAGGTATACCTTTGTTGAAAAATCTTGTGTTTACCTTAGGCATGAAAGGGTACACTAGTCTGAAACCAAGATTGAAATTTTGGAGTCACCAAATACTGGAAGAAATAGACTATTACAGAGCCTTGTTATCAAAGCCAATATTTACCCTGAATAAGCTTCATGGACTTCATGTCCCATTGGGTGTGCCAAAACTATTATAGCCTAAAAGTTCACCCTATATAATTCAAGTAGACCTTCTTAATTTTAGGATAAGATGGAACTATATCCCTACATAGATAAGCCACTACAAGAGATATATCTCTAGGTTTGAAAGGGCTAGCTCCCTGGATTTATATTTTAGGCTCACACTAAACTAATGTAATAAATATTGGGGGTGAAAAAGGAAGAATGAGACATAAAATAAACCTATGATAATGAGGTGATACACAAAGATAACTCCACATAACACACTTGCATCTATACTAAAGAAATAAGACTACTCAAATTGAATTTAACCTTATGTGCTTATAGCATAAGTATTTCCCATAGAGGTATATTGATATGACTATATATAGGTGGGTGGAATTAAGGTTTTATATAATACACTATTATTCCATATCAAACTTTAAGACACATTTAATAAACAATACACTTTATGAAACCTATTAGAAGAGATCCCATTCACCCAAACATGCAAGATTAGACATGGAAGTAAGAAGAGCATTTTCATGACTTGTCTAAGCTCATTTCATGATTATAAACCATGTAACCACTCCAATATAGGTCACTATTTTGTTGTAAGGTCATTTTAGCTTAATGAGTACTATATCCTACTAAATATCTATAGTGGAAACCAACCTAAATTGGAAACTTATTTACACTATTCTCTCATGATCAGACAACCACTTTATTATGTCAAAACCTTGTATCTAAGCTTGGGATATAAGATGGAAACTTTTAAGTTTATGTATATTTAAAATAACTTAACCATGGGATGTATTTTATATGAGAAAATTGTTAGAAACCCAAGTTAGACCCTACTAAAGTTGATTGCTTAGATCTCCTTCAAACTTAGACTAACATCGGATTAGTTTAAGGATATGGGATACCTATAACTAGTCTAAAACTCTATATTATGAGGCTAGCTCCTCTAAATATATCAATTTTTGGATAATTTACTAAAACCTACTTGATTTGGGATGAAAATATTTATAAGGATTAATGAAAGGTAAAATTTGTGCTATTGATGGTGGTATACCTAAATGATGAATGATCCCCTATAAACCTTAAACTTGGGCACAATTGTGAATTAAAGTGCAATAATTTGTCTACAATAATTTATTAAAATAATATGAAACATGAGTTTTTAATATGAATGATTGATACAATGTCTTTAAATTAAATAGATGAATGAAGGTCTATAAAGACACTGCATACTAACACTCCAATACAATTTCTATTCTTTAACACTTTAGGTGACCTATAGAGGATGAAAAAACAACAATAGTTAAATTAGAGGACCTAAAAAATGAGATAAATATCAAAATTATCTATAAATAAAAAATAAAAAGAATACACAACAACCATGAATAAGTCTACAAAAAACTTTCTTTATTAACTCCAGGTGTAAGTTACAATTTCAGCATGGTTTTTGCATAATAGCCCGAGGGATCCCAAAAATAATCCATAAGACCTAAATATATAGAAAAAGAGAATAATATAAGACAAAAGTGGAATAGAGGATAATACAATACATCAACTTTAATACAATTCTAATATCAATTTAGTTATCAATAATTACAAATATTCTTCAAGAAGTATCAATATGTTTTGTACCTTGCATGAGTATTTGGCATTAGAATGAGGTAGTAAAATAAGTGTTTGAATGATTTGAAATAATATTTTAACATTATATGACTTATATTTATTATATAAATCCTTCATGATTCCACTCAAAGATGAGTTGACTCTTGATTTGACAACTCAAAATGAGTCATGCATGTGATTGGATATTGAAGACTAGTTATGCATGGAATTACTCCTTGAGGACTAGATATGTATGTGATTGACATAAAGGTTAAGTTATGTGGAGTTTATTTCCTCTTATAAAATTATTTATCACTTAATTTAACCTTATCAATAACTTCTATGCCATTTTTATCTTCATTGATTTGACCAAGTAGGTTTACTAGGCCAATTAGGCCTAGTAGCTTAACTATTTGTATTTTATGGAAATTAAAACATGTATAAAACTTTGAAAACCTGAAAATAATATTATTTTTAGACCTTGAAAAATATACCATATCATAAAATAGGTCTTATTTGATGATAAACTCCTACAAGTTAATCAAACTAGGTGACTAGGTCACCTTGTCCTTCAATCCTACAGACTGGCTATTTTGAATGAGATATCAAGGGCACTTGTAGGAATTTTTATAATAAATAATGATTATATGAAGTATAAAAGTGTCAATATTCACTCTCAAATGATTTTAATTTCCTTAAACTACCTTTTACCTCTCCTTGTACACTTTTTCTTCTTAAAATCATATTTTTACCATGTTCATACACCACCCATATAAAAAATTATCATGGAAATGAATATATTATAGTTTAATTATTGATACAAATGGTATTTATGAGGTTAAAATCAGTTTTGATACATTCTTCTTCAATTCTTCCCAAATAGGTCTATATTAGGGGTTTTTCAGTGTTTTAGAGTGTTCAGGGTTATTAATGATGATTCATAAAGCCTGGGCCTTGAATGACTAAAATAATGATACAAAAAATTAGTGTATTAGGCCTTATACATATCCCAAAGTCCTCATATTACCATGAAAAATATATGTACCATTGTGAGCATGTGAAATCACCTCTCAGAGTGGAAAATATGCTTTCTAAGCATGTTTGGTGTTCTAACACCAATATGATCAATCATAACATGTATCCTATGGATAAAATTATGAAAAAACCTCTATAAATACTTTAAGGTAATGTTCATGAATATTTGGAGTGCCCTCATGACCTTTATTTGTCTCTTGTTACCCCTTTTTGATGGCCTTGTCTAGTGATGTCAATAGACAAGCATAGGTGTATGCATAGTTATTCAATATCATAAAATTATTGTGATTTGTAGGGTTAAAATACATTGTATAAAAAATGAATAACCTATATAATTTTCTTTGAATTCATGGAATTTTCTTGTTCAAGCCATTATTTTTATACTTGTCTGTAAACAACTCCTTGTTTTGACCTACAAACCTATATGCACATGGAAATGAACAAAAAGAGCCATAAAAATGATTGTAGAAATGTTTTTAAGGAAGTTTAGGATCCCATATTTCTTCTAAAATTCATCAAATGTGCAATTAACCTTCCTTTTCTTGCTTACAAGCTAAAAATAACCTTATTTGGCCTAGTCCATATAGTAAGGGTACTGCACATGTCAACCAATAGGTCATGGAGGTGATAAAGGGAGTTTATAAAACCATAAAGGTATTTTCATAGCTCAATCATACCATTTGAATTCACATTTAGGCTTCTTTCTTCCATCAGGTAGTTATCAGGGTCTTAAAAGGGTTTTAGGGGTCCACAGATTCTTAGCAATAGTTCATAGCATACAAACCCATGATGGAAAACTTATTGACATAAATATGGAGTATATTGACCAAATTAATAACCATGAAAAGAAAAATCTCCCATGAAAAAGGTGTGTAGAGATGTCTATGTGGTGAAGTTATGCCTCAAGAGGTTGTCATGGGCTATGTGTGCAAGAAAGAAGGTTTAGTATTCAAAACAAACAAGTTTGTTTCGTTCCATTCAATATAAAACATTCTTAAGTATTTTAAATGAGTTTCTAACTTATTATAATCATCATCATGTGAAAAAAAATCCTGGATGAGTTCAAAATGATGGCTGTGTCTCTCAAAGATTTTAAGCCTACCTACCTATTTTATCCCTCAAGGGCATGATTTGCATGAAATTCATGAATGTGACCATTATAAACATCTATGTGATGACTAAATATCACCTTATTATGCTTCAAAAGCACTCCAATGAGGTTAAAACCATTTATTATACCTGTACACCTCAAAAAATCCCTCTAATCTCCAATGATGCATGTCAACAAACAAGTAGGTGACTGTAACAAAATAGTGAATACTTACACTCTATTTTATTATTTTTGGGAAAGTAGTGTGTAGTTATTAAATTATAATGGGTCTATAGTAAGGGAAAAAATCTAGTTTAATATGGAAAAATATAAATTTTTATCTAATAATTTACTTGAGGAAGAGAAATGAACTTATCTAATAATAGATTGAAATGAATGATTTAGGGGATAAAAATTGAGGTACAAGATTGGGACACTATCATGAATATATATCTAGCCTTAATTTTATGATTATTTTTGACACAGGAAATTGCACCCGAGGCAAGGAGGCTTAGCTCCTACCTTCTCCTCGCAACATGGAAACTCCTCTCACCTATGGGACGGTGAAGCAGGAGAGGAGAGTCTCTTGTTAAGGGCTAGCTCTCTTTGATGTATCATTGTTTGTTTCAGGTAGTGCAAAATATAGACAGGCATATATATATATATATATATATATATATATATAGCTATGATAAAGGGGGGCATGGAAAGGGAGAAGAAATGCATGAAAAAAAAACCTACTCTAAGGAGGTGATACACCAAAACAGTATGACCCTTTTACACCCACTCTCAAAATCAGAGAAAACACACTTATACGCTGCACCCTTGATAGAAGAAGCAATTTGAAAACTTGACAGGGAGGTAAAAATGAAAGATACATAAAAAGGAGGTTTATCCAAAGGTGTTATAAGAAGCACTCTGTAGATAATCCCCTCTATTTTACACTCCAAAATAGAACTCTTCTCCTATTAGCTGCAAATGGCACCTTGTAGATAGCTAGTGTGTTGATTTTAAACCTATGAGAGCATCAAAGACAATGACTAAACACAAATCAACACTCAGGACCTACACATGATATCTATCCAAGAAGAGGTAAAACTATGTTTATAGATTCAGGTAGAAATTTTAGCAGGGCTGTGCCTTGTAAAATTGTGAAAAAGATCCTCCCAAAATGAACAAGTCCACAATATATATGAGAAGCAAAGAGGCCCATTTGGTGCTCCTTCTTTTAAAAGTGGCATACGTGTCCCTTCATGAAAAGAAATAAGTTGCTCAAAATATTAATGAGCTGTTCATTTGTCTGCTCAAAATCTGCATTTCTTTCTTGGATGACTTACATGTTTTGCCTTCCAATTTAATGAAAAATAGAGAAAGTGGTTGCACTACTGGCCGTTATCATCCCAAATGATCAATTTGCTGGCACTATTTCACCTGCCAAAGTCACTTCTCCAATTTGGGCCAGTCAAACTTAACTGCTCACTCATCACCTGCTTGTTGCTCTGCTCATTCATCATTCATGCCATTAGGCAATAAATTACCTTGTTTATGCCACTTGGACTGCTTGACTACTCTTTGCCTTCTCACTCTGCTTGTCACTTGAAATTTGTTTTTTCTAGTCACTTGGCTCCTTGGGCGAACATACTGGTGGGTCACTACATTCTGGCTCCTTCTCTTTTTCCATTTAGCGCTCTTCTAGATTAAAACCTAATGACTACTCCATCTTGCTAAAATTGATGTTTTTGCAGCCGTCATACTTTGAATATCAATGGCTATCCTATTATTTTAAATTTGATGGCCTCGTGGCTGTCATCGGGTCCATGTGGTGTCTCCTCAGGCACTTGTGGCTTTTCTGCCTTGGTTAAGTCCTCCCGAGCTCCCGCGGGTAAATTGTCTGCAAACAATTTCCCCAGGTCTATGTGGCTTCACTGTATTTTCCATGGACAAAATGTCCGTGGAAATTCTTCTACTTTGACTTTGCATTTTGGCTGTGCATTTCCACAGACAAATTGTTCACGGGTATTCTTTCCCTTTTCTTCCCTTTGTTACTTTGAGGTGCACCCAAATCTTTTGGAATATGAAGTGTCCACCCTCCGAAAGGGTGCTTTGGACTTGAAGATCCCCTTCGACTTGGGGCAGACCCTTAAACCGAACCCGTTGAACCAAAATTTGGTTCAATGATTCAAAGTTCAACCATTGCACTCCGATGGGGAGTGAACAAAAGCTAATGAACCTTTGAATTGAATTGAACTATGCCTGAGTCTTTGAAAAGTCCTTGAAGTACCAACCCTCTAAAAAGGTCATTGACTATGACTAACCTTCAGTTCAAGGGCATACCCTTGAACCATGCATTGAACCGGCCTATTAAACCAAGCTGTTGAACCCAAATTTGGTTCAAGGGTTCAATGGTTCAATCGAGCATGCTGATGAACCTTTGAACCCTTCCATTGAAATTTTCATTGAACCCTGCCTTTAAACTAAACCCGTTGAACCAAAAATGGTTCAATGGTTTGGTTCAAGCATTGTGCGTCAATGCCAAAGGACATAAAAGCCGATGAAGTATGAAATAAACTATTGAACTCCTTGCATGAACCAAGATTGACAAACCTCTTCATTGAAATTTTTGTTGAACCCTGCCTTTTCGTTGAACTGAAGCCGTTGAACCAAAATTGGTTCAATGGTTCACCTAAGTGCACCGATAGTTATGAAGGCCGATGGACTCTATTGAACCATTGACGTTGAACCTTTTCCATTAAACCAAAGCCATTAAACCAAAATTTGGTTGAATGGTTCAAAGTTCAAAGGAGCATGCCGATGAACCAAAAGCCAAGCCCGATGAACTCTATTGCATTGACCTAAATGTTGAACTTAAGCCATTTGAACGAAGCGTTGAACTTGAACTAATTGAACGGGTTTAATGGTTCAAAGATGCTGACTTTTCTTGTGATTTTCTTTAGACCAGAGCTCAAAGAAGCTTTGTAAAACCTAGAACTCTTTGAAGTGATTCTCCACATGCTAAAGGACTAACCTACAAAGTCCGTAGAAATCCCAAACCTGCAGAGTTCATAGAAAATCTACAGAGTCTATAGAAATCCCAGACCTATAGAGTCCATAAAAATGAACATATTCAAGAAAAATAAAAAAAATGAAACAGCCTCAAACAATAGGGACAGGAGGGGACCAATTTTTGGCCTGTTGGGCAAAAAATGGTCAACAGATTGGTGACTCACAGGGGAAACATGCTTGCCATGCTTAGAATCTATCTACCTTGAAAATCCATTAGGCATGGAGTTAGTAGTAACTTTTAGAACCAACAATAGCTCTATTATAACTTAGAACCAAAATGCGCAGACCCACCCTTGAGGAAAAGAAAACACATGCAAGGCTAAGAAAACTACAACTTATGCAACAACACTTAGGGGAAACAGGAAAAGAAAACAAAAGGAGAATATGTACAAGTAAACCCAAAAATTAGTGGTAGTGTTTTAGATGTATTCCATTAACTGGGATACACAGTTCTTCGCCATCCAACCTGAAAAGTTGGAACACATTATGCTGCTTGCACTAAGTGATCATGTAAGGACCACTCTATAGGGCATCAAATTTTGCATGTTTTCTAGGTTTAGCTCAATCTTCATCCCAATTTAAGATGATGTCTCCTTCAGCAAAATATTTTATCAAATATTTCTTGTTGAAGTACCTCTTTACTTGCTATTAGCGACTGGTCATGGAAGCCATAGCTCGATCCCTTACCTCTTGGAGTTCCATCAGCTCACACAACTTGACCTCGAGGCCATTTCCTTCTTCCAATTGCAGTTGGTGGGAGAGATCTAATGCTGGTAATTCAAGTGAGATGGGAAGCCTAGATTCCCTTCCATATACGAGCATCTATGGAGAATTTCTAATTGCTCTTTTTGGAGTAATTTGGTCGGCCCATAGAGCTATCTTTAGCTTGGCATGCCAAGTTCTCTGATTTTCTTCCATAGTTCTCTTTATGATTTTGATTAGATTTTTCTTGGTGGACTCAGCTAGTCCATTCCTCTATGGATAATAATTTGATGAAGTGATGAGGTATATGTCATACTTCAGCACCCATTCACTTGTTCTAGTCCCCAGAAAAGCCAAAGTGTTATCTAAGATTATGGTGGCTGGGACCCTAAATCTTGTTACTAGGTCCTCATAGAACTCTAGGACTACGCTTTCGTTTGCCTCCTTAGGAGAGATGGCCTCCACCCACTTGGTGAAATAATCTGTAGTAGTTAGGACCCATTTATGCCTAGTACTAGAGGGAGGGTTGATCATCCCTATGAAGTCCAGGCCCCACTACATGAATGGTTGCTCAACTTGAATGGGATGTAGAAGCATGGTAGCCAATCACTATTTTTCATCAAAAAGTGCACACTTTTGGCACTTTCTTACCCAGGTATGGGTGTCCTTGAAAAGAGTAGGCCAAAAATAGCCAACTCTCATTATCTTTGCTACTGTAGCTCTAGGGGCGAAGTGACTACCTACTGGCCCATCATGGAACTCAGCCAATACCTTATCAGCCTGGTTTAGGTCAATACACCTTAGGAGGACCCTAGAGAAATCCCTCCTAAACAATACTTCATCAACCAAAACATAAGGAAAGGACTGGAGTTTAAAATACATTCTCCTAGTCTTATCAAGACCCTATGGACATTCACCCATGAGAAGGAAACGCTTCATGTCCAGTGTCTAATCCTTTATGATAGCTAGTTCTTCTACTGTGGCTGCATCATGGATTAATAAGCTATCTCCCCTTTCTTACTTTAAGTCTACAACTAGCTATTTGCACAGGCCTCTTCCCCTCACCAGCTTGGTGATCTTGATATCTATGTTATACTCCATCACTTTGGTAATCCACCCTGCCCTCTTTTCATTTAAATCTCAATGGGTCAAGAAATCCTTGACACCTAGATGTGGGACCATAAGGTGGATCTTGCTATTAGATAACATATGCTTGAATTTCTTTAGGCTCCCACACCACTACCAGGACTTGCTTTTCTACATACATGTACCTAAATTTAAAGTCCTCTAACCCTTGGCTAAAGAAAACAAGTGGCTACTCGAGGTCACTATTAGCTTGGGTAAGCATGGTGGATATCACTTCCTCATTACTGAAGGTATAGAGGTTAAAGTCTTTGCTGAAGTCTAGGCTGATCAAAGTGGGAGCCCAAGTTATGGCCTACTTGATGGCCTCAAAGCTATGTTTCCTCTCAACTATCCATTTGAAATCCTCACCTTTCTTCAGCATAGGGGTAAGTGGCTTGACTATCTCTGCAAAATTTGGAATAAATCTCTGAATGAAATTAATCCTGCCAAAGAAACTCTGCAAACTTTTCTTGTGTTTTGGTAGGGACATCTCCAGTATAGAGAAAACTCTCTTAGGGTCAATACACAAACCCTCCTTGGACACAATGTGGCCAAGGAGTTTCCCCTCATGAACAACAAACACACACTTCTTTGGATTAAGAGAGATGCCAAATTCCCTGCACCTTTCAAAAATTTGCCTGAGGTGTCCCATGTGCTGGCTCACTTTCTTAGAGAATACCGTTACATCATCGAGGTATACCAGCATGTTATTATTTATCAAGACACTAAAAGCCATGTCCATGGCTCGCTGAAAGGTAGGATGAGCATTGGATAGCCCGAATGGCATCTTCTTGTAGGCAAACATTCCCCATTTTGTGGTGAAGGCTATTTTGTGCTGGTCACAGCCTTGCACTAGAATCTGATTGTACCTTGAATAATCATCCAGGAGGGAGAAATGCTCACTACTAGTTACCTTTTGGAGGATTCACTCCATGCTTGGAAGGGGGTAATGATCCTTTAAAGAGACTTTATTAAGGTCTCTGAAGTTGACACACAACCTGATCTCCCCATTTTTCTTTCTGACAGGAACAAGGTTGGCCAGCCATGAGGAATGTTTGATTGGAAATATAATTCCAGACTCAATCAATTTGGCCAATTCCCTTTACATGAGGGGCTCAATTATAGGATTGACATGCCTTTGCTTTTGTGTTACTGGCCTGGTGCCTTCTTCTAATTCAATGGTGTGCTGGGCAAGCCTTGGGTTCAAGCCCTTCAAGTCGCTATAATCCCATGCAAACACATCAGTGAATTCTTGACACAGTAGAATGAAATCTCACTTCTCCTAAAATGTGCAAACCTTACCAAGCGCTGGTAGCTTGACCTTGAAGATTTTGACCCTTTCATAATTTTCTTCTTTGGTAGTGATGCATGCCTTGTCATTTCTTAACTGGTCATCTCTGTTGAAAATGCTTTCAAGCATGACCAGATCTTTGGGGAGTTTATTGTTCTTCAACTAAACAATTTGATTGCCATATTGCTGCTACAGTTTTGCCTGGTTGTGTGTTGTGAACTCAGCTTCTTCTTGTAGGAAGAAGGCTATTTGCTGGTCACTTTTGAAGACCTACCAATTTGCAACATTATCTAGGATTGAAGGCTGAACCACCACTTTCAAGTGGCGTGAACCACAGTCTCGACTTATTTCCTTTGAAATGTCAAACTGGGCACCAATTACTACCAGCCTATCATCCTGTTTGTTCTACTCCCTAGGAATAGAGGCAATGTTAAAAGCAATAAAATCCTCCACCAAGTCCCAAACTCTATGTTTGTAATAATTTAGCAAGGATTTCTTGGTCAGATTCAAGCCTCTTATTAGTTCACTATCTCCCAGGACTTGCAACTCCCTAATCCCTTTTTTTCTTGCCCATTCAAGGCCATGGATCAAAGACTCATATTCTACAACATTAATCATGTAAGAGAATTGGAAACAGAAAGCTAAAAATTACCTTTACTTCAAAGGGGAAACCAACATTGCCCCACCACCAATGCCTATTTTACTTTTGGAACCATCGAAATATAACTGCCATAGGCCAAGGTCTTCTTCACTTTTCTTCATTAAATTTGGCATGAATGCACCTTCCTCGTTCATGCAATAGACTCCAAGGTGTGCCTTCTCAATGAATTTGTATGGATCATGTTTGAAGTTATCATTTCCCCACTCATCCAAGAGTAAGTCTATGACTCCTTCAAGAGCAAAGGATGGAGATTTGTCCATTTGAGACTCTTTTGGGTCGATGATGGTGTAACTAAAATTCATTGGCTTGGGCGAATATGGTTCTAGATGGTCCTTATAGAGTGGCTTAGACTCAATTTTCACTTTGGTCCCATACTTGGTTCTAAAAACTAGATATGACCAATTTGCTGCTAGATAGCCACCTATCTTTGACGTGAAGTCCTTGGACAAGCAAATTGCAAAATATAGAGGAACATCTACTACCACTATATCATTGGGAATTGAGAAGGTTGGGCATGCATGCAATGTCAAGCCTAAACCCTTCACAATCCCAACTATCTTTGCAAGTGTCCCATCTAGCTGTAGGACTCCTTTGTTCATTTCTTGATACTTTAATCCTGTCTTATCAGCAATGCACTTGGGCATCACTGAGGTGCTGGCCCCACTGTCAATTATGTAGTTGTGCACCAAGAAGTCCCCAATGACCAAGGATACGTAGAAAGGATGAGTCTTCTCTTCCTTCTTCACCTGTCCTAAAGTGGAAGGCTGTCCATTTGTCATCAAGACATTATTAGTGTTGGCTGGGATAGCTTGACAATTTAGCTCATTCAATTCCCTTTTTAACACGTCCTTCTAGCCTAGAAGAGACAATGTATCCCATAAAGAGATAGTCATATTTAGCTTCTTCATCTGATCCACTATATTGATTTGAGGACTGACATGCCTTAAACTTTCTTTGGGGTTGATTCTAAGCTAAACTGTAGGCTGAGGGGCTTAAGGTATAGATGACTGCCTAAAATTTAGGGCCTTTACATTGGAGTGTGATGAAGGAGGTGTTGCTAATGCCTGAGTGGTAGCCTAGGCTTCTCCCATTACCCTTCTCTTAAGCCTCATGTAGGCTACAACATAATCATCCTGATTGTCTGCAACACCCACATAATTTACTGAGTAAAAATCTTCTTCCAAATGATTCATTAGGGTAGAATCAGGCTGAGCCTAATTGTTACTCATGCTAGGTTGCATTGAAGGCTCAAAGGCCTAAGATTGAGCAGCTGTTTGGTTGTCTGCATTTTGAAAATAGTTCATCACCTCATTTGTATAGATGACCTATTCTTGACCATATCCCATGGTCGAACAACTTGACTGCTCTTATACTAAATTATTTTAAATAGGCACCATGGCCTTAGATGATGAAGAGGGACCAGCGTTGTAGTTTTGAAATGGCCTGGTTATAGTGAGCTGCCCTTGATTTTGGTTATAATTTTGAAAGGGGGGTCTAGGGGCCTAGCCATATTGTTCATATCCTTGGTTCAGCCTATTGCTTTGAGCTTGCTACCTTTTAAGGGCAACAAGTTCATTTGACATGTTTTACAATAGGCTTTTAACTTCACTTAATTCATTTGATGGAGCAATAGCTAGTTTCTCAATGATAGGAAAGGGAGCAATTGTGAGAGCAATAGCTTGGATCAGGGGTAGTGATTCTAGGAAAAGTGGCATGTGAGGCCTAGGGGCAATTTTCCCAGCTTGAACCAAGCAATTTTTAGCTGCTATGGCAATGTCATAAGTAACTAGCAGTATATGTCCTCCCATAGATTGGATCATCACAACAATATCACTATTTAACACCTTTAAATAGTACAAGAAAGCGTAGCTGGGGGTCGGTCTTACCAAGATGGGAATTTTGTCCCAAGTCTTTTGAAAGCGTGTGTTGAAGTTCTGCATATGCTCATGCAGAGCTCTCTTTATGGTCGTCAGCTGCTCAAAAAGAGAGAGGCCATCACCCTTTTCCCCAAAACGATTAGTTAACTAAGTGCCCAATTCATTCTAGGAATGTATGGAATTCACGGGCAAGGCCCTGTATCAATCAAGAGCCTTGCCTTTAAGAGATAGTGCCAGCAGTCTGATGGCAATATTTTCTTCTATTATATTGTGAATATTGCAAAGGTTGGCAATATTCTTAATATGCTCAATGGCTATAATAGGTCCCACTCCATTGAAAGAAGGCACATTCTTTAGAGCTATTCCTAGAATTGGATCATAGCGTGGGAGATTTAAGGGGCTCTCACCACAAAAAGTTGTAAAAGGCAGTGCCATGGCTGGGATCGGCTGTAACTAGGGTTGAGCTGTGTATGTGGATCTTACAAAAGGCCTAGGAGGATTGATTGCTGGATAAGGATGGGTCCTTTCAGATCAAATTCTTTTATCAAAGTTTAAAGGTAACTCAATGAAATCAAAAGGGACCCCTCTTGAAGTAGACCTTGTGGTGACCTTAGGCATAGAAGATTAAGAAACTGGTTTTGAAAATATAGAACTGAAGCTCTTACCAGTGGGGTCGCCAGATGCTAGAAGACTTAAATTGGCTATATCAGGACTAGCATCAATCCTGAACTTCACTAAATTATCAAACTGAAGGTCCCATCAGGCATGCTAGAACTGTTGACGCAAGAAATTGCACTTGAGGCAAAGAGGCCTAGCTCCTGCCTTCTCCTTGCAACATGGAAACTGCTCTCTCACTTGTGGGATGGCGAAGCAAGAGAGGAGAGTCTCTAGTTAAGGGCTAGCTCCCTTTGATGTATCATTGTTTGTTTCAAGTAGTGCAAAATATAGACATGCATATATATATATATAAAATAAAGGGGGGATGGAAAGGGAGAATAAATGTAGGAAAACAAACCTACTCTAAGGAGGTGATACACCAAAATAATATGACCCTTTTACACCCACTCTCAAAATCAGAGAAAACACACTTATACGCTGCACCCTTGACATAAGAAGCAATCTGCAAACTTGACAGGGAGGTAAAAATGAAAGATACATAAAAAGGAGGTTCATCCAAAGGTGTTATAAGAAGCACTTTGTAGATAATCCCCTCTATTTTTCACTCTAAACTAGAACTCTTCTCTTATCAGCTGCGGATGGTGCCTTGTAGATAGCTGGTGTGTTGATGTTAAACCTGTGAGAGAATCAAAGACAATGACTGAACACAAATCAACACTCAGGACATACACAGGATATCTATCCAAGAAGAGGTAAAACTGTGTTTATAGATTTAGGTAGGAATTTTAGCAGGGCTGCACCTTGTAAAATTGTGAAAAAGATCCTCCTAAAATGAACAAGTCCACAATATATATGAGAAGCAAAGAGGCCAATTTGGCACTCCTTTTACAAGTGGCATACTTGTCCCTTCATGAAAAAAAACAAGTCACTCAAAATATTAATGAGTTGTTCATTTGTCTGCTTGAAATTTGCATTTCTTGCTTGGATGACTTACACAGTTTGCCTTCCAATTTAATGCAAAATAGAGAAAGCAGTTGCACTGCTGGCCGCTATCATCCCAAATGATCAATTTGCTGGCACTATTTCACCTGCCAAAGTCACTTCTGCAATTTTCACCAATCAGACTTAACTGCTCACTCATCACCTGCCTGTCGCTCTACTCATTCATCATTCACACCATCAGGCAATAAATTACCTTATTTATGCCACCTGGACTACTTGACTGCTCTTTGCCTTGTCACTCTACTTGTCACTTGAAATTTGTCTTTTTTGGTCGCTTGGCTCCTTGGGTGAACATACTAGTGGGTTGCTACATTCTGGCTCCTTCTCTTTTTCCATTTAGCATTCTTCTAGATTAAAACCCAGTAGCTACTCCATCTTGCTAAAATTGATGTTTCTATGGCCATCATACTTTGAATATCAATGGCTATCCTATTCTTTTAAATTTGACAGCCTCGCAGCCATCATCGGGTCTACATGGCATCTCCTCAGGCACCTGCAACTTTTTTGCCTTGGTTAAGTCCTCACGGGCTCCCATGGGTAAATTATTCGTAGACAATTTCCCCGAGTCAATTTCCCCAGGTCTATGTGGCTTTGCTGTATTTTCTGCAGACAAAATGTCTGCAGAAATTCTTCTGCTTTGACTTTGCATTTTGGCTATGCATTTTCGTAGACAAATTATCCGTGGGAATTCTTTCCCTTTTCTTTCCTTTGTTACTTTAAGGCGTGCCCAAATCTTTTGGAATATGAAGTATCCACCTTCCGAAAGGGTGCTTTGGACTTGAAGATCCCCTTCGGCTTTTGGCAGACCCTTGAACCGAACCCGTTGAACCAAAATTTGGTTCAACGATTTAAAGTTCAACCATTGGGTGCCAATGGGGAGTGAACAAAAGCCAATGACCCTTTGAATTGAATTGAACCATGCCTGAATATTTGAAAAGTCCTTGAAGTGCCATCCCTCCTAAAAAGGTCATTTGACTATGACTGCCCTTCGGTTCAAGGGCATACCCTTGAACCATTCATTAAACTGGCCTGTTGAACCAAGCCGTTGAACCCAAATTTGGTTCAATTGTTCAATGGTTCAACCGAGTGCACTAATGAAACTTTGAACCCTTCCATTGAACTTTTTGTTGAACCTTGCCTTTGAACTGAACCCATTAAACCAAAAATGGTTCAACGGTTTGGTTCAAGCATTGCGCGCCAATGCCAAAGGACATAAAAGCTGATGAAGTATGCAATAAACCATTGAACTCCTTGCATGAACCAATATTGATGAACCTCTTCATTAAACTTTTCATTGAATCCTACCTTTTCATTAAACTGAAGCCATTGAACTAAAATTGGTTCAACGGTTCACCTAAGCACGCTGATAGTTATGAAGGCTGATGGACTCTATTGAACCGTTGACGTTGAACTTTTTCCATTGAATTGAAGCCATTAAACCAAAATTTGGTTCAACGGTTCAAAGTTCAAAGGAGCACATCGATGAACTAAAAAGCAAGCCTGATGAACTCTATTGCATTGACCCGAATGTTGAACTTAAGTTGTTTGAACGAAGCATTGAATGTGAACCAATTGAACGGGTTTAATGGTTCAAAGATGCCAACTTTTCTTGTGATTTTCTTCAAATTAGAGCTTGAAGAAGCTTTGTAAAACCCAGAACTCTTTGAACTAATTCTCCATGCGCTAAAGGACTAACCTACAGAGTCCATAGAAATCCCAAACCTGTAGAGTCCATAGAAAATCTACAGAGTCTGTAGAAATCCCAAACCTATAGAGTCTATAGATTTAGACCTGTAGAGTTCATAGATTATCTACAGAGTCTATAGAAATGAATAAATTCAAGCAAAATCAAAAAAATGAAACGGCCTCGAACAACAGGGATAGGAGGGGACCGATTTTTGACCTGTTGGGAAAAAAATGGTCAACAATTATATAGGAGCATCAAAAGTAGATAGGAGTGGTACCAAAATTGTAGTCTACCTTGGCTTCTATTATCTAAGAGATTTGACATTTTTGGGTTTTATATGTTACCTTGATGTGAGCATATGTACAAATTTTTTGAGGTTGAAAGTCAACATAGATCATTATAGGTATGTTTCAATATCCAAACCCTATATATATCTACACAAATTTAAGAAAAAATCATCAAAATCAAGAGGGGGAAAAACTAGGTTAGGGGAAGAATGATCGCATGATCTAGAACCCCTATTATCCTGATCTCTACCTACATTAACCCTCAAGCTAGGGTATCAGAAAAAATGTAGCTCTCCCTTAGGGAACATGCATAATAAATTCACATGGTAGATGTAAGAATGAATTTTTCCTAGGCCCTTCCTTGATCAACCATGCTAGTCTATGTGTGATGCATAATGCTGAGCTATACTATTGACTGATTTTTATTATGTAATGTGCCAAAGTAGTAAGTGATAGATATAAAATGCCTTGTGAAGTCATTTATATAAGAGACTCTTCATTTTGAATTTTGAAATCTTTATTTTCATTAGCTGATATAAAAAATATAAATAAAACTTAAGGGATGGGTTATGAAGGGTTTAGGACCCATTAAGCAAGAAAAAATGATCATCAGGAAACAACACCAGAAAGGATATGAGCATTAAGCACTATAGTCCTACATAATTATGTTGTCCAAGACTTAGGAAAATAGGTTGGGACTGACATAGACCAAGTTATGAGGTTATTGGAGGTATAGGTCATTTTAAAAGATAACAAAGAGGTGATAAAATAAATAAACAAGACCAATATAAGTAAAATAAGGACATGGCTAATGCGAACAAGGGCTCATATTCTCCAATCTCAGTCTCTTATGAAAGGACTATAAAAAGACATGATATGTGTGGTTGCTTGAACAATTTAGGGTGTATACATTCCCCCCATTTTATTCTAGTGATGCAATCAAATAAAGTACTAGAGTAAAAGAAAGAAAAGAAAATGCGAACTTGAACCTACCTATGTGAAGATAAGTATGCTAAAAATAAAAAGGGTCCATCTCACTTCTTGGCCAGAGAAGTGGATGGAGAGAAAAATAATTCTTGTAGGAAGAAGGAATCCCTAAAATGGATGCCACCTATACTAAATATGAATATGGAATCTATGTAATCATGGAGGAGGGTAATGCTTTCCCCTTATGCTGAATCTGACTGGAAATGAGAAATGCTCAAAGGTCCAAAACTAATGTCTATCTTTTATCCCACATAAACTGATGTAATCTGGAATGTGTGCATAGAATATATATATTGTGAAGAGAAAATTTTGTCATTCCCCCACTTTGAATAATCTAAACTATAAATGAGAAGTTCTTGGAGGCCCAAAACTAATGTCTATCCTCTATCTCACACAAACTCATGTAGACTGGGTAATCCTATGGACCAATCATTGTATATGATCATACGGTCTAACCTAGTGACAACTTGGGTATAGATGGGTGTAATATAAAACTCTAGTAAATGCACAAGAAGAGAATGATATTCCTTGAAATTCTAAACTATATAATCTTGGATGATGAAGAACATGAACATCTATACCATGCCCCCAAATCTGGTATGTGAGTGATGCATATGTATAGCCTAGAAATCTATATAATCACATGTGAAATGACATATCGTGCCATGCCCCATGTGAAAAATTAGAGATTAAAACACTATGCTCTACATTATGCTTGTAATTTAATATCTAGTCTTGTAACTATGACATGTTGTATGAAGCTGTATGTATGAGATGTGTAGTAATGTACATGCCCCTAAATCTAGTATCAGGTCTAAATCTATATCAAAGTCACTGTGAATCCATATAATCTAAACCACTATATTTGCCTAATATATGTATCTATAAATTGAAGGTATGTCCCTTTGAATTTCCTGAGTAATGCTAAATGGCCCATGTAATTTTAATCACTATATATCTTCACTGATCTAAGCTAAATCTATTAATCTAACTATTAGATGTGTAAGAATCATGGTGTATCTATAAACTAAAGGTGTATCCCTCTAAATGTCTTGAGTAATACTAAGTGACCCATGTAGTTTGAATCACTATATATCTTGATCGGTCTGAGCTAAATCTTATAATCTGAATAATGGAGGTGTATGAACCATGGTGTATCCACCTATATGAGTGGATAGGCATGTTGGGTAAGTATAGGAATAGGAATGGTAGAAATGATGCCCTCTTCTAGGGAGAGGGATAGAATTTGTGATAGAGGAGGTTGAGTTAAAAGTTATGACTATTAGTTTAAGTAGAAATAAGGTTAGCTTGTTACGAGGAGATTAAAAGTTTGTTTGATTGATTTGGCTATTTTTTTTGATAGTTTAATGAGTCTTTGATTGGTTAGGACCAAGTTGTATGTCTAGATATAAAATAGGTATAGAGATGTGTGTGTTATAGTAGGTGGATGATGTAGAAAGAGAGTAAGGCTTTCATGATGTCAAATGTATTGTTATTATTATTTTGTGAAACAAAATGGTTTGCAAAATAGAGCTATGGGGTTGAATTTATAGGCAAAATGGTATTTTGCTTTGGATGAAAATTTTTTTTGATATAGGAAAGTTGGATTAATTCTTGATTCATTTGCACATTGACTAGTTTGAGATTTAGAGCTCTAAGGTAGGAGTTATTATAAGGAGATGAGCACCTGTCATGACCTGACTTGAGCAGTTGGCAGCCTAGGTTGAGGCTGGTGGGGAGGTTACCTTGGTAAGTAGCTAAACATGTGATTTTGCCTATTTGAAAGCTTGCTTTTTATGTTTTTGAGCTATTTGACGTGTTTTTATGAATTTCCACTAGTTATAGTGCTCCTATCCAATAGTTATCACTCCTATCCAAGAGTTAGCACTCTTATCCAATATGTAGAATTGTTGTCCAGGTTATAGCTCTATTATCTAGTGATAATGTCCTTCTATAGTACTATTATCCATTGGGGATAATTTTTTGAGTTCTAAGTTGTTTCTTATTATTGTGTGGCTTATCTATTTCCATTGGCATGGTTGATTGATATATATATGATGTTTTATGGTGTTTTTTAGGGTGAGGTATAGATGAGGGAGTTCTATAGAGGCCAAGTGATGGATACATTGAGATTTTTACCTTTATCAACTGATGAGAGAGTTATGATGGATAGGGTATGGTTGGGTCATATGTATGACCTAAGAATTATGTAGTGGGATAGGTAACTAATTACTACCTTATGTGAGAGGTGGAATGTAGAAACATGTACTTTCTAGTTTCCTATTGGAGAGATTACAATTACTCTAGAGGATTTGTATTATATTATGCATTTTCCAATTAGTGGATGTGGGGTGACATGGGTATAGATGCTATTGATCATGCATCCTTGTATTTTGTTGGTGTGCCCTTAGGCATACATAGGAGATGGAGTGATAGTGATGTATTATTGTCAATTATTATGTAGTTAACTGTTCCACATCTACAAAATTGGTTGGCCATGTTGTTGGCTTCATTTTTTACTGTGGATGGGAGTTGGATATTGATTACATACATGATACATAAGATTGTGTGTAGTATATAGGTGTATGGCATTATGTTCTCATGGGGTAGGAATATGCTTGCTCAATTATACAAGGAACTTTATTGGTTTACTCAGGAGGCATTCAATGGTGGTGTGAGTGCAAATACTTTATTGCATTATTAGGCTTATGAGCACATAAAAATTGTGCAGCCAATAGGATTACCAAAGGAGAGATGGGCACCTCCACAACCATGTTTAGAGTGGTGGATGAGTACATTAGCTATCTGATCTCTTGGGATAAATCACTATAGATGATTTTTAGATAGATTTGTGTTTTGGGATATCATATGGAGGCCCTATAGAGGATTCCTTAGGTGGCTTGAGGATGGAGTATAGTTACAGTATATGAGGGTTAGTTGTTAGGTACATGATCATTGGGTTGGAGTGTATGAGTGCTTTCAATATGAGCACATGACTAAATAGTTTTGGGTACCAGAGGATGTGACCCCTATAGTATAGGTGTGGGTTAAAAGTGCACAGGCACCAATGAGGGTAGGAGCTCATGAGAGGCCTATTGAGGCTAAGTTAGCACCATTACCTTTAGATGCATGAAATGAAGCTATAGAAATTCTTAATGTCGATGAAGTTAGATTCATAGAGGCATATACCACATGGTGGATGAGGCATCAGTGGGCTCTATTATATCTTGTTGATGGAGGGGATGCCCCTAAGTATGAGGATCTCACTCTGATCTAGATGATGGGAGGTAAGCATTGATTATATTTGAATTTTGTATATTTATGCTTGTTTTAGCTTAGTTTGAAAGCATATGGATAATTTAGTGTTTTTAATTTTACATGTAGGTGGAGTGGGATGTTCTCAAGATGAAACACCTACTAGGGGAAGAGGTAGAGATGATTGGTTTTAGGACATCATCATTGAGTCAACACTCCAAGAGCTCATGTGACATGTTCTTGATGATGTAGTGGAGGAGGGTTTAATAGAGTGAGTGACAATTATAACTAGTGTTTATGCTCATTTATTTGATAGAGTTTTTATAACAACAACTACATATGTTAGATTAGTGAGAGAGAGATGAGATGAGGGTTGAGCTAGATAGGCATATGATGCCTCTACTTGATTATGGTTCTGTTAGCACTAGGATCATGGATGAGTATAAAGAGCTTCATAGGTGATATGTAGACTTATGTGAGGAGCATGGTTAGCTATTGAAGTGAGAGAGTCATCATAAGAGACATTTAATATATTGAGGAGCTATGGAGCCATTGAGCACTAGAGTGGACTATGGGACTAGTACTGGAGGAGAGAGCAAGACTAAGAGTGAGGGCATGATGCCCATTCATGATTGATTATATTTGATATAGTGTATATACATTTGAAAACTTTGTTATATATATATATATATATATATATATATATATATATATATATATATGAATGTTGGTTTGATTTTGGATTCATGAGTATTGTGTTATGGATTAGTATATTTCTTGTAATTTTTTGATTTAGGAGTAGTTGATCTGGTATTGATGTTGAGGCTATGTATGTTTGGTAAAATGGTACTTGGGATATGTGATTTGATTTTTTTGATAAGTGTGATTCTAGGTTTGTATTTTTATTTGTATGTAAGTAAAGATTTTTGTTTAGTTTGTAATTATATGTGAGCAAAACATTTGTTGGTTTTTTACAATTGGGAAATTATTAGGATAAATTGAGCTAGTTTGAGGTTGGTAAAATATTTAGATGGGTTGAGTTGGTTTAATGTTGGTAAAATAAGATTTGGTAAGATATATATTTTTGATAAGCTAGGTTTGGCTATGGATAGTTATTGGGAATTAAGAATGTTAGTTGTTAGTATGTGTGGGTGTAAGATAACACATTATGCATATTACTTCCTTGAGAGTGGCTTAAGAATACAAAGGCTAGTTAGACCTTTGGCTCCATCATTGCCCTACTAAGTGAAGCTATGATGATGGTATGAATGTGTGGTGCATCACTATTTTAACCTTGATGGCAAACTGAACAAGTGCCCATACTACTCATGATGTGTAGGAATATGATCTATATTTGATACTATATGTTATGTACTAACTATAACTAGATGTGGAGATTAAAAAATAAGGGGTCTAGATTAAGGGGATAAATCTAGTTTAATATGGCAAAAGATAGATTTGTATCTAAAAATTTACATGAGGAAGAGAAATGAACTTATCTAAAAAAAGACTAAAATAAATGATTCATGGGTTGAAAATTGAGGTGTAGGATTAGGACACTATCATGAATCTAGACTTGGCATTCATTTTATGATTGGAAAGGAGAACCAAGAGTGGATAAGAGTGGAACTAGTGTTGTATTCTACCTCTATCTCTATTGTCTAAGAGATCTAATCTTTCTATGTTTTGTTTGTTACCTTGATGTGAGCATGTGTACAAAATTTTGGAGGCTAGAAGTCAATATAGCTCACTCTAGGTCTATTTCAATTTCCAAACATTGTATTTATCTACACACATGTAAACAACAAATGCATCAAAAGTAATAGGGGGAAAAATTGGGTTAGGGGAAAAATGATCACATGATATAGAACCCCTACTATCCTAATCATTAACTACATTAACCCTCAAGACAGGGTCTCAAATCAAATGTAGTTCTCCCTTAGGGAATGTGCATAATCAATGTGCATGGTAGATACAAGAATGAATTTCACCTAGGCCTTTCCTTGATCAAGCATGAAAGTCTATGTGTGATGTAGAGTGCTGAGCTTACTATTGACTGATTTTTATTATGTAATGTGCCAAAATAATAAGTGCTAGATATAGAATGCCTTGTGAAATATTTTATATAAGAGACTCTTCATTTTAAATCTGGGATATTTATTCACATTATTTGATATCAAAAATATAAATAAAACTTAATGGATGGGATAATAAGGGTTTATGACCCATTATGTAAGAAAAATATCCATTGAACAATAATGTCAGAATGGACAGGAGCACTGGGCACTGTAGGCCTATAAAATTCTATTGTCTAAGACATATAAAAATAGGCTGGGACTAAGACATACCAAGTCTGGGGGTTCCTAGAGGTATAAGTTAATTTATTGAGATAATAAAGAGATGATAAAAATAATAAACAAGACCAAGATAAGTAAAATAAATACATGGCTAATGTGAGCAAGGGCTCATATTCTCCAGTCAGAGTCTCATATGAAAGGACTATGAATAGATATGATATGTGTGGTTGCTTGACCAATTTAGGGTGTATACATACTCTCAATTTAACCCAACCATGATTATGGACATGTAGAGCCACTTATTATAACCACTTATACCAACTTTCATATTTGAATCTTGTTTATATAGGCATGCAAATGCATTTTTATAAAATTGACTAGTAGGATGCTTGTGCTTTAATAGTCCTATGATTGAGTTTTCCTCCTTTGACATTGCATTTGTATTTGAGGATGATAAATAGGCTTGAATTTAGCTATGAAAATACCTATTTCAATAGGTTTTATCATTAATTGGTCAAACTTAGTCTTATATATCCATTAAACACCATCTATCTTCAAGGAATCTCAAAGTGACTACCTCACTAACACTATTGTAGGTGATTTCATTAGAATTAGAAGTGTTTTATATCCTTTTCACTATAAGTTGGTAGTTTGAGACCTCTAAAGATACTTGAAACCTTCCTCTTATCTATTGATTTATCATATTTCTCTTCAAACAATGTTCTTAGGCCTTACACAGTCCTAATCCATATAGTAAGCCTATATATTTTCAATAGTTGATAGTAGTTTTCATGATCTTTATACAAGTTTGAAGATGTCAACTCATCATTTAAATGTATAGGTGACCTCACAAGCTTCCCTCTTGATTGGATGTAACTTGAGTTTCACCTTGGGAGTATATGGACGTATCAATGCAATTAACCACCTAATATGGCTGTAGGTGGTTATTCTAAGGTTGAATTTGAATGCATACTACTTGGACAACCTTCTTCTAGCCTTGATATATTTCACACTCACTTGGTTCTCATAAATCCTTCATATGATAATGAGAATCTCCCATAGGCTATTATGCTCTCTTTGTCTTCATGTTTGGATGTAGGTCTATATTCGTTTGGCTAAACATGATTGTTGACTAAGGTGTATGACTGTATAATATTGTAATTTGAACCTCATGGCTTGATATAACTCACCATCACCATGTGATTCTCAACTTTAGGTAGAATATCCATTGATATTTAAGGCATAACAATATCCTTCTTTACAATTTTGATGTGATTCTAGTTTGCACACCTTTTGAACATTCAAAAACCCTATTGTAGGTGTTGATTTACATGGAAAAATAATTTTCAATGGGTTTGATCATTACAAGGGCCTGTCATTTGAGCCAAGATTGATGTATGTTAAGCCATTAACCCATTAGTAAAGTATTCACACCAAAATGACATCCACTTAGGTGCAAGAAGATAATTTTGGTAAGTGGTTAGCCTAAGTGTTTTTGTATTTAGCTAGAGGTTGTAGTGTAAATATTACACCAAATGGTAGGCAACTAACCATCTCCCATATATTTGGGGCATCATCAAAGATTTTAAGAGATGTGGAATGTACAACATAGAGCTTGAAAAGTCTTAGAGATAGTACATATGATAATGGAATTCTAGATCAACACTTAGTGTGGAACTTCGACCCTAGAAAAGATCCCCCTAAAAGATTATATAAGGAAATCAATCCAAAAGAGTGAGGAAGAGTGAATAAATAAAGTGAAGCTCTGATTGAATGAATTCAAATCCATATTTGTGAATCTTTATCTAGCTACCATTAAGGCTATAAATAGTATATAGGCAATTTTGGCTCCAATTGTATGTGCCCAAACTCATCTGTGAGCCTTTGGACTATTACCATTGTGTTTAAAATATAAATTCTTGCCTATGGAATTTCAAAAATAACAATGGTGTTGTATTAAATGTTCTGTGTTAGGTTTTCATATCTTCTAGTATTATTAATATGATGTGAAGATTTGTGAAGTCATACTTTTGATTGAATTATGTTAATTAATGTTTGTGCATTTTATTAGTTTTCTACTTTAATGTAGTCTCTGTAATTTTCATGACATCATATTTATTATACATGGAGGATGATTATAGATCTACACCAGTAACCCAATCCCTATTTAAAATTACATTTGTTTAGAGTAAAATTAGTCTTATGACCCTATAAGCACCTATAGGACCCCAGGCTTAATTTGAGAAAGGCTTGCATGTATGGATCTGCCTTAAGTTAAGTTTTTATAGATTACTTAAGTCCCATTAATGAAGCCTCATGCCATGGCACAACTATCCCAATGTGGGACCTAATTCCTTCTCAACTACACTTCGGTTGAACACATAAGGCCTGTGCCTTATGTGGATTGATGTTGGCATAGTTGAGTGTTTAAATGTTGAGCATAAAGGGTTTACCCCATGCCTATGTTTAGTTGTAATAAATAGAGATAAGATATATGTTTTCATAATATTTTTATTCCATTACCATGACCCATGTTTAATTTTGTTGTTGTGATGGTGAGACATAATGATGTACCATTGAGTGTTGATTGCAACTATAGTGAATGAGAAGGGCATGGGGAAGGATATATTTAAGGACAAAAATGTAGAGATGAGAGATATAATAAAGTAATGGATCAAGTTTGACACTTGATAGGTATATAATTCACTTAGTTACTATAGAATTTGGTGACTACAGATACGCTTTATGTGCCTATCCCATTTGAACCTATAGCACATGCTCACATGATAGATCCCCCACTTGAAGATAATATAAAAGTGATTATTGACCCTATTAACACGTCATATCTTAAAATTTTTATAGGATTAGATTGTAACTTTTTTTTTTGAATATAAAAGGGGTACAAACTTTATTAATCATGAGAAACCAAGAAAAATACAAACAAAGGCCAAAGCCCAGACCAAATCACAACAATACAATGAGGACAACCACAGCCAGTCATGTCCCCATGCCACCCCTATCCTCTCTCAAAATCCTATCCAGTTTCTATCTAACCTCCTCTGACAACTGGTCCCATACCTCCATGTCACAACCTGTCATCCCCTCTGAGGCCTACTTGGCCAAACAATCTGCTGCCTCGTTCCTCTCCCTTAAGATATGGACAAAACTCACTGACTCCATGAGAGAGCTAATCTGTAATACCTGCTGAACAATCATGGAAAGCTGCCAGCTGACATCTGTAAATCTCTTCTCCACGATCATGTCGATCAATATCTATGAGTCAGCCTCACAAATCACCCTGTGCCAACCAATCTCATATGCTTTCCTTAGAGTGTATAAAACTGCCAGTCCCTCCATCTTGTTGACTATCTATTCTCCCATGTAGGCTGAAAGGATGAAAATAGCCAATCCTGAAGCATCACGGCCAATACCACCAATCCCAGCCAAGCCTGGGTTGCCCCTCGAAGAGCCATTAGTATTTATTTTCAAGAAATTCTCTAGTGGGGGCGACCATCTTCCACCCCTCTAGATCCACTTTTTGCCCACATCCTTTCTTCTTACACAAGCTGAGGTAGGCACGATCTCTTGCAGACCCATCCTATCAGCCACCTCAGCATCCCCCTTGATCATGGGAAGCTCTATCTCACTCTTGGCTTTAATTGTCTCTTGAAGCATTCTTAGAATGTGACCCCACACCTATTGCACCCCTAACTTAACATCAGTGAAGATTCTCTGATTCCTTTCTAACCATACCTACCAGAGTAAGAAAATTGGGCCTAGATACCAGGCGTCAAGAAAAAAATGTGACACTGAGGTTGGCTTCCCCTACTTCGACCAAAACTTGACCAAAGAAGAGGCGTGAACATAGCTGCTACGCCAAATGTCCCACTAGGTGTGTCATAATTGGCTAGAAAATTGACATAAAAAAAAAAGGTGAGGCATGTTCTCCTCCTCTTCCCCACACAGGACACATTTTGAAGGGTTGGCAAAGCCTCTCTTCTAAATATTCTCCCACATCAGGCACCGGTTCAAGCTAGTGACCATGCAAAATAGTTACACTTCGGCCATCCAAAGCTGTTCCAGGCCCTTCAACACCAGGGAACCTCCCCAACCACAGGTAAATTTTGTTCAATTAGCACCTGGTAACCTAAAGAAACAATATATTTACCTCTGGGGTTCAGGAACCAGGCTAACTCATCCTCTCCCCTAAGGGTGCTATAGTTGCACTCTATTAGGATAAAAAACAACTCAGTGCATTCTGTGTCCATATCTGTAATTGTCCAATCCACCCTTCCCTTCCACCATGCCAAAGTAAGCTAGTCCTGGGTTATATAAGCTTTGAAGTCACCAACACTGTCCCAGTCGGCCTCCTTGAACCTCTGGGGAAGAGTAGACAAATGTAGATATTGAGAGACAATAGGGGCATAGTCATCCCAAGAATCATCCCCAAAATTGGCCTTCTTCCCACTGTTATAAATCCAAAATAGGCCCCGCTTAATCAGTGCCTCTCCTTTCTTGAGTGTATCCCATATCACCGACCCCTTCCCTAATAAACCATACCTAGGGAGATCCTCCTGGGGCGTGCCTAGCATATACTTATGGGATAAAATTTTTGCCCATGTCTTACTCTGTTCATTACACCATCTCCAATACAGCTTCACTACCATAGCCGTGCCAACAAGCATTGACTGTCTTCCAAACCACCAAACTTCTTAGGAGTGCAAACAACATCCCATTGGATTAAGCTCCACTTGGTCATAGACAAACTACCGGCCCACAAGAACTATCTAGCCATGGCATCAAGCTCTTTAACAAAACTAGCCGGTGCAACCTGTAACATACACCTATAGATAGGGAGGGCCTAGACTACAAACTAGATCAGCTAGACCCTACCAGCAAAGGATAACCACTTGTGAGTCCAATGATTAACCTTAGACTTGAATTTGTTCAAAATCCCCTGCCAAGACTCCTTGGCCATTCGACTCGTAGAGATGGGAATCCCTAGATACAAAATTGGTAGGCTACCAACCTAAAACTGAAGGATGTCCCCAATTCTTCTCTGAATAGCATGAGGCATGTTGAAGAAGAAAGTGGATGACTTTTCCTCATTAATCATCTGTCTTGAAGCTGCCAAATATGCATCCAAGCACCTACAAATATTACTGGCCTCCTGTAAAGTGGCCAAACCCATCAAGGCCACATCATCTACAAACTAAAGATGAGAGAGAACTGGAAGTGCTCCACCCCATCTCCACCCATGTATCACACCATCACTGGTATACTCCTTCATTCTCCTCCCTAGCCCCTCTGCCAGTAGAAGAAATAAGTAAGGTGATAGAGGATCACCCTGCTGCATTCCTTGAGTTGCCCCAAAGAGGCTCAAATACTCACCATTGATCAGAACTGAGAAAGAGGTCAAAGTAACATAGCTCATAACCCAACTAATCTAGCTGTCCTCAAAGCCAAAGGCTTCCAGACTCCTCTAAAGAAAAGGCCACCGAACCCTATCATATGCCTTGGACATATCCACCTTTATAAACATAGCCTTCTCCTTTGACTTGGTCATGGAATGGATAGCTTCCATAGCCACTACAATCCCATCCAAAATCTGCTGATCCTCCACAAAGCTGCTTTGCTCCTCTGAGATCAGCCCCTTCAAACATCCCTTTAACCTTTCGACAATCAGCTTTGAAATAATTTTGTAAATCATATTACATAAAGAG
Source organism: Torreya grandis (assembly GCA_037957365.1). Taxonomy (NCBI): domain Eukaryota; kingdom Viridiplantae; phylum Streptophyta; class Pinopsida; order Cupressales; family Taxaceae; genus Torreya; species Torreya grandis. The sequence goes on along the minus strand of JARHVA010000850.1, from coordinate 4,211,305 downwards.
ATGGGATAGAATTTTTTGAAGTGATCAACCCCTTCTTCCTTTGGGATAAGCACAAGGAAGGTACAGTTTAAGGCTCACAACATTTGCTTGTTCTCCCAAGACTCTTGAACAACAGCCAATAAGTCATTTTTGATAATCTCCCAAAACTCCTAGTAAAATTCAATCAAGAAACCATCTGGACTAGGAGCTTTTCCTTTCTTCATCATAAAAACCATTTTCTTCAGCTCTTCCAGTGTAATAGGCTTTATCAACTGCATCCTCATATTAGGAGAAACAATAAAAGGAATGCTAGACAATATCAATTCCTCCACTGCCTCATCCCTTAGCCCATTATCCTGAAATAGGGAGCTAAAATACTATTCTACCTCCTTACAAATGGCTCCAGTAGAATATACCATCTCACCCATTTCCATCCTCAGAGCTGTGATCACATTATCATGATGTCATGCTTTGACCAAATTGAAGAAGAAAGCCATGTTCTTGTCCCCTTCTTGTAGCCACTCAATCTTAGCCTTTTATTTCTAGAATATTTCTTCTCTTAACTCCCATTCCTCTATCACTTGGCCAACCCTCTCCTCTTCCTTCAGCAGAACCTCAGACAACCCATCCTCTCTAATCATTCTAGTAATGTCATTCAACATCTGCTGCACTTCCTTCTTTTCCTAAAATAAATTTCTAAAAGTTTGCTTGTTCCATTTTTGGAGCTGGTATTTCACATACTAAAGGAGTTTGGTAAATACATACATTGCCTTACCCGTCACTGGATGACCCTCCTTCCACCAATCAGCAACATGACTAAACAAATCCTGATCTCTCAACCACATAAGCTGAAATTTAAAATGAGATTTCTATTGCCTTTGAGCTGAGGAGATGGTTAACTGAATTGGCCAATGATTTGACCCTTGCCAATCTAAGATCTCAAAATTTAGAATCCATCATCCACCCACCCAAAAGCAAGAAGTAAGAAATTTGTCTATACGCTCCATAATACAATCATCACCCAACCACCTATTATTCCAAGTGTATCTACCGTTGCTTGGCTTAATGTCCACTAAGTTAAATTCTAAAATCTTATCCCTGAGTAGAAGAGAAGATGGCTCCACTCTATTATTACCCCTCCTTTTTTTTGAAAGATCTAATATCTCATTGAAATCACCTACTATGATCCAAGGATGGTAGGGATACTCATGGCGGAGCACCTGCAAGTTATTCCACATTGTTTGCTTACCCTGCAAATCATTGGGGGCATATATGTTTGTCAAAAGAACATACTCTCCTAAATCTATGCACAAAGCAACCATAGATATCACACATTTGAAGATGATCCAGGCAACTGGTTGAACTCTACAAGGATTCCAAAAACAGGCTAATCCTCCTGCTGTCTCGTGAGCTCTAATACACTAGCATAGACCTTGCCTCCATAGTTTAGGTGCTTATACTACAAAATGGATATGTACCTATAAGAATATCATAACATGGAAAATGTTGTAGACCATGTGCTTAAATATGAACTATAGTGGCATGCACAAGGGATAACCTAGTAATAATACAAGGCTACTCAATTCGTAACCACTTTGCTTGATCACACCCACACTTGGTATTAAAAAATTGATCCTAAATAGGCCATGGTTTACTATGATACCATAAAAGATGCATTCTTGAAGGAATTTGACATCCTAGAGTTTAAATAATAGAGCATCTCCACACTAAAAGATATTACCCAAGGACTCTTTGAGAGTGTGTGCTTGTACAATACAAGGTTAAGAAATCTACTATCAAATCTCCCATATGATATTTAACCTTCCCAACATGCACAATGGTTCATTGGGGGATTACTTATTCCATTCTGAAGAGTGCTTTCCATGAAGACTTTTACAGACCCTTGAGAAGAACTTAAAGCTACACTTAGAGCAAAGGTAGTTAGAAGTCTAGACACTAGGATCAACCCATTTATGGAGGTGAAGATTGCATCTATGGCCTTCTAGATCTAAAATCTTACCATCAAATCTATTCATGATGCTCAAAGTGGAATATGTTACATTGATTATGAAGTAAATGGCCATAATAGAACTAATTGCCCATAGAAGAATGTGTGAACCCTAATTATAAGTTGTGAAGTCTATTAAGAAGTTCATGACATCTTAAACTATCCTTTGTTTCAATGTGATAACCAAGTCAACATAGCCATTTATTATAATTTGTGTGATACCTATACCCATACAACTATTAATTGCTAGGTGATTGACAAAATACATGAAAATATGAAAAAGAGTTCATGATGGGCTACAAAAATAATCAAAAGACAAGAAAACCAAGGGAATTATGGTTATGACCAATAAAATATAGGATTCAAGATTTAGTGAGGTGCTATAGGGTGAGGTGGAGGATGTGAGGGTGGAAGGTTCCCACTATGTTAATGTTATAAATGTTGCTTAATATAACATTATCAGAATGACCACCCTACACATCCCATGTGTGGACATTGTTGAGGGACCCATAAGATCAAAGAATGTCGTAACCTTTACTAAAAGTTGAACCAAGGTAGGCCTGACATAGATAAGGGTGTAAGAATGATCAGGCATGAGTATAAGATGGAAAATTGGACCCTAAAGTTGCAACCTACACACATAGAGGTAGTCAAGGTGTAGGAAAATACTTACAATAGATTCACCACTTAACTTCCAATTATACCAGTACCTAAGTTACACCTTGAGTATAAGGATAATGGTCAAAATGAAAACATAACATGGCCTAAACCAAAAGTTTCACCATACCTAGACCCAACATTCTATAAATATGTATGATAATAGGCTATAAGTGTCATCCAAAACCTATAAGGGGAGCTCCAATCATCATGAGACCTAGAAGCATAGGCTACCACCTCCCAAAAGAAGTAAGAAAGTTGATAGGTTGAAGTATAAAAGTTAATTGAGATCTTTCACCTCATAGAGATAAAAGGAATGCTTCTCCTATTGATAAAATTATTCTTATAGCATGTAGTTTAAAAGCAAGTTGATGTTACCACACCACATATGGAGAGGGCATGATAAGTTTGACATACTCAAAATGCTGAATATGACCAAGAAATCTAGGTGGATGCCACTATTGATAGATGGTCGATATGTAAGGTTATTGTGGACATAGGCATTGAGGTTAACATATTGACTAAGACTGCTTGGGAAAAAATGGGTAGACTAGCCTAGAGACCTTCCCTTCATGTACTATTCATGGCTAATAAGACCTAGGCATAGCCAATCAATATTATGAAGAGCACATTTATAGATATCATGGGCATCAAATTTTGTACTAACTTTGAAGTAATAGAATTAGTAGAGTAGAATAAATATCTAGTGTTTCTAGGAAGACTATGGTGTTTTGTAAATAAATTAAATATGCACTTCAAAAGGTTCTACACGACCTTTAAGAATGTAAAGGAGAGAGTAGTTATACCTATTTTAAATGACCAAGGACCCCCTATGTCAAAAATGTAGACATTGAGGGTGAAATCAACCATATCTATAACATCATAGTGCAAGGCACTGAGACTCTAAAACCAAATGATCAAGGAACCCTCTCTTGGGAAGATGGATAGTCAGCCTCACACACAATAGATGTTACTTGTGACTGATGGATCAAGGAAGTATATGAGACCAATGGTTGATGATGCAACTTAGTGAGAGAAATAAGACTAAAGCTAATAAATACATGCTAGATACAGATTGATTACACTCTTAAATGATGGGTCCCTTGTGCTAAGAAAAGAGGAAAAATAGTGTTTTGCCTCAGTAAGGGAAAACTTGCTACGCTCCCAAGATATGAAAGAAGTAATCCTGTGGAGGATTATGTTCATGACATTAAGTCATGCATCCAAAAAGAGGTAGATATAATGGGCACACTAGTCTACACATTGAAAAACACTGTTGCTCATTAGTGGGCAATACAAAATCCTAGATTGCCAACTTGACAACATGTAAAGGTAACTATTTCCACTAGGTTTGGAAAGAGAAATGAGGACCTGGACATTTCACCCTACTCTGGTGATTCTAACTCAATTTCACATGTACATCTTTGTGAATAAAAATGGGCTATTTGTGGTGAAAATTCACCAATAAATCTATAAGTGCATGCCTTATACAAAACCCTAAACACTTGGGCATGGGCATGGTATATAGTCAATGAGATGCAATACAAAATAATAGATTGGGATGCCTTTAAGGAGAAGTTTTTCCATACCTTCTCCTTTTATTTATAAAATATTGAACTAATTGAGCCATTATAAGTAGTCCAAAGGTTAGTTTTTGAGGACACTACTATATTGAAAGAGAACCTAAAAGACATGTTTGAAGAAAAAGGGTTATCACTCCCAACATTTTTTAAAGAATTTTTTTGAGTAGTGACTATAGTGATGAAGATGATGACACATGAAAGGTACACAACTAGAAAAATTTAATATGGAAAAAGAAGTAAGTGCACCAAGTTGAAGATAATACCCAAAACTAAGACCCTACTGATATTTAAGTAGAAATAACTTAGGGTAGTATACAAGTCAAGGATTTGTACTAGGAGAAACATGAACCCTACCAAGCACTGTTAAAAATTACCAAGGTATATATCAGTTCAGAGGGGGAATCCAAAATTGCCACTCTAGGTGCCTATTAGTCTAACATGGAATTGGTGTGTATTGTTGATCTCTTGAAAGAGTTACAATACATATTCTCATGAAAATATAAAGATATGAAAGATGCACACCCATCCATCAAGAAGATGAGCATCAAACTATTCAATGGTGAAACATCCATCAAAAAGTGGCTTTACAGGATGAACCCAAATCTTCATGCCAATGTTAATACTAAGATCAATGACATGCTAGTTTTAGGAGTCAACTACCCCATGAAAGAATTTGACTAGGTCAGCCCCATGGTCATCAACATTAAAAAAGATGGGTACATACAAATTTGTGTTGATTGTAGATTGTTGAATGCCACCTACATGACCGACCCCTTCTCAACTCTATTTATTGAAGAAGTATTGGATGGAATTTTAGGTTATGAGATATACACATTTATTTATGGTTTTTAAGGATGACATAAATTCCAAATCAAAGAGGAATATAAGCCTAACACCACTTTTGTGACCAAATGGGGGTGTTTCACATATAAAGTAATGCCCTTTAGGATGAAGAATGTTCCAAGATTTTCTCCTAGGTGGTGATCACCACATTTAAATAATTCATTCACAAGTTCCTCTAAGTATACTTAGATGATTAGATAGTGTATGTGTTGATGAAAGATCACTATCATAATTTTTGCCTATTGGGGATCTAGATTGCACCCTAGCTAGGCAAGGGATTGTTCATATGCTTTACCCAAATCTAACTCAACATGGGAAAGACCCTAGGATATGGGTATCCTTTAATAGGGTCATACATTTAGGGTTTTTAATGAGGCTAGCTCCTTATATTTAATAATTTTGACCTCTATTTCTAAAACCTAAAATTGGTTGTGATGAAAAGAGTCAAGAAATTTCATAAAGTAAACCTATCTAGATTATGGTGATGCACCATGAATTTGTCATATCCACTCTTAGATTTGGACTCTTTAACACACTAATGGACTATGAAAGGAGATAATTCAGTGTCTACTATAATATATAAGCCATAATATTTCATATAGAGCTTAGTTTGATGAACTAAGACTATAGAGCAATGAAAGTAAGGTTTGGTTTAAGACACTTACATTTAATAGTCCACTATATTCTTGAGATATCAACACTAAGACACACTATATGACCTTTAGAGAAATTTTCTAGAATTTAGATTGAGATTAGAATTTTCAAGGGGAGGATTAGACCACTTAAAATATCAAGCAAACGTAAGAATGCTAACACATAATGATAAAAACACTATAAAAGTGGATTTTTCATTATTCCACGAGGTGCAAAATACAATTTTTGGTGGAGTCTAGTCATACCAGCCTAAAGGATGCTCATCAATAGATAAAAGACTATATTTATATAAGAAATAAAGTAAGAGACAGGGATTTTTGGTGCTCAAAGGGGAATCAAATGATCTCAAATGCATTTTAAATGTAGTTATAACTACCTCCACAAATTATGCTCACTCAAAGCCTTTTGATTGATGCAGGTTAATTCACATGGTTGCATAGTTACATTGATGTTCCTTCTTATTAAAATGATGGGGTCAAGTTGTTTTGAGCTAGGTTCCACCATCCATGTAGTTACAATAACTAAGTTATTCTATTATAATCTTGTCTTATTGTTAATTGTTCCTAATTGGTTTGTCATGATGTGCATAATGGATAGAAGGGGGCCTTTTCATGTAGTTGGTCCTAGAGATGAAACCATTGGGTTCTACATGTATGCATTCATGGTACCCTTTAAAATACTATCTCCTTCTTCTAATCAATGGAGAACATAGTCACATAAATATCTCTTTATGACATAAACCCTCGAGCCATAGGTCCATATTTATCCTTAATAGGGTCCCTTTATGTCTTTTAACCTGACTATAAGATTAGGTTTGATCCATAGATTTTAAAGGAGATTTAATTTTGATGAGATGAACCTATAATACCTTATTTTACTTGGTAAAAAATGGCTCCTTTGGTTCAAAATTGATCATCAAAATTACTCAAATAAATCAAAATGCTCTATCTTGTCTTTATTTCTATTGGTTCCATAGATCCTCACTGGCAGATCCTTGACCTTTTGACCTCATACACACCATAAGATCTCACTTTAAAAATTAACATTTGACCTTGATTTCATACCAAAAATATCATGATCATTCCACTTATCAATCATAAATTAATCTTAGGATCATATTATTAGTCTATCAACTTATGCGCTTGTGCCACATGGTGGCCTCTTGAGCTCCTTGAACTTTTGACTCATCTTGCACCATCAGATTAAGATATATGATGCATCATAGATTATAAATTTTTTATTAGACCCACCTCCTTGTTATTCAAGCTCACACTATTGGATCTCTACTTAGTTGATATATACCATCATATCTTATCCAACTTCTAGATCTTTAAAGGGCATTAACCTAGAGACCTTCTGACTTGTTTGACCCTAGTGTGAAATATTCTATCTTGTTTCATAAAAAATTTACTTATGTTATTTATAATAAATAAAAAATAAAATTGAGAAGGGTATGGTAGAAAAACTTGATATGTTGTGCATGAATTGATTTAGATAAATGCATATACTCCTCTTTGGCTTGGGAGGGATGAACTGCAAAGAATAAAACACTAAAGCAAAGGGTTGATTAGTTAGATAGTTGGGTGAATTTCCTAGAGATATAGATATAAGAAGCACAAGCTTATTTGGAGGTTGTAAATCCATGATTTTAAATAATCAAGTTATGAAAGATAAAGTACTTTCATAAATAATAGAAGGCACTAAAATGTAATACAAGAAGTGATTCTTAAAAGAATAAATGAATTTGACTAATTATATGAATAAGTGGGTAAATAATAATGCTAAATAGGTCATGTATGTTTCAAAAAATATGGAATGATTTTGTGAATAGGCCAAGGGTCTAAAAGTTAAATTTGGTTGAGGTGTGGTAGGTGGAAATAAATCATTGTTATTTTATCACATAGTGACCATCGCTAGTTGGGGTGACCATCGATGGTTAGGGTAACCATAGATAGTTTAGGTAATTATCGATGGATGGAATAAGAAACTAGTAATTAGGATGACCATAAAAAGTTATTATGGGTTGGGCTTGGTCAATAGAAAGCTATTTTTATGAGGTCATAAAATGAAATTCTAAGAGATGGGTTTGGGCTAGGTTGATTATGAAATTAAAAAAAGTAACTGAATGATTAAAAATAGATACTTAGCTTGATGGTTATTGATATGATGAATGGTTGAGGTGGTGGTTGCCAGAGAAATTTTGGTATAGTAATGGTACTTGGTTGTTGGCTAATGGATGGTAACACTTTGGATCTCTATCACACTTTCTAGTTTGCTAGATCATTAAAAGAACACCTACAAAAGGGAATGCTGATGCAAGAATCTCTAGATATGGATGTTGATTACTTTATTCTAGATCTAGATTCAACCTCTCCTCCTCTATCTTTATAAGAAGGAAGGAGAGGTACAAAAATATGTTAAGAAGAGGTCTAACTTGATGTCTAATTTTATTTCTCACATGCATTGGCTCATACATGATTTAGATGAGCTAAATATAAAAAAATTAATTTAGAGTGATGTGTTATTTTAGTGGTTTAGATGGTAAAAACTTGATTGTTGGTGGTTAGGCCTAACCATCGATGGTTGAGGGTCAAAGGCAAAGTTTGGGTTACAAGGTGGGTTAGAAACTAGGTTAATTTTAACTTGAGTTAGGTTTGGTTTATATTTAAAAGGTCAAGGTTGGTCCCTAGGGGGCCTTAAAGTGGTCTAGGGATGTTTTGACACTTGGAGATATAACGCGTAGTTTTTTAGTGTCTACATTTTGCCCCTTTTAGTTATGTAGTTTGCATCAACATGAGATGAAACAAAAAATGGAGTAAAGGTAAAAGGTTCACTTTACCCAAGTATGGGAGGAGGTTTCCCCCCTCAAATTAGGAAGTGATGAGGTGAAATTGTATTAGATGCAGGTTGAGGGTTTGGTTGCCCTGAGTATGGGAGGAGTTGTTCCCCCTCAAACTAAGAAGTGATGAGATGAAATTGAATTGGGTGTGGATTGAAGGTCCAATTTACCTAATTATGGGAGGAAGTGTTCCCCATCAAACTAAGAAGTGATAAGGTGAAACTAAATCAGGTGTGAGTTTGATAAGTAGTTAAGTTAGTGATAGAGTTGGGTGATAGGGTGGGCAATAAAGCAAAAACATACACATAAAGTGTGACTAGGTATAATAGCCAAGATCAAATAATGAAAATATTTCCATGGTTATTAAAAATTAAGTTTTGTACTATAAGGACAAGTGACAAGTAGACCACATGACCATATGTGATAGTTGGGCTACACTCATAAAATCAAGTCTCCTAGACAAGGTCTATATTTTTATGGGTATCCAAGGTAAGAAGTGCTCCTGAGAAGACACAAATTGGTTGGGTGTGCACAATGTGGTGCAAGTTCAAAAATTTTTAAATATGGAAAGGAGTTAGTGTGGATAAAAGGACTAGGTAAGGTCATCACAAAATGTGTGCTAGTTTATGCTAAAATGGCTAGTGGCAAGGTAATGTGGTGGTTGGGAAGGTTGGTAGATAAGTTCATCTCCAATTGGTTGAGTATCAGGATTGGTGTGGTGAAATAAATGTCGCTAAAAAATTTGTTAGGTTGGAGGAGAAAACTTGAAAACACTAACTGTCAATGGTCAAAGTGGACCCTTAGGGTCAATCATCCATGGTCACCCTGACCATTGATAGTTATACATAATCCCTAAATAGGAAGAGATAAAAATTTATTCCATGGGTCCAGTTCAATCATTTGAGTAAGTTGATTTTGGTTGTTTGAGTCTTGGCATTTTGTGAGGGACCTCTTGTAGACACTATAAAACTACACACAATTTTTGATGCTTAAATGCCTCAATATCCCTAAAAACATATTAAAACATCCCAAAACCATCTAAACCAACCAAATCACTATTTTCCTAGTCACAAATATCATTCCAAATCACTATTTAAAAGTACTATTCATTATCATTATTCACTTTGGGACCCAATATCACTATTCATGATGACATGGCAAGTGACATGCCAAGTTATATCAGAGGTTATTTGGGACGTGATATGGAAAGTGAAATGGCTTAGAAGTGATGTGGCTTGATGTGGGACATCTAGGACATTTCCCAAAGTGCTTGATGACCTCATTCAAGCATCACAAGCCCCTCTAGAAATGTGGAAAATTTCCCCTTAAGAGGTCATTATTCAACATGTATTTTTATTTTCCCACATGAAATTATACTTTAAAAGAGATACCTACCTCTTTAAGACTTTGGGAAAGACAAAGGGTACCCATATTTGACTTTTTAACCCAATTGGAGGCTCACCAACCCAAATGGGAGACTTTCCAACCCACATGGGAATCCCCACTAACCTCACCTTGGAATTTTCATCCCCGCACATGGAAAATGGTGAAAAATTTAGATGAAGACAAATAAGGGTGGAAAAAAGTCTTCGGTCTTATTCAAACCCATGTGCATGATTTCCATTCAAACTTGTATTAATGTGCAAAGTGGAAGATTTTCCAACCCACATGGGAATCCCCACCAAAATCACCTTGAATAAAATATTCACCATTTAATAAATTATAATTTCTTCAATATTCCTCTATTTTGGCATTTTTTTTCACACAAAAATGCTATAAATATGCCCCTCTTCTTCACCTAAGGTTAGGTTGGAAGTTAGCCTTTTGTTGTTAACATTTTTGTTTTAGGTTTTTTGAGAATGTAATCATCTTGGAGGTCATCATCTTGGAGAGAAGAGTTCAAGAAATGAAACTCTACCAAAATATTCAACAATCATCCTCAATAAGCCATCCTCAATCCATATTCAACAAACATCAAGGTAATTTGTATTGTTTTACAAATTCAATTTCTTCTTTCTTAACCCCTTTTGGACTTTTATTTCTTGACCTCAAAACCATAACCCCTTTGGTATTATTCTTCTCCTTTCACCCCTTTTCCTCTTTACCCTTAACCTCTTCTTTCTCTTTATTCCATTTACCCATTATCCTCCTCACCATTTACCCCTTTATTTCCTTTTACCTCCTTTCTTTCTCACCCCTTTCCTCCAATTACCTATTCACAATTTATCCCTTTTGCATTCTTTATTTTTTACCATTTTTACCAATTTGAGAATTTAAAAACCTTAACCAAAACTTTAGCCCTTGTGACAAGACAAACCAAACCATTTCTAAACTCAAAACCACAACCTTGCCTTCACCAATTTTCAACATTAGTATAATCAAACTAGTTGCTTCATTTTGATTAATTTAGAAAAGAAATTAACTTAATTGTCTCAAATTTATTTACTTGATATTTTTAATATTAGTAATTTTATATTTTTATGAAAAATCCTTTTATTTCATCATTTCAACTTAAGTGTTTAAAGTAGGTGGATCGATAGCCTCCTAAAAAACTGTTGCTTCTAGGATCTAGCTCATGCTATGCAATCTACCCATTTACTTGTCTAACAAACAAGTTTATTTTAGTGTTTTATTATTTTATGGTCATCCTACCAAGTGAAAGAGGAGCTCTCCAAAATCACTTGGATTCAACACATGTATTTTTAATAGGTTTTTCTACACACCCCTTATCACTAGTTTCTTTCTATTCAAAAAATTAAGAAAAGCAAAAAAAATTGAGAGAAAATCCTCTGATAATATTGCTAGTCATTGATTGGTTAAGGTTGATTGAGTAGGCTAGAGGTTGGATCAATGAGGATGTAGGGTGTGAAAGGTAAGGTGCATGGTCAGGTAGTGGGTCCTAAGATTCCTCCTCGATGATGGTTGATGAATGAGGTAGGGGTTGTTTTGAATTGGTAGATGGTAGATTGATTTTAGATTTGTGCATTTGAATTGGAAGGTGTTTGTTTGTGGTATATTTGGTTTGGATTTAGTGGTTGACCTAGGTTTAGGTTGTGAGTGTTGTGTGGGTAAATATGAGTTTAAATTTGAAATTAGCAAGGGTGGGATAGGTAGGGTAGGCTAGTTAGGGTATGGTAGTATTTTTTTGTTTGTTTATGGTCTTTGGGTGGGTTAATAGGGAGGTAGGGTTGGGAGGTTCTGTCAAAGGTCACTCATAGTGACCTTTGATAGTCACCCCTTGACCATTGATAGTCAATAAGTGATAGTCAAAGATGGAATAACTATTGGTGATTGACTATGGGAATAGTCAAATATCAACATTCAAGTTATTTCATAATGTTTTAATAATTAAAGGTAAGTGTTTGTTAGGCTAGAATTTGGGATAGGTGATGGGTGATATGGTGAGTTGTAGTGGTTAGGTTTGAATTTGAAGGTCAACTACTAGGGAAAATTTATGGCTGGTAGTAGGTTCTAGTTAATAATTAAGGAAGAGAGTCTGGATGCCCTAGGTTAATGTTGTAAGGGTGGTAGTTAAGTAATAGTGAATGGTAAGGGTTAAGGGGAATAGGTTATGGTTAAGGGTCATTATTTGTGTAATGGTAAAAGGATATAGGTTGATAGGTAAAGTGTATCAGTGAACTAAGTTTGTTGTTATCAAACCTTGTACTTACATGAGAGGATCCAGATGTGAGATTGGGTGGCTTAGATCTTCATTGAGATTCATTGAAGGATAACTATAGACAATTAGGATCATATGGATGAGGTGGGCCTTGGAGCCATGATACATTACTATCACATGCCATAGGATATAGTGATGATCATGGTGCTTGTCAAGAGATGGGATCCTACCATGAACTCCTTTATATTACCTATAGGTGAGATGACCATCTTACCATATGATGTCCATAAGATTATATGGATACCCATATGGAGGGAACTAATTTATCATATTGAGAGGGAGGAACATGATGATTTTATGTAGCTATTATATGGAAATGACATTGACTTTATGAGGTGGCATGCAGGGGGTTTGGATATAATCTTCTCTACTAGAGGGTGAGAGATGATAGGTAGCTAATGATGATGATGGTAGTCTTGTGCTTTAATATAACAGATTTGAGTAGTGAGAGGTTCCCCTATTTTTTGTTGGGGGTGTTGGTTGAGATGTTGTTGGGATAAATAGTGTTCACATGGGCACCCATTATTTTGGTTTAGATTTATAGTGAGCTATGGGGATTCCAAGCCCACAAGAGGTATGGTATTAACATGGGGTTTATTCTATATTACTAGGCATATTAGCACATTTGGGTGTTATAAATGATGGGGATATTGTGGGAGGGGTACGCTTAAATGGGTTTTCAAGTAGGATTCATGAGGTGGAAATCTAATTTTTACATCTTAGGACTAGGTGGAGGGACTCATGATATTAAATGGTTTAAAGGTTTACTAGATGCCTTGGTAATTAGAGATGTGATTTAGAGACTATACATTAGGTTTCTAGAGTGAATTCACTACATGAGACATACACTATCATTATAGAGCTTTCAATAGGTCTCTAATAGGAGGGATGGTTAGACAAAGTTCATTCTTTTTGATAGGGTGCAGTGATAGTTTAGCCTAGTGTAGGGAATTTTGTTTCCATTCTCAAGATATAGGTGGGAGGATGTAAAGTTCCCACTACCTAAGCCATAGCCAATTCAGATATTCATTGATCATGAGGACATACCAACTAGGGATAAGATATATGATATAGTTTTTGTATATGGGCACCCAGTGTGATACCAGACACTATATGTTGTAGTTAATATTTATGGTGATGGTGGTGGTCAGTGAATTATGGATGTTGACCCAGCTAAGAGAGGTGGCTAGTGGGCTCAAGTACAGGGGGTTGCCCTAGATGTATAGGTAGTGACTATAGAGAGGGATCAAGAATGAGTAGCATTATCTATGGTGAAATATTCTATTGCATAATTATAGGGTTAGTTGGTAGTGGTACATGGTCAGGTAGTTATAATTATAAGTGAGAGGGACCAGGCTAGAGTTACATTATCCTTGGTTATGTAGGAGAGATATTTCATGAGATAGGATGGAGGAGGAGCCACAAAACCTATAGGACCACTGGGTACTATTCCCATGTAGAGGTGCATAGCTATAGTGGAGGAGCTCCACTATCATGAGGTGATAGTCTTTATATGTTGTCTCAATGAGCCCTAATGGGGTAAGTATAACGTTGGTATCTCTAGAGGTATTGGCATGGAAACACTAGGTCAGTGGGTTGTGTCCATGGGAGGACATGTAGATACCTTGGGAAGATAGGTAGGTACATTAGGATGATAGGCACCAAGAGGTAGTGGTGCCCCAGGGAAATAATTTGATTATGAGACATTACATATGTTGATGTATATGATTTTGATAGCAGCCTATGAGCTGATATGGTGAGATATATATTTATTTTGAGAGATAGATGTATATTATTATATACATGTTGATGTTTATGGTTGATTATAAACTCATGATTTATAGATATGATCTTTGTCTATTGATTATGGTTCATGGTTTTTGATGCACATGTTGATTATTGATGATGTGATTATTTATTATGGTTATGCTCATGATAATGTGGATTTGAACTCACCTAGCTAGGTATGTGATGATATGTCTCTTCATTCATGTTTATGATAATGTTTGGTTATGGATTTGATGCTATCTCATGTGATTATGAAGAAAATGTGATGCTTGTTGATGACTAGGATGATGTTTATGATAGTTATGATTATGGTTCTTAATGATGTTGTGTATGAATGTGATGATTTAATTTCATGTCTGAGATGATCATGTTTATTATATTGATATGATTATGGTGTTAATGATGAAATGAAATGAGTGTATGATTCCACATTAAGATTTAAAAGTATGGTGAAAAAGGGTTTAATGTTTGTTCATGGATGTTATGATGTTGATGGTTATGACTATGGTCATGTTTATGGTTTATGCTAATGATGTATGTTTTATTCTTGATATACTAATGATGTTGTGATGTTGATGATGATAGTATATGACATGGTTATTATTATGGTCATTTTTTTAAAATTGAAGCACATAAATTAAGTTAAATAACAAAACTAGATGTGATAAAGAGGAGATAATCAAGAGATAAATGTCTGAGTGCATATATCAACCAGTATGAGAGGATAAGAAGAGGGCACAATGTCTATTCTTTAGCAAGGACTAATATAAACCAAAGTCAGATTGGATTAAGGAACATAGGCCTGTATAATGCCTTACATTATCATTCATTAGTTGGTTAAAAAGGTGTCTTAATCATATAATATCAAGTAATCTCAAAATCCATTACTTATAGTGCATAAAGGGGAGATGGATGAAGATGGAACCTTCTTGCAAGATTAGCTTGCCTCTTCATGAGGTTATAAAAGAGTTAGTATAAATAAGTATATATCCTATAAGATGTAGACTGATTGATGTAGGAAGTCTACTCATGAGAGCTAATTACAACTTTCAAAATTATTGTGTTTATGAGAGATGATTACAACTTTAAAAAATATTTTACCTTTTCTGATGTTTGATAATGGGAATTTTGATTATTTTTTTGTTGCTTGGGATTTTTGGGTAAGATAATTGATGTGGGAAGCTTTTAAAGAATTACTATGTTTTGATAAATGCTTTATTTAACCATCCTTTAAGGGAGTGGTCTAAGTTTGTGTGATTTGTTCAATGATTTTGATAGTTATCCTTCAAGGGAATAGTCTATCTTATTTTGAGCAATTTTTGATATGTTTTCATAACGTTTTCCTACAATGAACAAATTTTCGATGTTGAAATTTTAAATGTTTTCACCACCTCATACAAAACTAGACCATTTTTGTTTTTCTCAAGAGCACTTCCTACCTTGGATACCTGAGTCAACACTGACCCTATCTAGGAACCTTGATAAGACTAACCCGATCAACTATGACTAATGTTGGGGAATGGTTGCCTTGTATTTATCTTAGAACCCAAAATTTGTTATCAACATTCGCACCTTTAGTCTCTTTGTAATCTTAACCATTGTGATTAGTCATATTTTGTGAACCCATTGGCATTTCACATACCCAGCTACCTTGTGGTACCACCTAGTACCTCCCCATCAACTAATTATCAATATTATACTAGATTTGACCTCTCCTCATTAAATATAAGTTTTAGGGGGAACACCTCCTCTCATGATCAAGGTACCTTGACCTTTGACCAAGCAATTAATTTTTATTTTGTAGCTTGTTAATTCAAGGTTACATAACAAAAAAGGGCAAAATGTAGACACTAAAAAACTGCACACTTACAGTTTTTGATGCCTAAATTCCTTAGGATCCCCTAAAAATTCTTAAACCTTCAAAAAAACCCTCTTAACTAACCAAATAACTATTTTCTTTGTCATAAATATAATTTAAAATCACTATTTGAAAGTACTATTCACCATCACTATTCACTATGGGACTCACTATCACTATTAATGATGACATGGCAAGTGACATGGAATGTGACATGAGATGTTATTTTGGAGGTGATATGGCAAGTGACGTGTCTTAGAAATGATGTGGCTTGATGTGGGACATTTGGGACCCTTCCCAAAGTGCTTGATGACCTCATTTAAGCATCACAAGGGCCCCCCTTGAAACGTGGTGAATGTCCCCTTTAGAGGTCATTATTCAATATGTATTTTTGTCTTCCCACATGAAATTAGACTTTAAAAGAGATACCTACATATTTAAGACTTTGGGAAAGATAAAGGGCACCCATCTTTGAATTTTTAACTAAAATGGAGGCTCACCAACCCAAATGGAAGACTTTCCAACCCACATGGGAATCCCCACCAACCTCACCTTGGAATTTTCATCCCCCCACATGAAAAATGGTGCCATATTTAGATGAAGACAAATAAGGGTGGTAAAAATTCTTCAGTCTTATTCAAACCCATGTGCATGATTTCCACTCAAACTTGGATTGATGTGCAAAGTGAAACATTTTCCAACCCACATGGGAATCCCCACCAAACTCACCTTGACTAAAACATGCACCACTTTGACTTTTTAACCAAAATGGAGGCTCACCAACCCAAATGGGAGACTTTCCAACCCACATGGGAATCCCCACCAACCTCACCTTGGAATTTTCATCCCCCCACATGGAAAATGGTGCCATATTTAGATGAAGACAAATAAAGGTGGTAAAAATTCTTTAGTCTTATTCAAACCCATGTGCATGATTTCCATTCAAACTTGGATTCATGTGCAAAGTGAAACATTTTCCAACCCACATGGGAATCCCCACCAAAATCACCTTGACTAAAACATGCACCACTTGGAGAAATTTGAATTGCTTAAATATTATTCTATTTTGGCATGTTTATTCACATAAAAATGCTATAAAACCCCCCTCTCCTTCACCCAAAGTTAGGTTGGAAGTTAGCCTTTTGTTGTTAACATTTTTGTTATAGGTTTTTGGAGAACATAATAATATTGGAGGTCATCATAATCTTGGAGAGAAGAGCTCAAGTAATTAAACTCTACCAAAATCTTCAACAACCATCCTCAACAAGCCATCCTCAATCTATCTTCAAAAAATGTCAAGGTAATTTGTATTGTTTTGCAAATTCAATTTCTTCTTTCTTAACCCCCTTTAGCCTATTATTTCTTGAAATCAAAACCATAACCCCTTTGGATTTATTCTTATCTTTTCACCCCTTTTACTCTTTTGCATTAACCTCTTCTTTCTCTTTATTTCATTTACCCATTAGCCTCCTCACCATTTATCCCTTTATCCCCTTTTACCTCCTTTTTTTCTCATCCCTTTCATCCATTTATCTCTTCATAATTTATCCCATTTTCCTTCTTTATTTCTTACACTTTTTACCAATTTTACCATGTACCAACCTGAACCATAATTTTATCCCTTGTCACAAGACAAACCAAACCATTTCCAAACCCAAAACCACAACCTTGCCTTCACCAATTTTCAGCATTAGTATAATCAAACTAGTTGCTTCATTTTGATTAATTTAACAAAGAATTTAAATTCATTATCTAAAATTTAGTTACTTGTTATTTTTAATATCATTAATTTTATATTTTGATGTAAAATCCTTTTATTTAATAATTTCAACTTTAGTGTTTAAAGTAGGTGGATTGATAGCCTCCTAGAAGTTGTTGCTTCTAGGATCTAGCTCACGCTAGGCAATCCACACATTTACTTGTCTAACACACAAATTTATTTTAGTGTTTTATTATTTGAAGATCATCCTCTAAATCCAAATAGGACCTCTCCATAATCACTTGGATTTAATTCATGCATTTTTAATAGGTTTTTCTACACACCCCTTATCACTAAATTTTTTATTTTCAAAGAATTAAGAAAAGGAAATTTTTTTGAGAGAAACACCTCTGACAATATTGCTAGCAGTTGAATAGTTGAGTTTGATTGAGTGGGCTAGAGTTTGGATCAATGAGGATGGAAGGTGGGTAAGTTAGGGAACATGGCTAGGTTATGAGTCCTAAGATTCCTCCTTGATGATGGTTGAGGAATGAGGTAAGGGTTGTTTGAATTGGTAGATAGTAGATTGATTTTAGATTTGTGCATTTGAATTGAAAGGTGTTTGTTTGTGGTATATTTGGTTTGGAGCTAGTGGTTGACCTAGGTTTAGGTTGTGAGTGTTGTGTGGGTAAATATGAGTTTAAATTTTAAATTTGTGAGGGTGGGATAGTTAGGGTAGGGTAGTATTTTTTTGTTTGTTTATGGTCTTTGGGTGGGTTAAATATGGAGGTAGGGTTTAAAGGTTCCATCAGTGGTCACTCATAGTGACTATCAGTAGTCACCCCATAACTATTGATGGTTGTTAAGTGATGGGAGAGGATGGATTGACTGTCAGTGATTGACTATGGGAATAGTTGACTATCAGTGGTCAAGTTATTTCATAATGTTTTAATAATTAAGTGTAAGTGTTTTTTAGGTGAGAATGTTGGATAGGTGTGGGTGATAGGGTGAGGTGGTAGTGGTTAGGTTTGAATGTGAAGTTCAACTACCAGGGAAAATGTTTGGGTAGTAATAGGTTCTAGTTAATAGTTAAGGTAGAGAGTTTGGATGCCCTAGGTAAATGTTGTATGGGTGATGGTTAATTAATCATGAATGGTAAGGGTTAAGGGGAATAGGTTATGGTTAAAGGTCATTATTTGTGTAATGGTCAAAGGATATAGGTTATTAGGTAAAGTGTATCAGTAAACTAAGTTTTTTTTATCAAACATTATAGGTAAAAGAGAGGATCCATATGTGAGATTGGGTGCCTTAGATCTTCATTGAGATTCATTGAAGGATGATTGCAGAAAATTTAGCTCATATGGATGAGGTTGGCCTTGGTGCCATGATATATTACTAACAAATGATGTAGGATATAGTGATGATCACGGTGCTCATAGAGAGATGGGATCCTATGATGAACACCTTTTTGTTACGTATAGGTGAGATGACCATCTTATCATAGGATGTCCATAGGATTACATGGCTACCCATATGAAGGGAACTAATTTATCATATTGAGAGGGAGGAGCATGATGATTTTATGAAGATATTGTATGGAAATGACCTTGAATTTTTGAGGTGGCATGCAGGGGGTTTGGCTCTAATATTCTATACTAGAGGGTGAGAGATGATAGGTAGCTAATGATGATGATGGTAGTCTTTTACTTTAATATAATAAATTTGAGCAGTGGGAGGTTCCCCTATTTTTTGTTGGGGGTGTTGGTTGAGATGTTTTTGGGCTACATAGTGTTCACATGGGCACCAATTATTTTGGTTTAGATTTATATGGAGCTATGGGGATTCTAAGACCACAAGAGGTATGATATTAGAATGTGGTTTATTCTACATTTCTAGGCATATTAGCACATTTGGGTGCTATGACTAATGGGGATATTGTGTGAGAGGTACGCTCAGATGGGCTTTCAATTAGAATTCATGAGGTGGAAATATAATTTTTACATCTTAGGAGCAGGTGGAGGGAATTATGATATTAAATGGTTCAAAGGTTTACTAGATGCCTTGGTCATTAGAGATGTGATTTTGAAACCATACATTAGATTTCTAGAGTGAATGCACTACATGAGACATACACTATCATTATAGAGATATCGATAGGTATCTCATAGGAGGGATGGTTAGACAAAGCTCATTCCTTTTGATAGGGTTCAATGATAGTTCAGCCTAGTGTAGGGCATTCTAGTTCTATTCTCAAGATATAGGTGGGAGGATGTAAAGTTCCCACTACTTAAGCCATAGCCAATTTAGATCTTTATTGATCATGAGGAGTTACCATCTAGGGATAAGATATATGATACAATTTTTGTATATAGGCACCCTACATGATACCAAGAATTATATGTTTTAGCTAATATTTTTGGTGATGGTTGTGGTCAGTGAGTGATGGATGTTGACATAGCTGGGAGAGGTAGCTAGTGGGCTCAGGTACAGGGGGTTTCCCTAGATGTATAAGCAATTACTATAGAGAGGGATTAGGCATGAGTAGAATTATCTATGGTGCAAGATTCTATTAAATAATTGTAGGGTTAGTTAGTAGTGGCACATGGTCAAGTAGTTATAGTTATAGGTGAGAGGGACCATGCTAGAGCTACATTATCATTAGCTACCTAGGAGAGAGATTCCCTAAGATAGGACAGAGGAGGAGCCACAACACCTACATGACTATTGGGAACTATTCCCATGTAGAGGTACATAACTATAGTGGAAGAGCTCCACTATTATGAGGTGATAGTCTTTAGATGCTATCTCAATGAGTGCCAATGGGGTAAGTACAAAGATGGTATGGTTGGAGGTGCTAACATGGTAACACCAAGTCAGTGGGTTATGTCCATATGAGGATAGTAGATACCTTGGGAGGATAGGTAGGTACCTCATGAGGATAAGCACCAAGAGTTGGTTGTCTCCCAGGGAAATAATTTGATTATGAGACATTACATATGTTGATGTATATTATTTTGATACTGGCCTCCGAGCAGATGTTGTGAGAGATATATTTATTTTGAGAGATAGATGTATATTATTATATACATGATGATGTTTATGGTTGATTATAAACTCAAGGTTTATAGATATGATCTTTGTCTATTGATTATGGTTCATGGTTTGTGATTCTCATGTTGATTATTGATGATGTGATTATTTATTATGGTTATGCTCATGATAATGTGGATGTGAACTCACCTAGCTAGACATGTGATGATATGTCTCTTTATTTATGTTTATGATAATGTTTTGTTATGTATTTGATGCTATATCATGTGATTATGAGGAAAATGTGATGCTTGTTGATGACTAGGATGATGTTTATGACATTTATGATTATGGTTCTCAATGATGTTGTGTATAGATGTGATGATTTAATTTCATGTTTGAGATGATCATGTTTATTATATTGACATGATTATGGTGTTCATGCTGAAATGAAATGAGTGTATGATTCCACATTAAGATTTAAAATTATGGTGAAAAAGGGTTTATTTTTTTCATGGATGTTATGATGTTGATGGTTATGATTATGGTTATGTATATGGTTTATGCTAATGAGGTATGTTTTGTTCTTGACATACTAATGCTGTTATAATGTTAACATTATGATTTTATTATGGATTTTGATGATGATAGTATATGACATGATTATTATTATGTTCATTTTGTTTAAAGTGAAGCACATAAAGTAAGTTAAATAAAAAAACTACAAGTGATAAAGAGGAGATAATAAATATACAAATGTCTAAGTGCATATATCAACTAGTATGAGAGGATAAGAAGAGGGAACACTATTTATTATTTAGAAAGGACTAATATAAACCAAATTTGGATTGGATTAAGTAACATAGGTCCTTCAAATGCCTTGCATTAGCATTCATTAGTTGGTTTAAAAGGTGTCTTAATCACATAATGTAAAGTAAGCTCAAAATCCATTACTTATAGTGCATAAAGGGGAGATGGATGAAGATGGAACCTTCTTATAAGAATTGCTTGCCACTTTAAGATGTTACCAAAGAGTTAGTATAAACATGTATATAGCTATAGTGGAAGAGCTCCACTATTATGAGGTGATAGTCTTTAGATGCTATCTCAATGAGTGCCAATGGGGTAAGTACAAAGATGGTATGGCTGGAGGTGCTAACATGGTAACACCAAGTCAGTGGGTTGTGTCCATATGAGGATAGTAGATACCTTGGGAGGATAGGTAGGTACCTCATGAGGATAAGGACCAAGAGTTGGTTGTCTCCCAGGGAAAAATTTTGATTATTGGACATTACATATGTTGATGTATATGATTTTGATATTGGCCTATGAGCAGATGTTGTGAGATATATATTTATTTTGAGAGATAGATGTATATTATTATATACATGATGATGTTTATGGTTGATTATAAATTCAAGGTTTATAGATATGATCTTTGTCTATTGATTATGGTTTATGGTTTGTGATTCTCATGTTGATTATTGATGATGTGATTATTTATTATGGTTATGCTCATGATAATGTGGATGTGAACTCACCTAGCTAGACATGTGATGATATGTCTCATCATTCATGTTTATGATAGTGTTTGATTATGGATTTTATGATATATCATGTGATTATGAGGAAAATGTGATGCTTGTTGATGACTAGGATGATGTTTATGAAATTTATGATTATGGTTCGCAATGATGTTGTGTATGGATGTGATGATTTAATTTCATGTTTGAGATGATCATGTTTATTATATTGATATGATTATGGTGTTCATGCTGAAATGAAATGAGTGTATGATTCCACATTAAGATTTGAAATTATGGTGAAAAAGAGTTTATTTTTTTTCATGGATGTTATGATGTTGATGGTTATGATTATGGTTATGTATATGGTTTATGCTAATGAGGTATGTTTTGTTATTGATATACTAATGATGTTGTGATGTTAATATTATGATTTTATTATGGATTTTGATGATGATAGTATATGACATGGTTATTATTATATTCATTTTTTTTAAAGTGAAGCACATAAAGTAAGTGAAATAAAAAACTAGATGTGATAAGGAGGAGATAATAAAGATACAAATGTCTAAGTGCATATATCGACTAGTATGAGAGGATAAGAAGAGGGAAAACTGTTTATTATTTAGAAAGGACTAATATAAACCAAATTTTGATTGGATTAAGTAACATAGGCCCTTCAAATGCCTTGTGTTAGCATTCATTAGTTGGTTTAAAAGGTGTCTTAATCAGATAATGTAAAGTAAGTTCAAAATCCATTACTTATAGTGCATAAAGGGGAGATGGATGAAGATGGAACCTTCTTATAAGAATTACTTGCCACTTTAATTTGTTACCAAAGAGTTAGTATAAACATGTATATAGCTATAGTGGAAGAGCTCCACTATTATGAGGTGATAGTCTTTAGATGCTATCTCAATGAGTGCCAATGGGGTAAGTACAAAGATGGTATGGCTGGAGGTGCTAACCTGGTAACACCAAGTCAGTGGGTTGTGTCCATATGAGGATAGTAGATACCTTGGGAGGATAGGTAGGTACCTCATGAGGATAAGCACCAAGAGTTGGTTGTCTCCCAGGGAAATAATTTGATTATGAGACATTACATATGTTGATGTATATGATTTTGATACTGGCCTACGAGCAGATGTTGTGAGATATATATTTATTTTGAGAGATAGATGTATATTATTATATACATGATGATGTTTATGGGTTATTATAAACTCAAGGTTTATAGATATAATCTTTGTCTATTTATTGTGGTTCATGGTTTGTGATTCTCATGTTGATTATTGATGATGTGATTATTTATTATGGTTATGCTCATGATAATGTGGATGTGAACTCACCTAGCTAGACATGTGATGATATGTCTCATCATTCATGTTTATGATAATGTTTGGTTATGGATTTGATGCTATATCATGTGATTATGAGGAAAATGTGATGCTTGTTGATGACTAGGATGATGTTTATGACATTTATGATTATGGTTCTCAATGATGTTATGTATGGATGTGATGATTTAATTTCATGTTTGAGATGATCATGTTTATTATATTGATATGATTATGGTGTTTATGCTGAAATGAAATGAGTGTATGATTCCACATTAAGATTTAAAATTATGGTGAAAAAGAGTTTATTTTTTTTCATGGATGTTATGATGTTGATGGTTATGATTATGGTTATGTATATGGTTTATGCTAATGAGGTATGTTTTGTTCTTGATATACTAATGATGTTGTGATGTTAATATTATGATTTTATTATGGATTTTGATGATGATAGTATATGACATGGTTATTATTATATTCATTTTTTTAAAAGTGAAGCACATAAAGTAAGTTAAATAAAAAAACTAGATGTGATAAAGAGGAGATAATAAAGATACAAATGTCTAAGTGCATATATCGACCAGTATGAGAGGATAAGAAGAGGGAACACTGTTTATTATTTATAAAGGACTAATATAAACCAAATTTTGATTTGATTAAGTAACATAGGACCTTAAAATGCCTTGTGTTAGCATTCACTAGTTGGTTTAAAAGGTGTCTTAATCACATAATGTAAAGTAAGCTCAAAATCCATTACTTATAGTGCATAAAGGGGAGATGGATGAAGATGGAACCTTCTTATAAGAATTGCTTGCCAATTTAATATGTTACCAAAGAGTTAGTATAAACATGTATATATCCTATAATATGTATAAAGATTGGTGTAGGAGGTCTACTCATGAGAGCTAATTGCAACTTTCAAAATTATTGTGTTTATGAGAGCTGATTATGGATTTAAAAATTATTTTTCCTTTTCTAATGTTTGATAATGGGAATTTTTATTTTTTATTGTTGTTTGGGATGGTTGGGGAAGCTGATTGATGTGGGAAACTTCTAAATAATTACTATGTTTTGATAAATGCTTCATTCAACCATCCTTTAAGGGAGTTGTCTAAGTTTGTGTGATTTGTTAAATGATTTTGATAGTTGTCCTTCAAGGGAATAATCTACATTATTTTGAGAATTTTTTTTTTATGTTTTCAACAACTATTCTTCAAGGGAGCAGTCTAAAAATGATAGGAAGTGACCCAAGTGTATTTTTGGTTATGGCTTTACTTTTGATTTTTTCTTGACATAGAATTGCTTATATAAGCTTAAAGGTTCTCCTTGTATGAAGGCAAAAGTAAAATCAGAAGAAGATTGATTAGGTTCAAAGGAGGTTTAGTTGACAACATTAATGGGAATCCATCCTAGGGAAGGTGAAAAAATTACCATGAGAATCATGCCATGGATAGAGTCATGGTACCCATTATTCAATATTAGGCTATAATCATGATGGATAATCACATGAGTTGGTTTTAATTAGTTGTCCCTAAAATAAGGAAATTAAGGTGGTTTGAAATCAAGGGATGAACTTAAGTTAGAGATAAGGTGAGTTTGATCCCTTTTAACAAAATAAAGGACATGAATGTAATGCATTGAGGGGCTCAAGTTCTAGGTTTTCCTCAAGAGAGGATAACTAGTAAGCTCATGATCCATACTTGTGTGGTATGATATAAGGTCCAAGTCGATTGAAAGAAAATTTATACCACTTGATTTTCTACATATTGGTTACATGTTGGTTTTACTTTAGGATGAGGTCTTTGATACTAAATTATCCCACTTTAAGGTGTTTTTTATAAGATCATTTGATGAATTATTGATAGACACAAAGGTGGGTGAGGGATGTTAAATGACACTCATCAAGTAGATCAAGTTGGGCTAAATGTTCTTGATGATAATCATCATCAGAGACGATATTTTGTAAGGATATGTGAAGCAATGGAATTTAGACTTCAAGAGGTAAGACCGACTCCATTCCAAACACAAGAGAGAATGGGGTAACACTCACAGGGGTTTGAATTCTATTATGATATGCCCATAGGGTGAAGGGGATGTGTAAATGCCAATCTTGACCAGATGTATTAACCATTTTAATTAGCATGTTATTGAGAGTTTTTTTGGAGGTTTTCACCTATATTTAGCTTGAGGACAATAGGGTGGAGAGAAACTCAACTTGACATTGAATGCATCACAAAGACCTTGGACTTGTTTGTTTTTGAAGGATTTATCATTGTTGGTGATGATTTTGTAAGGAACACCAAAATGATAGATAATGTGATGGTTGATAAAGTCAACAATATTTCTAGTTTTTGTTAAGACAAGAGGAATATCCTCTATGCATTTGGTGAAATATTTAGTTGTAGTGATGATAGAATGATGTCGCTATGAAGAATGGAGATTAATTTCACCAATGAGGTCTAAACACCATTATTATAAGGGCTATAAATTTATGGATATACAAAGACTATGACTAGGTGTGTGATGTAAATTATAATACTATTGACATTTGACACATTTTTAAACATAAATATAACAATTTTAGTTAAGGGTAGGCTAGTAGTAGGCAAGGCAAAGGATACGTTTAGTGATGGATAAGCCACTAAAGTGTCCCCCATAGATCCCTTCATGCATTTCCATAATAACATGAGAGACTTCATGAAAATGTAGGAAATATAAGAGGAGACCATCAAAGCCATGTTTATAAATAATTCCCCCTAGTATGGTATAACATGAGGTACTTTGGATAAACTCTCTTTGAGCATTCCTAGAAATATCAGAAGGAATGATGGTAAGGTTAAGATAGTCAAAGGTCTATTGATACCAAAGGTCAGGTTGGGCCTCCTCCACGTTAAAGATGGTAGGAGAGTTTGAATTGATGTAGGAAGTCTTGGTGAGTTGATGGATGATGACATATATCTTAGAGTTAGAGGGTGTAGATGGGATCTGAGAGGTGAGGGAAGCCATCATATCAACACACTTGTTCATAGATTGTGGGGTGGTCTAGATATATAAGTTCTCAAATTAGGCTAAGAGTATGTTAGTTTATTATTTATATAGTTTCAAAACATCATTATTGCATTGCTAAGAGTCATTGATTTGATTGACCTCTAGTTGGGAGTCACTAAAGATGTTGATCATTTTGACTCCCAAGGCTAATACAGTTTGAAATCCAATTACTAGGGCTTCATAATTGGCCATATTGTTGGTACATTTGAAATATAACTTGAAGGATAAAGGAATACATTCAACATGAATGGGAATAAGGATGATTCTAACTCTACCACCATATTGACACTTTGATCCATCAAAGAACATGGCTACTTGATAGATGAAGTCTACCTATGAGAGGGTCATGATGGAATCATCAAGAAACTCAAAAGGAGGAGGTTGATCATTTTATAAGGGTATATTGACCAATTAGTCAGTAATGACTTTCCATTTAATTAACTTCTACTAAAGAAACTCAAAGTCAAACTTAGCTAAGAACATGAGCCACTTATCTATACGTTAGTTTTGTTATGGCTTGGAGTGTATATACTTGAGTGGGTCAGTGTTGGTGATGACATAGGTCTTATAGATGAAAAGATAGTGGTGAAGCTTGGTGTTCATGAAGACTAAAGCTAAGCAAATATTTTTGATATGGATGTACCAAGTCTCATAATCTACAAGTGTGTGATTAATGTAGTAGATGGCTTACTCTTTGTGTTATTAATCTCTATGAGGAAGAAATGTCCCTAAGGAGTGGTTGGTGGTAGAGATATAAAGGTAGAAAGGTTGATCATCTTTGAGAGGTATGAGGACAAGTGGAGATAAAAGGCACTACTTAAGTTAATTAAAGGACTTTTGATACTCATTATTCCACTTAAATGATACATCTTTATTTACAAGGTGATGGAAGGGTTGACATCAATATAAGAGATAGGACATAAAGTGATGAATATATTAGAGTTTCCCCTACAAACTATAAAGTTACTTGAGGTAAGTAGGAGGAGGCATGTTGAGGATTTATTTAATTTTAGTTAGAATGACTTCAATTATATTAAGGGAGATGATAAATCCAAGGAAATTTATTGTGAAGACCCAAAAAATGGACTTCTTGGGGCTAAGGTGGACATAGTAATGGATGTGTCATTCAAAGATAATCTTGAGAATGGTTAAATGATACTTATGATATTTGGATTTCCCAAGAACGTCATTAACATAGTCCTTGATGATTTTGTGGATAAGTACATGGAATATGTAGGTCATAGTGCATTGGTAGGTTATACCAGTGTTCTTCAGTCCAAAAGGCATGAACCTATAGAAAAAATTTCCTCATGGGGTGATGAATGTAGTTTTGTGTTGATCTTCAAGGACAATTATGATCTATTTGTAACCTAAGAATCTATCCATGAGAGATAACATCTAATGGTCAATTGTAAGATCAACTAGTTGGTTAATTCTTGGTAGAGGAAAGTCATCTTTTGGGAAAGAAAGGTTAAGGTCATTAAAGTCTACACAAATGTGTTTTCCCTTGTGGCTTAAGTGATAGACACAAAATTTAAGACCCATTGGGGATAGTTAATGGGTTGAATGAAGTTGATAGATAGGATATATTGAAGCTCTTCTTTAATGAGAAGGGCTATGCAAGGGTGCATTCATCAAATTTTTCGCTTAATGGGCTTAACATGATGTTTGGTGACTATGTTGTGGGTAGTGATGGAGGGGTTATTCTTGACATGTCACTATAAGACCAAGCAAATGATATGTTGTAGTCTTGTAAGAAGGAGGGCAAGTCTTGAAGCTCCTCATAATTTAGTGATTGGCCAATTTTGATGATACGGGGGTCATCTAGAACACCTAATTTGATATCCATGGTGGATTCATTCAACATGTTTGAAGTATTTAGAGGTAGGGATTTATGGATAGAGTAATCTGGTGTAAAAAGATAGTTGAATAAAATAATCATCCTAACATTGAATGGTATTAATGATAGGAGATTCATCTCCTATCATCTTAGGATGGGTTAAGGGAATGGTTACAGTACCCCATCCTTTTGATAAGTTAGGAGTCGGAGGCTAATCATGTTGATGAAAATAAAGTTATGGGGGATAATGTCATAATTATTAGTAATCAATGGTGGAGTGGATGGTGAGGATGGGCTTTCCTTATTAATGGTAGTAATTGGAGGTGGGTTGGTTTGTTGTTTAGGTGGCATGAAATTAAGGCCATGATTTTTATGAGGTTTTTGGGTTTTGATAAGAATAAAATCATATGGCCTATGTTCATACTGACCTAGGCCAAATCCCTTCCAAGCATACATGTAGAGGTATGTTGTGGCAAATTCTAGTTTATCTAGGTAGGAGAAATTAGAGGTGAATGGTCAAGGTGAAAAATAGGTGGTGGAAGTGTTGAGGGGTTTATCAAGTCCCCCATAGATGAATTTTTTTCGACATGTTGAGGGTCTGAAAGGAATAATGGTTTTCATATTTGGGTCATAACTAGGTTGGTGGTCAAGTTTCCCATACTCTTAAGTAGTAGGGAAAGCATCAAGGGTGAGAAGGAGATACTCCCCCAATGAAAGATGTTGGAAGGTTGATTCCAAAGGGTCTATTGTGGGGATTTGGGTGGAAGGGATAAACAAAATAGTGGATGCTTCATTGGTAGAAGAAGATGGGGTTTAATCTTTTACTAATGAGGGATGGTTGGATGGGGGAAGGAGAACATCATTTGGTTGATACATCATGTTGTAAAATGTCAAGGGGATTGGATCACCTTATATGGTAACAAATTGACCTTCATGCTCAAATTTTACACATCAGTGTAGGGTAGATGGTACATAACCCATGGAATGAATCTAGGGGCATCCCAAAAATATGTTGTAATATAATTAACCTTCCACTACATATAAGAGTTCATGAAGGGTGAAAGGTCCTAGGCAAATATGAAGGATGATAGTTCTTAAAGTTATGGCCATGGTATAATTGAATGATCAAATAAATATTGAGGTTTTTGACATAATGTTAGGTAGTTTGAGTTGGTTATAAGCATGGGAGGATATGATGTTAATACTAACTACTCCATTAGTCATAACCCTCTTGATGTGGGTCTATTTGCTATAAGTAGTAATGAAGAGGGGAGGATCTAGGTCGTCTGTATGGATGGAAGATGTTTTTGAATCCTTGAAGGCAACAAAGCTGAAAATGTGTAGAGCTCTGACAAAAGCTACTAAAGTTTGAGGGTATTCTAGCCTAACCTCTATAGACTTCAATACTTCTATCATTGATTGGATATGGTGTGGTGAGGTGTTGATTAATTCATACAAACTCATCTTCACTGGCATTTGGTGAAGTTGTTTTAGAACTACATGTTATATTGATTCAGATGGGTTAGATTGAAATGGATGCAAGATGGATACTTTGGGTTTGGTTGAAGGTGGTTGGTGTTGGCTAGGTGGTTGGGTGGTAGAAGAGGGATATTTATATGGAATTGACACCTTTGCCTTTCCCTTATCCTTTAATTGAGCCCATGATCACATGACAACATAGATGGTATGGATTGGGGGAGGAGTTAGGCTAGGTGATTGATTCATTTCCTCTTCACTTCAAGGTGAGATTAGAGGGGTAGACTAGTATTAGTCATTGATTTGTGATTCTTGGGTTAGTGGTGGGCTTAGAGGAGGCTCATTAGATGATATATCATCCTCATGATATAAATTATGGACTAAGAATTGGAGAGCCTTCCAGTTATTCATTTCATGTCTAGGTATCATATGGTATGAACATATTAGTTTGCTATTGTACCGAGATGGTTTAGGACTCTTTGGTTAAAATGGTATGATATGAGGTAAGGTTAAGTAGGATGCTTGTAATAACATCTAAAGGATGGTTGATTAGGACTCCATTAAAGGTGGCAAGGGCATGGAAGTCTTACGTTTGGTGGTTGGGGTAGGAGTCGTTTTAGGAAGAGGCTTGTTAGTGGGAGTCTTTGGTGAAGGATCTTTCTTGATGAATGCTTTAGGTGTGGATAGCTTGGTAGTGGATGACTTAGAGGTAGAAGGTGTTGGGGTAGATATCTAAGGGAAAGGTAGTTTGGTTATAGGAGGTATGGAAAAAATGGGTGAAGATGAAAGTAGGAATGATGGTGTAACCAAGAGTGGTGGTTGGGTTTGAGCTTTGCTTGGGGTGGTGGGTTTATTTATTAAGGTAGAGGGGTGAGGTCCTAGAATAGAAGGCAAAGTGGAAAGGGGAGGTGAAGCTTTGGTTTTTGAGATCTTGGGTGGTTTTTCTCTTTTGGTTGATTTTGTTAGGGGTCTATTCTATGGGCTTGGTGGGTTTAAATCCACCTTTACTAATGGGTGAGTAAGGTTTTAATCAAGGAACATGCCAAGATTCATGGTAGGATTGGTTAGAATGATGAGGGGTGACTTAGTTACTTTAGATAGGGTATATCAAGATGATTTGGCAATGGTTTGGATGGTAGAGGTATCTAATGGTTTAGGTGTGATGGTGGTGGGTTTTCTAGTAGAGATGTTAGGTTGGTTTGATAATGGTGTGATTAGGGGTTCTTGCTTGGTTGGGTAAGGAAGTCTGAGATGGTGCCAAAATATGGCATTGTCCATGTCAGGTTGGGATAGGTATCCTAAGTTTTGGACTAGCCAAGAAAAAGGTTTATAGATAGGTTTGATCCCCTTAGCATTCATCTTAAAGGATAAACCCATGGGTGGAGAAAGGGGAGTGGGTAGCTTATCCTTCATCTCAATCAAAGGTTTTGAGGCTTGGGAAGGTAGTTCCACAATGGGAGTATGTAGAATGATTTCTTCCTTAGGGATTATTTCCAAAGGGAGAGTAGATTTTTATATGATGGAAACAAGGGTGTGGTGGGAATGGTTGTCTCCTCTAGTATGCCCTATAAAGGGGTCAGTTTCTCCACTATCTCGATAAATGGAGGATGATAAAAAGTTATCTCCTTTGTTTTAGTTTTCAAAGGAGAGGTTGGTGAATCCACTACCTCAATAAGTGGAGGGGATGGTAGGTCAAGTTGGGTAGTAGTTTCCTCAGTAGCGAGCTCACTAAGCACCATGTTAATAGTGTGTACCTCATGGGAGGATTCTTATTTTTTTCATTGTTTGTAGATGGAACATAGTTGGGAAATGGTTGTTTGAAGATGTCAAGTGATTGGTTTAGGGGTGTATTGGGGTTATCTAGTGCAAGCTCCTCCTTGTCAATGATATTTTGGAAAACACTCTTGAAGGTGTTGCATCTATTAACATCATGCCCAATGACGTGGTGGAAGGAACATAATTAATTATCTTTATACCAAGTAAGTGCAAGATGAAAATAATTGAATTGTTGTCGAGGTTTGATTGGAGGAAGTTGGATAATGTTATATTTTAATAGTTTTTCCAAGATTGAAGTATATGACTCCCCTAGTAGAGTAAATTGTCTTTGGTTATTATGGTTTGGATTCTTGGTATTTTGATTAGAGGATTTAGAAGAATTAGATTGGTTAACAATAGGCATAGGGGTGGTTTTAAGGACAATCACATTTGTGGTTCCCTTATTTTTTAGTTGGGTGTTGTTTTAGTTATTGGGTTTGGAGGATGAGGTCTCACTTGATTTAAATGTGGAATTCTTGTTTTTAAACTTTAATTTTCCCTCATCATTGGCTCAAATTTCTATTTTAAAATACATTGTAAAAGACTCATCAAAGGTACTGAAGATATGAACCCAAAAAGTAGAGGAAATGTGTTTGGCACATGCCTAGGTGAAGAGCTCAATCAACTCAAGTTGGGGTAGAGAGAAATAAATCTGGTTGATGAGACTTCTCCAATGGGCCATGAAGTCAATAATAGACTCATCATCAAACTAGTGGATGGAGTATAAATTGATGATGGAAACCATTATAGAGATGTTTACATAAAAATGGTCTAGGAAGGTTTGGGAAAGTTTGGAAAAAGAGAAGAGGGAGTGTTTGGGAATATCACTATACTAATCTAGTGTTGGACCTGATAGAGACATGGGGAAGGTCCAAAGGAGGAGATCATCGCTATAGGAAATCAAGTACCATGAATGCATAAGTGCCCTCAAATGTTATTGGGGATCTTCTTTGCTTTGAAATATAGAACTTTTGGGAAGTTCCCACTAAGGTGGGTAAGGTTGGATAGGGACAAATGCGTGAATTGGTTCATTACAGATCTAGTCATATGATAAGAGATTCTAGGTACCAAAGATAGATGTCTCTAAGGTGGTCATTTTATCCATTAAAATTTTGATAAGATATATTTGTTGTTGTGTGCCTCTATATTTATAGGGTAGGTTTTGTTGGGTCTGGGTAGGTGAAACATAAATATAACCAATAGAAGGTTAGAAAGTTGGCACATATTAATGTGTGGACAGGAATGGTTGAGAAGGTATTGGGTATAGGTAAGTAGATGTGGAAGGTTGGGTAGAAGATGGGGCCATATATCCTTATGTGTTTAGGATATGGCTTAAGTTGGGTGATATATATGCTTTTTGAGAACTTGGTATGAGTTGAATGGGAGGTATGGTTAAGTTGGTGGGTTGGGGATAAGTTGTGATTTTGGTTCTAATGGGTACAAGGGTGGAAGGTGTAGGGACCACCAAGACCTAGAGTGGAGTGGAGGTAGGTGGGTTATAAATAAGGGGAAAAGTAGAAACATTGGTATAAGGTACTCCCACTATAATATGGGTATGGGTGGCCAAAATCTAGGTTATTCCCATGTTAGAGGAGTTTTTAGTTGGGGTATATGGTGTTTGGTTGTTGATTGGTTGGGTAGATTGGTTTTGGATAGTGGTGTCAGTAGGATGGTTGGTGGAATATGAGCCCTGAGTAACCAAAGGTCTGGTGGAAATAATGGCACTAGAGGTGGTTCCCATGAGGTGGAATGGAATCAAATAAGGTAGATCAGTAGGTGGAACTAAAGCGGGGGTACGGTGAGAGATGGTGTTGAGGTAATGTTAAAGAGCTATAGGGTAATTATCCAAGAATGTGGTAAAAACCAAATCTCCTTAGGTAACTATCTAAGGGATATTAGGACTCTCAAAAGGATGGGGGGAACAATCTACATTTTAGATGTGATCCATAAATGAAGAAGAAGAGGTAGATGGATGATTAGACATGGATCCTAATTTGCTTGTTTCTTTAGTTGTTTCTTAGTTAAAACCATGCAAAGAGGGGAAAGGAGAAGATACAAGAAATCTCACAACTCAAACAAAGAGAAGACAATAAAAATTCAAGGGAAAGAAACACATAGTAAATTATGTTAATCTGAAGATTTCTTTTAGTCTCTCTTTTGGCTTATGCCTTAATCTTTAAGAACTACGTGATTGAAATTGGCCTGTAGAGTGGGTAATAGAAAATAAGTCTATGGTTAGTTTTAGGTTGTGTTTAGGCTCTCAAAGGGATTTATATTGGAAATCAATATGTGGCTTGATATTGGGGCCTACCCCCTCACTTCATACACTACAATGATAATGGTGTTA
Source organism: Torreya grandis (assembly GCA_037957365.1). Lineage (NCBI taxonomy): Eukaryota > Viridiplantae > Streptophyta > Pinopsida > Cupressales > Taxaceae > Torreya > Torreya grandis. Next base: position 4,177,302 of record JARHVA010000850.1, on the reverse strand, counting down.
GGTGCTTATCCTAGATATATTGATTTTTATAGTTTATACCCAACCAAAGAGCTGAGTTGGTTCTCCCCTTATTGATGAAATCTAATTAGGATAGTTAGGAAAGGTGACTGTTAGGTAATGAAATCCTAGTTGGGCCTTATGTCAATGTTTTGTGCTTGATTAGATGTGAGTGGTTTGGTATTGTGTATGTGATAAGAGTGAAGCTACTATTTATTGCTTTACTTTTAATTAAGTTATGTGAGCTAAAATAAGCAAATAGACAATGGATGCAGTCAATTTTAAGCATCAAGTGAAAATTTGATTTTTTTGTATGAGAAAAGAGATAAGAATAAAGAAGCGCCTAGATGCAACTATGAACCTAGGAAAAGACTCAAGTGTCCCAATGGGCATGATAGAATGTTTCAAAGAAATTTCACTTATGTTCTTTATAAGAAAGAGAAAAGAAAATTGATAAGGGTATGGTATAAAAACCTGATATGTTGTGCACACATTGATCCAAATGAATGTAGATACTCCTCTTTAGATTGGGAAGAATGAACTGTAGATAAGAAATCACTGAAGTAAAGGGTTGATTAGTTAGATAGTTGGGTAGATTTCCTAGCAAGCTAGATCCAAGAAGCATGAGCTTCCTTGGAGGCTATCAATCCATTATTTTAAATAATTAAGTTTTGAAAGATAAAGTAATTGTATAAACAATAGAAGATACTGAAATGTAATACAAGAAGTGCTTGCTAAAAGATTAGATGAATTTGACTAATTATAAAAATAAGAGGGTCAATATTAATTCTAAATAGGTTGGGTATGGTTCAAAATATAGGGAAGGATTCTATGATCAGGTTGAGGGTCTAAAAGTTGGATTTGGCTAAGGTCTAGTATGTGGAAATAGTTTATTATTATTTTATCACATAGTGACCATCAGTGGTTTGGGTGATCATCAGTGGTTAGGGTAACCATCAATGGTTGAGGTAATTATTAGCAGTTGGGAGAGACCGTTAGCATTTAGGATAACCATCAGTGGTTACTATGGGTTGGGTCTGATCAAGAGAGATATTTTGATGAGGTCATAGAATGGAATTTTGAGAGATGGTTTTGAGCTGGGTTGATTATGAAATAGAAATAAATTAAATGAATGATTTAAAAAAGATACTTAGCTTGTTGGTTGTTGATATGATGAACAGTTGAGGCAGTAGAGCCTAGAGTAATTTTGGTAGAGTAATAATACTTGGTTGTTTGTCAATGGATGACAACACTTCGGATCTCTATCACACTTGGTTTATAGGATCATTAAAAGAATACCTACAAAAGGGAATACTGATGTAAGAAACTCTAGATCTAGATGTTGATCACTTGATTATGGATCTAGATTCACCTTCTCCTCCTTTTTCTTTATAGGAAGGAAGGAGAGGTGTAAAAATATGATAACAAGAGGTTTAACTTGCTACCTAATTTTATATCTCACATGTATTGTCTCACACATAATTTATAAGAGATAAATAAAAAAAATTAAGTTAGAGTTATGTGGTAGTTTAGTGGTTTAGGTAGTGAAAACTTGACCATTGGTGGTTAGGTCTAACCATAGATGGTCAGGGTGACCATCAGTGGTCGAAGGTCAAAGACAAAGTTTGGGTTAAAAGGTGGGTTAGATAGTAGGTCAATTCTAACTTGAGTTAGGTTTGGTTTGTAGTTGAAAGGTTAGGGTTGGTCCCTAAGGGGTCCTGAAGTGGTCTAGGGGTGTTTTGACACTTGGAATTGTAGTGTGAAGTTTTCTAGTGTATATAGATCTCAAGTGTTAGTTTATGACCTTATATGGATGGTTAGATCTTGATCAACTTTAAACATTTGAAGGACCTTTTAAACCCAAAAAATTACTTTACAAAGCTCAAAATTGACATTAGCATGAATTTCTTATGTTGTAGGTCCAACTTTGAAGCTCCATAACTTGAGCCAAAAAACTCACTTGGAATTGAAACTTTTAGAGGATGTTCTTACCATAAGGACCTTCATGGTGCTATACTATTTGGGATCATGAGGATTTTTTAGGTGAATTTATTAAATGCTCAAACATGCTGGTCCATTCATTTTTGAAAGATGTCCTACTAATGGTCTAGTCTCTAAAGATTACATAATTCACCCTTTGCTCGACCCTTCAAAGTTCTGATGATCTCTCAAGACTTTATCAATCTAGTCTATGCCCCTACATGCTCATGAGCACCATGAGATCCTAATTGGATCCCTTTATTTGTATTGATGGACCCATTTTTAAGCCATTGGGTTTTCTATTTCATTAGGACCCTGTTAGGATTCTCCTTCTAACTACAAGCAAATCTTGATATGTGGGCCAAAATGGTCAATACTCTTGGGGACTTAGCTGGCTTGACTATTTTTCTATTCATGGGACCTAAATTTTTATCAAGCTTGTTCAATATGACTAAACAAATGAAAATCTACATACAGAAAGACTCTAATTGAATTTTGGAAACACTTTTTGGAGTAATGCAGGGGGGAAACAACAAAGTAACAAAATAGACCAAATAATAAAATACAAAGCAAAAAATAAAACAATGTACAAAATCACTTGGAAGAAATACATACCTATTTCCCTATGTATAAGGGGTAAGATATAAAACTAGTAGAAAAGCTTGAGATACCTCCCATTTATAGAGATGGGAAGGATATCTCCATTCAATTTGGCAAGCTCAAAAGTGTTTCTCTCTTTGTAACTTATGATGACATACGGTCCACTCCAAAGGCTATCAAACTTGGAGTATTTTCATAGTTTTATATGGTCCTCATCCCATTTGAAGACTATGTCACCTTTTTGAAATGTCCCTAAAGAAGATATTTTTTCAAAATACTTCTTCACTTGGTTTTGGTTAGACCACATGGTATGTATTGCATCATCTCTTATTTCCTTCAATTCTCTCAATTCATTTATCTTGACTCCATTGCATCAGTTTCTAGAAGATCTAGTTGGTGTGAAATCTCCAAAGAAATTAGCAACCTTGCTTCTCTTCCATAGACTAAAAAATAGGGTGAATAACTAGTGGATTTGTTGAGGGTGATCTTATCATCCCATAAGGTAGTATTCAAATTTGTATGCCAAGATCTTTGATTATCTTCCATTGTTCTCTTGATTATCTAAATCAGGTTCTTATTAGTGGACTCAGATAGTCCATTACCCTATGGATACTAATTTGATGAAGATTTTAGATAGGTACCTTGCTTAATATTCTACTCACATACCTTTATACTTATAAATTCCAAAGAATTATTTGAAATTTATGGCTAAAGGTGCTCCAAAATAGGTGACTAGAATCTAATAGAACTCAAACATAGAGTTCTCATTTTCTTCCTTCAAGGGAGTTGCTTCCACCCACATGGTAAAATAATTTATAGATATCAAGACTAAATTATGACCAGGACTAGATAGAAAATGAATTATGCCAATTAAATCTAAACCTCATTGAATGAAAGGTTGTTCAACCTGAATAGGCTTCAGTGGGATATCAACTAGTCTCTAATTCCCTACTATCATTACACACTTTGCACACTTCCTAACCCATGCATGTGCAACTATGAATAAATTAGGCCAAAATTAACCAAGTCTAATGATTTTTCATCTATGGTATTGGCTTCAAATTGGCCTCTATAAGGATTATCATGAAATTTCTTGAGAATCTTATCAAATTGGCTAGTTTCAATACATCTTAAAAGCATACCTCCAATGTCTTTTTTAAACAACACTCCATAGATCATAATGTATGGCATTGATTCCAGCCTAAAGTTTATTCTTTGTGATGCATTCAAACCCATTGGGTACTTCCCTATTTGAAGAAATCTAGTAATATCCTATGTCCATCTTGTAGGAGGAGTATTTTCAACTCCATGTTGAATGTCCTAAATTACCAAAATTGTATATTTTTATTCTCTCACATATTCTCCAAGATGTTCACACAATCTTTTACCTCAGAATAGATTTGTGACCTTTAATTCAATGTCATACTCCATGTACTTAGTGACCCATCCATCTCTCTGTTGAGGATAAAATCCTTCACACTTGGATGAGCTATCATTAGTATAATCTTATTATTTGAAACCAAATGTCTAAATTTATTCAAACTTCTTACAATAGCAAGTACATGTTTTAAAAAAAATCTATATATTTACTAATAACCTTATAAATCTTGATTGAAGAAAGTAATAAGTTGCTCCAAACCTTCATTATTATTCTATATAAGAATGGCTAAAATTGCATCTAATGTAGAGAAGACATACAAATAGAATTCCTAATGGAAATATGGATTTAAAAGTGTGGGGGAATGAGATATGGCCTCCTTTATGGCCTTAAAGCTTATATTACCTTTTCTTATCCATGCAAACTCTTTACCTTTTCTCAGCATATGAGTGAGGGGCTTGACCAACTCTACGAAGCCTAGAATGAACCCCCTGATGAAATTTATCTTAACAAAGAAGATCTACAATCCTTTCTTGTGTTTAGGAAATTATAGAGAAAGTATTGATTCTATCCTCTCTGGATCAATGGAAAGACTAGATTTGGACACCACATGCCCAAGAAGTCTTCCTTAATGCATTAAAAATATGCATTTATTTGGATTCAATGAAATTCCAAATTGCCTGCATCTATCAAAAACAAATCTCAATTGTGTTATATGATCATTAGGATTATTTGAAAATATTTTTATATCATTAAGATAAACTAAAACCATATCATTCAAAATACAATGAAAAGAAACATCCATTGCTCTTTAGAAGGTAGCTCCAACATTGGAGAGTCTAAAAGGAATTTTAACATATGCATAGGTGCCCCATTTTGTAGTGAAGGTAGTATTATGCCTATATTATTCTTTGACCATGATATGATTATAGCTAGAATAGATATCAAGAAATGAGAAACTTTGATAACCTCTCACTTTTTGCAAAATTTGATCTATATAGGGTAGTGGGTAATGGTACTTTAGGGACACCTTATTGAAGTCCCTAAAATCAACACATAAACAAATCTCTCCATTATTTTCACTCACTATCACAAGGTTTTCCACCCATGAGGAATGATTAAATGAGAATATTATCTTTGATTCAATCAATTTATAGAGTTCTCTTCTCATGAGGTCCTCCACTCTTGGATTGATAGGCCTTTATTTTTGCATGACTAGCTTGGCATTGCTTTGTAATTAAATGGTGTGTTGTGCAATTTTGGGGTCAAACCCATTCAAGTATTTGTACTCCCAAGAAAAAATATAAAAAAATTCTTGGCACAAAGAAACAAATTCAACTCTTTCCTCTGTTGTATTGACCTTTCCTAGATTTATAAAAATTTCCTAAAATATCTCTATCTTTTCATAGTGTTCTTCCTTAGCTAAGATGTATGCTTTTACTTTTCTTACTTGTTCATCTTCATTGAAGATGATTTATAATGTCACAAACCCTTTAGGAAACTTATTAGACATTAGTTTTAATATCTAATCATCATATTGATTTTGGAACTTGCCTTGATTCTTATGGTATAATTTTTCCTCTTGTATTAGAAAATATATGATTTGATCATCATTATCAAAGAATTGCCAACTCACCTCATTGTTAGGTACAACAAGTCTACATATAACCTTGATATTATATTGGCTTTGGTTGTCTTTTTTTACTTATGAAATCTCGTATTTGGTACCAATGGCTGTAAGCCTATCTACATGTTAGTTTGCTTCTCTTGCTATGGTCTAGATATCAAATGCCAAGAAATCATCCATGAGGTCCCATACCTGATGCTTATAGGCTTTAAAATGGTGATTTTTGACTATACTTAGGACTCTCACTAGTTTTAATACAAGATCACTATCACCCTTGACTTAAAGGAGCTTGACACCTCTCTTTCTTGTTTGATTCAAACCATGCACACGAGCTTCATATTCAATTGTATTTGAGGTGCAACTAAATTACACTCTTACATTTAAATGATACTTCTGACCTATGGGTGAAATCAACATGGTTCTCACTCCACTTCCATTCTCTTACCTTGAGCCATCAAAGAAAAAAGTCCATATACCATCCTCTTCTTGAGTAGTGTTAGTCAAGTAAGGTATAACAACACCTTCATCATGCATGCAGTACACTCCTAAGTCTACCTCTTCAATATTGCTTTAAGGATAAAATCCATGATTATCAGCTACTCATTCATCCAAGTACATATCTAAGATGCCTTAAATATGATCATGGGGTTATTATTCATTAACCTCTTCAACCTCTTCAAATATGGCATAGTTGGTATTTACAAGATTAGGCATATAGGGGTTTAGGTGGAACCTGGAGATAGGCTAAGATATTATAGTGACTTTGGTTCCATATCTAGTTATAAAAACCATGTATGACTAATTAGATGATAAATATACTCCAATATTTGTAGTAAAGTCCTTAGACAAGCATATGAAAAAATATGGAGGTAGGTCTACCACCATTAAATCTTGAGTAATATCAAAAATTGGATAGGATACCAATGTGATCTAAAGATATTTCAATATGCCTACTATCTTAGTGGGGGATCCATCTAATTGAAGAACACCTTTTTCATTAGGCACATATTTGAGCTCAAGCTTATCTGCAATGGCTTTAGGCATCATTGAGGTTGAAGCACCTAAATCTGTCATGAAATTATGTACTAAAAAGTCCCCTATGATGACTAAAAGATAAAATGGGGGGGATTAACATATTTAAAGGGATGACCTACATTTTGAAATTGATTTTTGCTTGGAATTTGATTAGGAACTTGGCTATGGGCTTGGTTAAGCTAACTATTATTGATGAAAATAGAATTTAAATTATCAATTATATTTTCCACATGAGAAATTTTGGAGAGCTCTTGCTGGAGAATCTCCTTTTGCCTTAGAATAGACAGAGCATCATACATAGACATAGTTACATTAGCCTTTTTAAAATTATCCATAATATTAAAGGGAATATTAGTACTTTTGGACTACACTTTAGAAGTAGAAGTATCACTTGTCATTTGAGTAATATGAGGAACAAAGGGGGACTTCTATTGTTATCTGTGAGGTTGGGGAACTTGTTGATTTGTAGGAGATTTTATAGCTACATTTGAAGTAGGTTATTGACTAGCCTATGGAGATGATGAAAAAATCCTAGGTTGCCCTAAGTTGTCATCCAACATCCTCTTCTAAGCCCTTATCTGAGTTGTAATTGGTTCATTTGTCCATTATGAATCTTGTCCCATATTTTTTGTTACATGCTCAAGAACATTTTCCCCTTATTGAAAATTCATGCATGTGGTATTAACTAGTGATTTACCCATGTTACTTTATTGTTGGATTTGAGATTTTGATAGTAACATGGTAGGCATGTTGTCTATACTCATTTGGGGGCCTTGTGGTAGAGGAGGCATCATATCATGACCTTGGAATGAAGGAGGATGATAATAAATAGGGTCTTAGTACATGTCTTTAGTAGTGTTCATCACCATATCATTGGACTATCCCTTTAACTACCATTGACCTTCTTGAACAAAGCTATTTTGTGTGGGGACTAATGCTCTTGAGCTTCTTTTAGCTATAATATTTTAGCGATTATTAGATATACCTTAGGTAATTTGGCCTTGGGATTGTTGATTTGATGGATAAGGGGGTTTATATAAGATTGAGCAGGGTATTGGGTTTGGAAGGGGCCTTGGTAATGTCTATATACACTATCTTGTTATTTTGTGCCTTTAGTAAGCTTTCAACCTTGGAAAATTTATCCACTTGACTATCATCAGTTTGAGCTTGGTGATTTGGAGTGGGTAATGGAATAATGATAGGTGGGGTAGGATGAAGCTTAGGGAAAAGTGGCATGAGCTTGCTTGATTATATTAAGCAATTTTATGCCTTTATGGATATCTCATATGATTCAAGTAGAGTTATCCCACCCATAAATTGAATCATGACTATAATATTTGAATTCAAAGATCTCAAATAGTAAAGAAAAACATAGTTAGGGGTGGGTTTGATCATAACAAGGATCCTATCCTAGGTATTTTTAAACCTATAGTTGAATTCAACCATGGACTCATGGGATGCTCTCTTAATAGAGGTAAGTTACTCAACAAGCGACACATGGTCACTTCTATCCTCAAAATTCTTGCATAGGGATTCACCAAACTCATCCCAAGTGTTTATTGAAGAAAGATTTAGACCCCTATACCATTGAAAGGATTTAACTTTCAAGGAAGTGACCAATGGCCTCATGAACACATTCTCTTGTGTGATATTATGCATTGAGCAAATATTTATAATGTCAGCTATGTGTTCTATAGGATTAGTAGCATTCTCTCTTGTAAATTATGGAAACCTATTTAAGAAAGAAGTAGGTATTTCATCATGATGTTGAAGGTTAAGAGGGCTACCATAATTGAAGGTACAAAAGCTTGAAATCTAGGCCTTGTCATTCGCACTTGCCTTTGTGGACTCTTAGTAGGTTGAGTAGGAGCAAGATTTATAGATCTTGGGGAGGTTAGAGAATTAAGGGGTGCTTGGTTGGGAGTTGAAATAGGTACCTTACTCATCCTTATACTATCTAAAGATAATTTTGTAAACTAGACTTCCTTACCTTTTGTAGAAAACCTAGTGGAGATTTAGTGTATGGATTGGTATTCAATATTCTAATAACTGATCTGAGACTTATAAAATTTTATTCCAAACCACCAATATGTTCCAAGATTATGTCCAAATGTCTTTCCTTATTGGGCCTTGTTGACCAATTTTTGGCCCACAGACCAAGCTTGTGCCTAGATGGACATGCTGAGTAGAGTTCCAGAGCTTTGAAGGTCAAACAATAGTTTTGTTTAAAGTTTATAAGGGATTATAGATCTTGAAAAATATAAGTACAAAACTTTTGGCCTTTTCATTGCTAAGATAAATTATTTTGGGACCCTTTTTTTGGATAAGTTTTGAAGATTCTTTCAGACAAATTATCTGAGATAATGTTTCCAAAAACATGACTTCTTTCAGACAAAATGTCTAAAGTAAAAGACAAAGATAAATTTATCTCAAGGAAATTATTTCACAAAATTTTTCTCGAAGATAGATTTCTCTCAGGGAAATTGTTCTACAACAATTTCCTCAAAGACCTATTTCTTTTAGAGAAATTGTTTACATCAAAAAAGGCTGTGTGTAAATTCTCTCAGACATTTTATCTGTAGCAAAAGCCTAAGGGTCACTTATTTTGGTAGAATTGTTTGAACAATTTTTCCAAAGGGCCAATTTTTACGAAAGTGGTTCAATATAGAAATATTGAATCATATTTTGTCAAGCAAAGTGTCTCAATCACTTTTTATGAAGGGTACTTTTTCAAGTAAAGTGTCCTATACATTTTACCAAAGGGTATTTTCTTAAGAACGTGAAATAAATAGGAATTCTAAATGGGATTTTCAAAAGTCCTAAAGGGTCATTCTCTCAGAAAGTGGTCCAATGAAAAATTTCCAAAGGGGACTTTTAGAAAGCCTTAAGGGTAATTTTAAGGGACAAAGGGCCATTTTGAAAAGGCTAAAAGGTAATTATGTAGGGAAAGTGTCCTTGATAAAAAATTTGACCAAAAGTCAAAGGGAACAATTTATTTCAAAAAAATTGTTTTTGAAATTTGGCTAAGGCATGTAAATCTTTTTGAAAAAATGTTTCATGACAATTTTCTCGAAGACCAAATTATTTCAGACAAAGTATATGAGATCATATTTCTAAAAATTAAGACATGAATCATTTCAGGGGAATTTTTCTACAATAATTTTCCTAAAGACCATTTTCTTTTGGATAAATTATTTGAGACAAATTCCATAGATTAATTCTTTTAGATACAATTTTTTGGTGAGGTTGATCCAACAGGGTGGTGACAGGTGTGTAAACATCAAAGTGAAGCTCAACAGCCATCCATTGGAGTTCAAATATTGATGGTCATGTTGATGTCATTGATGTTCCTATGGATGTTAATTGATGTGTGTGAGAACATTAAATTCAAACCATAACAAGTATCCATTGGGATTCAAATATCCTATGATGGGCACATGGACATCAAGTTTGGGACCTTAAAAGTAGTTGTTTAGATTTGAAAATCTAAGGAAATTCATGTAGATGTCAAATTTGGGCCTCAAAAAATAACCATTGGCATTAAAAAACTTTCAAAGGGTCCCTAACCAAACATGAGATTGACAAGTTTCCATCTCTCAAAAACCTAGATCAAATCATGAAAAGCTAAGTGTAAATTATCTCAGACATTTTATCTGTAGCAATAGCCTAAGGGTCGCTCTTTTTGGTAAAATTGTTCAAACAATTTTTCCAAAGGGTCAATCTATAGGTAACTGGTTTGATACAAAAATATTGAAGGGTATTTTTTCAAGAAAAGTATCCCAAGCACTTTTTTTGAAGGGTACTCTTTCAAGTAAAGTGTCCTATACATTTTCTTGAAGGGTATTTTCTTGAGAAAGTGAAATAAATAGGAATTATAAATGGGATTTTAAAAATTCCTAAAGCGTCATTCTCTCAGAAAGTGGTCCAATGAAAAATTTCCAAAGGGCGCTTTTAGAAATCTTGAAGGGTAATTTTGAGGGACAAAGGGCTAAGGTAAGTGTCCTTGACAAAAGTTTCAACCAAAAGTCAAAGGGAACAATTTATTTAAAAACCAATTGGTTTTGAAATTTGGCTCCTATACATTTTATTGAAGGGTATTTTATTGAGAAAGTGAAATAAATAGGAATTATAAATGGGATTTTAAAAATTCCTAAAGGGTCATTCTCTCAGAAAGTGGTCCAATGAAAAAGTTCCAAAGGGAACTTTAAGAAATCCTGAAGGGTAATTTCAAGGGACAAACGGCTAGGGTAAGTGTCCTTGACAAAAGTTTCAACCAAAAGTCAAATGGAACAATTTATTTCAAAAAAATTGGTATTGAAATTTGGCTAAGGCATGTAAATATTTCAAAAAAAATCTTCCATGACAATTTTCTCGGAGACCGAATTCTTTCAAACAAATTGTCTGAGATAATGTTTCTAAAGACCAAGACATGAATTATTTTAGGGGAATTATTCTAAAAAAATTTCCCTAAAGACCATTTTATTTTGGAAAAATTATTTGAGACAAAGTCTATAGATAAATTATTTTAGATAAATTATTTTGGTGAGGTTGATCTAGCAGGGTAGTGACAGGTGTGCAAACATCAAAGTAAAGCTCAACAACCATCCATTGGAGTTCAAATATTGATGGTCATGTAAATGTCATTGATGTTCATATGGATGTAAATTGATGGGTGTGAGAACGTCAAATTTAAACCATAACAAGTAGCCATTGGGATTTGAATATCCTATGATGGGTGCATGGATTTCAAGTATATGCCCCTACAAGTAGTTGTTTATATTTGAAAATCTAAGGAAATTCATGTAGATGTCAAATTTGGGCCTCAAAAAATAGCCATTGGCATTAAAAATTTATCAAAGGGTCCTCGACTAAAGATGAGCTTGACAAGTGTCTAGATCTCAAAAACCCAGAATAAATCATGAAAGGCTGTGTAAATTCTCTTAGACATTTTTTTTGTAGAAAAATCCTAAGGGTCACTTATTTTGGTAAATTTTTTCCAAAAGGTCAATCTATAAGAAATTAGTTTGATACAGAAATATTGAAGGGTATTTTTTCAAACAAAGTGTCCCAAGCACTTTTTTTAAAGGGTAATTTTTCAAGTAAAGTGTCCTATACATTTTCTCGAAGGGTATTTTCTTGAGAAATTGAAATAAATAGGAATTTTAAAGGGGATTTTCAAAAGTCTTGAAGAGTCATTTTCTCAGAAAGTGGTCCAATGCAAAAGTTCCAGAGGGCACTTTTAGAAAGCCTAAAGGGTAATTTTGAGCGACAAAGGGCCATTTTGAAAAGGCCAAAAGGCAATTATGTAAGGCAAGTGTCCTTGACAAAAGTTTTGACCAAAAATTCAAAGGGAATGATTTATTTCAAAAAAAATATTTTTGAAATTTGGCTAAGGCATGTAAATATTTTTGAAAAAATGTTTCATGATAATTTTCTCAAAGATCAAATTCTTTTAGACAAATTGTCTAAGATAATATTTTTGAAGACCAAGACATGAATTATTTCAGGGGAATTGTTCTACAACAATTTCCCTGAAGACAATTTTCTTTTAGACAAATTATTTGAGATAAAGTTCGTAAATGAATTATTTTAGATAATTTTTTTTGGTGAGGTTGATCTAGTAGGGTGGTGATAGGTGTGCAAACATCAAATTGAAGCTCAATAGCCATCCATTGGAGTAAAAATATTGATGGTCATGTTGATGTCATTGATGTTCCTATGGATGTCAATTGATGGGTGTGAGAACATCAAATTCAAACCATAAAAAGTAGCCATTGGGATTCAAATATCCTATGATGGGTGCATGGATGTCAAGTTTGGGACGTCAAGTTTGGGCCCCTACAAGTAGTCCTTTAGATTTCAAAATTTAATGAAATTCATGTAGATGTCAAAGTTGGGCCTCAAAAAATATCCATTGGCATTAAAAACTATAAAAGTGTCCTTGAAAAAACATGAGCTTGACAAGTGTCCAGATCTCAAAAACCCAGATCAAATCATGAAAGGCTATGTGTAAATTCTCTTAAATTTTTTATCTATAGCAAAAGCCTAAGGGTCACTTATTTTGGTAAAATTGTTCAAACAATTTTTCCAAGAGGTAAATCTATAGGAAAGTGGTTTGATATAGAAATATTGAAGGGTATTTTGTCAAGCATAGTGTCCTAAGCACTTTTTTTGAAGCATACTTTTTCAAGTAAAGTTTCCTATACATTTTCTCGAAGGGTATTTTATTGAGAAAGTGAAATAAATAAAAATTCTAAAGGGGATTTCAAAAGTCCTGAAGGTTCATTCTCTCAGAAAGTGGTCCAATGCAAAAGTTCCAAAGGGCACTTTTAGAAAGCCTGAAGGGTAATTTTGAGGGACAAAGGGCCATTTTGAAAAGCCCAAAAGGCAATTATGTATAACAAGTGTCCTTGACAAAAGTTTTGACCAAAAGTCAAAGGGAACAATTTCTTTTGAAAAAAATGTTTTTGAAATTTGGCTAAGGCATATAAATCTTTTAGAAAAAATGTTCTAAGATAATTTTCTCAAAGATTGAATTCTTTTAGACAAATTATTTGAGATAATATTTCTGAAGACCAATACATGAATTATTTTAGGGGATTTGTTATACAAGAATTTCCTTGAAGACCATTTTATTTTAGACAAATTATTTGAGACAAAGTTCATAGATAAATAATTTTGGTGAGGTTGATCTAATAGGGTGGTGACAAGTGTGCAAACATCAAAGTGAAGCTCAACATCCATCCATTGGAGTTCCAATATTGATGGTCACACATATGTCATTGATGTTCCTATAGGTGTCAATTGATGGGTGTGAGAACATCAAACTCAAACCATAACAAGTAGTTATTTGGATTTGAATATCCTATGATGGGTGCATAGACATCAAGTTTGGGCCCCTATAAGTAGTCATTTAGATTTGAAAATCTAAGGGAATTCATGTAGATGTCAAAGTTGGGCCTCACAAAATAGCCATTGGCATTAAAAAAATGTTAAAGGGTCCCTGACTAAACATGATCTTGACAAGTGTCTAGATCTCAAAAACCCAGATCAAATCATGAAAGGCCAAGTGTAAATTCTCTCAAACATTTTATTTGTGGAAAAAGCCTAAGGGTCACTTCTTTTGGTAAAATTATTATTATTATTTTTTTTTAAAGGGTCAATCTCTAGGAAAGTGGTTTGATACAAAAATATTGAAGGGTATTTTGTCAAGCAAAGTGTTCCAATCACTTTTTTTGAAGGGTAATTTTTCATGTAAAGTGTCTTATACATTTTCCCAAAGGGTATTTTATTGAGAAAGTGAAATAAATATGAATTATAAAGGGGATTTTCAAAATTCCTAAAGGGTCATTCTCTCAAAAAGTGGTCCAATACAAAAGTTCTAAAGGGCACTCTTAGAAAGATTAAAGGGTAATTTCAAGGGACAAAGGGCCATTTTGAAAAGGTTGAAAGGAAATTATGTAGGGTAAGTGTCCTTGACAAAAGTTATGACCAAAATTCAAAGGGAATGATTTCTTTTAAAAAAAATGTTTTTGAAATTTGGCTAAGGCATGTAAATCTTTCAGAAAAAAAGTTCCACGATAATTTTCTCAAAGACTGAATTCTTTCAGACAAATTGTCTAAGATAATATTTCTGAAGACTAAGACATGAATTATTTTAGGGGAATTGTTTTACAATAATTTCCTTGAAGACCATTTTCTTTTGGACAAATTATTTGAGATAAATTCCATAGATGAATTCTTTTAGATAAATTGTTTTGGTGAGGTTGATCTAGTAGGGTGGTGATAGGTGTGTAAACATCAAAGTGAAGGTCAACAACCATCCATTGGAGTTCAAATATTGATGGTCACACATATGTCATTGATGTTCCTATAAATGTCAATTGATGGGTGCAAGAACATCAAATTCAAACCATAACAAATAGCCATTGGGATTTGAAAATCCTATTATGGGCACATGGACATCAAGTTTGGGCCCCTACAAGTAGTCAATTAGATTTGAAAATCTAAGGAAATTCATGTAGATGTCAAATTTGGGCCTTATAAAATATCCATTGGCATTAAAAACTATCAAAGGGTCCCTGACTAAACATGAGCTTGACAAGTGTCTAGATCTCAAAAACTAAGATGAAATCTAATGATGAGTGGTGAGTGGTAGGTCAATGGGTCCAGATAAATCTAATGGATCACACTTATGCATATAAAGGTAGATCAATAGCACATGAGTAGAGTCAAATAGTCAATGAGCTAAGGAGCTACCATCTGGAATATGCACGAGAGCTAGAAAACTAATAATAAATCCTAAGGATCAATGCATGTTTGACACATGGTGTAAGATAGGATAGAATTGACAAGTCAAGGGGAAATATCGATGGTTGGCACTTGATCACATAGATCAAGATTGATGGTGTAAGAAAAGGTAAATAAGTAAATAGAGCCCGAGTTGTTTTTTTGACAACTAATGAATAAAAGGACTGAGCTAGGACATTTTTGACTAAGGTTGATGGAGCAGTTAGACTTCAGAAAAGTAAATGAATGGACCTAAGCTAGTGGAAAATAAATAGAACTGAGCTCAAGCTTGACCTAAGTTAAACTAAGATAAAAAATAAGGACCAAGCATTGCCAACATATCTTCATAGGGGTAAAATAAGTTTTTTTAGACCTAATATAGGCCAAAATAGTGGCAACTTATTGTAAAAATGACCAAGTATCAAGTAGAGTGCCATCTATATAGACTATAGGAAAATCAATAATCTTATATTGGTTTTCATTTATAGTTGATTTAGGTCCAAGTTTCAAAGCATGAGCTAGTTTGTGTAATAAATGTAGAATTTCTTGTCCTTTGACATAGTCATAAGCTCTCAATAAACCACCTCTTAAAGAAGATACAACATGGCTTGGTTAGGTTCATAGATATGAGGATTTTGTCCTTGTATATAAGTAGTCAAGTAGAAGATGGAATGAATATCAAAGAAAGAGATTTGGTGGTTGGAGAAGTAGCCTAAGAATTTAATATATTTTTAGAGTTCCTAAGGGTCCATTTCATAAATAGGAGCATGAATCGTCATCTTTGACAAAACTCTTGTCCTCTAGTGTATTACTCAAAGGCTATTGGGAAAAAAGTAGGCTATCTTGTCCATGATAGATTACATCCTAGTCAAACCAAATTATGGTGGGGCATTCATTAAAGATAGCAGCATCTCACTCATTTTTATCTAAATAATTTCCTTCTTTTTCTTCTCCTTCTCCAATATTATCCCATTCTCTTCTCCTTTGTATGGGTTCCCAATTTTTTAGAACTTTTCATCTTTTTGGGTGATGGATGCTCATTGAGATGTTTGTAAAAGTGTGCTTTTTTAACTAGGCTATACCTTGTCAAAATATTATAAGAACTACCTCTTGATGTAATGAGATGATTTCTTTGCCTATCTCTTGCCTTTGATCAGTGCTTTAGTATGTTTATGCTTGGTGGATTCATGAAGGATATTGTTCCTATTCCATTATCCTTCTACTTGACTCTTTAAAGTATTTTCAAGCTCTTGCAAGTTTAGATTAGTGTTATACCTAAACCTCCTCTAGTGTGTTAACTTGATCTTGAGACCATGTAAGCCATAGTTGTCTTCTGACTGCTCTATTGTAGGTTCAAGCATAGATGAGTTTTCATTTAAATTCCATGAATCACCTAGTTAACCTTTTTAGGATCCCTTTTCTATTTCTAACCCTTTTCCTTGTGAGGCAATAGTTTAAGGTGAGCATCAAATAGGAAGTTGGCCTATTCAAGAGGTTTAACCCCAACATAGGTGACCCATAACTTGGGGTTGTTCCCATTGTGTAGCTTAGTTGGAGAGAGCATAAATAACCCTCTCCAAGGGTAGAAATTAAGTCTATAATAGTTTTTGGCACGCTTGATGGGACTAAGGTCAAAAGTAGTGGAAGGATTTTTGGTGTTGTTCCTCTACATATCACCCTTTGGAGGAATTATATAAACATCAATGGTGATTCAAAGTATATATTAGTTGGTTAAGTAACCTAAGTAAGTGCCTAATCATCATAATATAGTATTTACAATGAGTCATTTTTTGATTACTATGGATATCCTCTACCTTAGGATCATACTTGTCCAAAAAATAATGTTTATGTGTTCCCCCTAAGTGGCCCTCAAATATCCTATCAACCTTATCATAACCCTTGTCCTTTTTCTACCCTTACATATGACCAGGGTCAGCCTCCTTTACATTCAAATATCTTCTTACAAAATTTTTAGAATGTATGGATATTCTCCAAAACTTTTGACTTTAGATATGTTATTCCCTCACTTGTAAATCCACCCTTTCCCACACCCATTTAGGAAAAGGAAAGGATAATTGAGTCTTATACATTCCCCTCATGGAAATCAATGAAGGAAGGCACAAAAAAGGAAAGGGAGGTGTTAGTTGAGGTGGTCTAAGATCTAGTCCTGGTAGAGGAAGGGTTAGTTGTGTAAGAAATAAATCAAGTAACCATATCTTAGCTCAATGAGCTTGGTGTATAAAAGTTTCATGACTCTCTCTCCTTTCCTCAAGAACTGCCTAAAAGAGATTTCATGGTCTATAGTTGGAAGGATAATTTACTATGCTAAAAACAATGTGAACTTCTTCACCCTCCCACAATCTACCTCATCAAGGAAGAACCTATTTTACAAAGGATAGAGGAGGAGATTATAGTCATAGATGAGCCTAAAGAGGAAAAAATAAGTGTCTATTATGAAGAGATCATGATAGGGAGTCCACTTCATCTAAAACGGGAAAATTTAGGTTTAGACTAGCCTTTTTGGCATGAATTTGACACTAATTAACTAGACCCTGATGAGGATAACCCTCAAGATGAAAATAGAGTGGATTTTAAATGGAATACTAAAGTTCCATTCTATATAGATTAGGAAGAAGATCAAGGCTAGATGTTTGAGGTGGGTACACTTCAAGATGAGGTGTTAAATAAAGATATCCCTAATAGTTTGGAATAAGAGGAAATTAGATTAGAGCATAAAGTTGGGCAAGACAAGTGTAATGTTTTGGACCCTGGATGGTTATACCAACCCTCACTTTTAATTGAAGAGTAAGATGAAACATTGAATTAGGTTGATGAATAAGACATATCAAGTGTTTGAGTGATGTAATTTGATGAGAATACCAGTAAAAAGCATCAAAATCATGATGAATTAGACCTTGTTTGCAAAGATGAATGTCCCCTCTCTTTAGAGGAAGACAAATAGTATAGTTGTTATAGATTGAGTCTTGATGAGGTCAAGATTGACATGCATGCATATGAACAAGAGGAGGCTACATTCTAGGATGAAATTGAAGATTTATGTTCAAGCTTAGATGCCACATGTGTACCTTTAGGTAAGCAAGTCCAAGAAATAACAGGTCAAAATGTGTATTTTGAACATGATCATAGTGAGTCATTAGAGGTTGCAATTGTAAATATAGTCATATTGGAAGACTTGTTTAATTTATTTGAATTAGGCTATGTTCCTCTCCAAGGAAACTATGATCTGATTGTGCCTAAGGAGAATAATGATGGGGCATCAAAATACAAGAGTTAGGTAAAATCTGACTGATTGCTCAACATTCATATTGAAAAAAGGATACCCTATCAAGTACTTAAATCATATAGAGGATGAAAAAGAGGAACCATCACATTTTGTGACTCATTCAGAGCACAAAATTGAGCCATCAAATGAGAAGGTTATAGATGCTTCTATAGTCTAACATGAGGTAGGCCTTGAAAAAATGGACTAGTGTGTCTATATTGGAGACATGTTTATCCCATTTCATCTAGTTGAGAGTATGACAAAAGGATAAACAAATAGGAATCTCAACTTACATATCATGAGATCTCAAAATCAAGGTATTTTTCATCCTATTTTATCACAAGTGAATGACACTCAAAGTTTTCTATTTGACCCAGGTGAAAGGTATTGGTAAATTATAACCTTGTACAACTAGAGTAGTTTTCATGCTTTTATTTAGGTGCCTTTGTGCACATTTTTGTTTAGTAGGTTAGTTTTTATTTATTTCCTATAAAATATTACATGCATTTGCCTTTATTGTTCTTTTTCCCTTATTGCTTCAAAAGGATGTTTTGGAAAGGGTCAAGTTTGTATCTAGTTTTAGACTAGCTCAGTTATAAAGGATAATGATTCCATGCCCAATGGACTAGATAAGGAAAATTTGTATGGGTTCTCAATCATAGTAATAATGTTTCCCTACGAGTCCTCAAAGATGTTGACTAATTTTTAGCCCACATACAAAGCTCATCCCTAGATGGACAAGCTGAGCAGAGTTTCAAAGCTTTGAAGGTCAAAAATTAACTTTGTGTACAAGTTTCAAAAGGGATTATAGACCTTAGAAAATCTAAGTACAAAGACTTTTAGGCTAAGTATTTACTTGGGAATTCTTTCAATCTTTTCATTGATAAGCTAAAATTTTTTAGGACCCTTTTTTTGGCTAGGTGTTGAATATTATTTCTAACAAATTGTCTGAGATAAATTTTTTGAAGGCATGATTTATTTCAGGCAAAAATCCTAAAGCAAAAGATGAAGACAAATTTATCTCAGGGAAATTGTTCCATAATAATTTTACTAAAGACATATTTCTCTTGGGGAAATTATTCTACAATAATTTCCCTGAAGACCTATTTCTTTTAGAGAAATTATCCTAATAAAAAAAGGCTGTGTAAATTCTCTCAGACATTTTGTTTTTAGCAAAAGCCTAAGGGTCATTTATTTTGGGAAAATTATTTGAATTTTTTTTCAGAGGGTCATTCTATAGGAAAGTGATCCAATACAAAAATCCCTAAGGGCATTTTGTCAGGCAAAGTGTCCTAAGTAGTTTTTTTGAAGGGTAATTTTTTAGGTAAAGTGTCCTATATATTTTCTTGAAGGGTCTTTTCTCGAGAAAGTGAACTAAATAGGAATTATAAAGGGGATTTTCAAAAGTCTCAAAGGGTCATTCTCTCAAAAAGTGGTCGAATGTAAAAGTTTTGAAGGGAACTTTCATAAAGCGTAAAGGGTAATCTCAAGGGTCAAAGAGCCATTTTGAAAAGGTTGAAAGGAAATTCTATAGGGAAAGTATCCTCAACAAAAGTTTTGACCAAAAGTTAAAGGGCATGATTTCTTTCGATAAAATTGTTTCTAAAATTTTGCTAAGGTATGTAAATCTTTCAAAAAAATATTCCATGACTATTTTCTTGAAGACTAAATTCTTTTAGAAAAATTGTCTGAGATAATCTTTCCAAAGACCAAGACAAGAATTATTTTAAGGGAATTATTCCACAACAATTTCCCCAAAGACCATTTTCTTTTAGACAATTTATCTAAGACAAAGCCTGTAAATGAATTTTTTTTTGACAAATTATTTTGGTGAGGTTGATCCAGAAAGGTGGTGATAGGTGCCCAAACATTAAAGTAAATCTCAACATCCATCCATTAGACTCCAAAGATTGACAATCATGTAGATTTTATTGATGTTCCTAGGGATGTCAATTAACAGGTGCATGAACATCAAATTCAAGCCATTGGGATTTGAATATCGCATGATGAGCATGTGGACATTAAGTTTGGACCCTTGTAATTATCCATTTAGATTTGAAAATCCAAGGTTGTTCATGCATGTTTCAAAGTTGGGCCTCATGAAATAGCTTTTGGCATTCAAAAATAGTTAAAAGGTCCATGATTGAATGTAGTCTTGATAAGTGTCTAGATCTCAGGAACCCATATCAAATCTAATGATGAGCTAGGACTAGCAGATTAATGGGTTCAAGGAAATCTAATGGATCACACTTACATTTACAAAGGAAGATTAATGGAATGTGATTAAAGTCAAAGAATAAATAAGTTATGGAGATACCATGTGGCATAAATGTGGGAACTAGTAAACTAATAACAAATATTGAGGATTCTAGCTGAGTACCCTATTTGAGTTGGAGTTTATGGAAAGAGCACAACCACAAAATTTTTAGGGACACTACTAGAAATGCATCTCAGGTGTTTCATTCCTTTGTTAAGACTCTTATGGAAAGTGTCACCACTGCCCATATTCATTATACTAAGAAACCCCTATCTCAAGTTGAAAATCAAATTGTAGCTAAATGGAAGGTTTTAAACCAGATCCTTGATTATAATAACTATAAAATTATACAGAGACTAAATACTAAATGGATTCCCCCAAAGCCTAACTGGATGAAACTCAACTTTGATGGGGCATCCAAGTCTGATGGTAAAGCAAGTGGAGGAGGAATTATAAGAAATGATAAAGGATGGATGATCACTGTCTATGCTAGTGGAATAGGATTCCAGAGCAATAACTATGTTGAATCAATGACTCTCCTATGGGGGTTAAAATCTGCTATATCCATAAGAATAAGGAACTTGAGTATACAAGGAAACTCTAAAATGGTCATAGATGCTATTAATAAAACATCAAATGTGGGAATTAACATAAAAGATATCATTAGGGATATCCAATTGCTTTTGTAGAAGTTCTCCAGAGTGGAGATTTCCCATATTTACAGAGAGGGAAACAGTGTTGTTGATGCCTGTGCCAATCTTGGTCAAAATTTTCTAGATTGGCGAGTGTGGCACCAAGTTATCTATATTCCTTTAAACATCAAGGATATTATTCACAAGGAGATGACTTGTCAAGGATGAATCAAAATTTTGAGAAGGATAGCTCTCGGAGGAGGTCCATGTGGAGGGGGTTGTCATGGATCTCATAACTTATTAATTATTGTACTCTCTTGACAATCATTCATGATTTATTGTATCAAGAGGTTAAGGCACGTGGGTCTCATTATGAAGATTGATAGGATATGATTTCCAAGCATGGGAGTAGCCAACGTCATCTCTATATGGTATTTCAAACTATGAGCCATTACATTTTCATTATGCATAAGCGGGAGCAAGGGTTTGTAACCACTTCAAAGCTGAAGGTTGAATTGAGGAACTCGATAGGTTGGGTCTACAAATCTAAAATGGGAGGAGACCAAATTTGAATAGAACCAATCTCCTATTGAAAATTCAAAGATAATCTACTAGTTTGGCATTACTATAAATAAGGGGGAATCAACCCATATTTAGAAAGGCTTAATGGGTTCAATGAAAACTTATCTGAGCAATTTATGAGGTCCTAATTAAATAGGCATGTCACTGTTGGCAGAATCAATTTTGATATCTATGAAAAAGTGATTTTTATGGCCACAAGAATGACCTTATAAGGGATAAAGCTTCAAAGGAAAACAAAAATTATGGATCTTGCAAGCCATAAACTATTCTTGGGAAAAGGCGAAGAACTCATCCCTTATCAAGGAGGATTCGAGCATGCTAAACTACCTAATCCATGGGATGAAGTGTGCTTAATTCTCAAGAAGTACTTCATGCTTGAATGATGATTTAATAGGTTCTATAATTATCATCCCCCTCTTTTAAATTACTTTAGGTGCAATGCTCTCACTAGTTTTCCTTTTTATTTGCTCTCCTCTTTAGAACATTTTGTCCTTAGGGTGAGAGCAAAAATGTATAAAAAATTAGATGTGAACCCTATTCCCCTACACCAAGGCCTCATTTTCTATTTGTATAAATTTCACTGAGCTTTGGAGCTGTCCAAGACTATCAGAATTGATAGTGGAGATATTCCTTCCAATCCATTTTTTGGTGATGCCATCGATGAGTCCTATTTTTCCCCTGCTCCTAGCAAAACTAAAGATGTATCTTTCTCCACGCTAGAAGAGACCCCTATTGCCACCTTAGGATCCTTTGAGATCTAGAAAGGAAAGAAGAGGAAGGTTGATGTGGAGGAAGATAATATTGGGGGGACCACTGAGATGACCCACAAAAATCTTGGTAGGGCCATAGGGGGTCAAGGTGGTAAATCTTATAAGTCTTCTAAGGTCAATAAGGATGGCTCCTCCTCTAGAGTCTAAAGGTTAGGGTGGATTTTTGGTAAACCTACCCCTAAAGCTAGACTTATTGATTATTTGGAGAGCACTTCAAAGGAATCAACCCAAGAGGAAGAGTCTAAGGAATTGGAAATCTAGGAAATTTTTGAAGACATTGAAGCGAAGCAACAAACTAGGGAATTTGAGGTTATTGAGGAAGATGGCACTGACATTATGGATACTACTGACAAAAAGAGGAAAATGTATGTCAAGGAAGCTAGCAAGGAAATAGAGAATGAGATTGGTTGGAAATCTAAAATTGATGCCCTAAAGGATTGTATTCAGAAGTTGGAGCAGAACTTCACCAATGGGCTCCAGAATACAATTCTCTTGAACATGTCTATGCTGAAAGAAGTGGGTAATACTGGGCCTAATGTCAATGTAGAGAATAATAAGAAACTAAATGATCTTCTCAAATCAATGGCTATATAAGGAGAGACCTCTTTGACTCTCATGTTTCCATTTCTTGTTTAGTTTGTTTTTGTGTCTGTTGGTACTCTGCTAGTGTTGTCTCTTCTCAAAAGGCATATTTTATTTGATTGCCTTCTTATCTTTTTTTCTCTATAAAGGGTTTGGCCCCTGGTTTGCCACCTTACTTTATCAATAACAAATATTGAGGATTAATTCATATTTGACATGTGGTGTAAGCTAGGATAAAATTAACAAGTCAAGGGGAAAGATCAATGGCTGGTGCTTGATTGTACATATCAAGATTGATGGTGTGAGAAAATGTAAATAAGTAAATAGAGCTTGAGTCAGTTTGTCAATAATCAATTAACAAAAAGACCAAGCTAAGACATTTTTGACTAAATTTAATGCAGAAGTTCAACTTGGGCAAAGAAAATGAATGGACTTGAGCTGGAAGAAAATACATGGAACCAAACTCAAACTCAGGCTAAGTTAAAATATGATAAAAAATAAGGACCAACCATTTCCAACAAAGCTCCATAGAGGCAAAATAGGTATTTAAAACCTAATATAGGCCAAAAGAATGGTAACATGTTATAAAAAGGACTAGGCATCAAAAATGCCATCTATATAGACTATAAGAAAACCAATAATCTTAGATTGGTTTTCATCTATAGTTAATTTAGGTCTAGGTTTAAAAGTAGGAGTTGTTTTATGTAATAAATGTAGATTCTCTCATCCTTAGACATAGTCATAATCTCTTGACAAGTTGTCACTTAAAGCAGATACAACATTGCTTGGTCAAGTTCATAGATACGAGGATTTTAAAATTATACATAAGCAGTCAAGTAGAAGATTGCATGAAGATCAAAGATAGATATCTAGTGGTTGGAGAAGTGGCCTGAGAATTTAATATATTTTTAGAGTACCTAAGGGTTCTTTTCATAAATAGGATCATGACTCACCATCTTTGGAAAAACTTTTGTCCTGTAGTGTATTACTTAGAGGCTATTAGGAAAAAAGTAGGCTATCTTGTCCATGATAAATTACATCCTAATTAGCCCAAATAATGGTGTGTCATTCATTAAAAACAATAGTATCTCATTAATTATTCTCAAAACATGTTGCTTCTTCTTTCTCCTCCCCTTATCCTATATTATCCCATTCTCTTCTCCTTTGTAGGGGTTCCTAGTATTTTAGATTTTTTCATCTTTATAGAATATGGATGCTCATTGAGACATTTGAAAAAGCATGCTCATTTGATTAGGATATAGCCTATCAAAATATTGTAAGAACTACCTCTTAATGTAATGAGATGATTTCTTTGCCTATCTCTTATTTTTGATTAGTGATTTAGTATGATATTGCTTGGTGGATTTGTGAAGGAGATTCTTCCTAGTCCATTAGCCTTCTGTTTGCCTCTTTTAATTATTTTTAGGATCTTATAGGTCTGGATTAGTGTTTTTCCTAAACCTCCTTTAGTTTGTTAACTTGATCTTGAGACTGTGCAAGCCATAGTTGTCTTATAATTGATCTAGTATGCGTTCAAGCATAGATGGGTGTTCATTTAAATTTTGTGCATCACTTTTTTAACTTTATTAGGAGCCCTTTTCCATTTATAACCCTTTTCCTTGTGAGGCATTAGCTTAACATTAGTTTTAGGTGAGCATCAAAGAGGAAGCCAACCTACTCCAGAGGTCCAACCCCAACATAAGTGACCCATAGGTTAGGGTTATTCCCATTATGTAGCTTAGTTGGAGAGATACTAAATAACCCTCTCCAAGGGTGAAAATTAAGTTTATATCAGGTCCCACCAGGTGTGCCATAACTATTAGGGATCTAGATTTCACCCTAGTTGGGAAAGGGAAAGTTCAAGTCCTTTACCTAAATCTAGCTCAACATGGGAATGACCCTAGGTTATGGGTATCCTATATTAGGTCATACCTCTAAGGTTTTTAATGAGGCTATCTCCTTAGATTTCAAAATTTAGACCTCTATTTATAAAAATTAAAATTGGTTTGGATAAAAAGAGTCAGGAAATTGCATAAAGTAAACCTATCTAGTTTGTAGTGATGCACCATGAATTTGTCATATCAACTCTTAGGATTAGACTCTTTAACACACCAATACATTATGAAAGTAGCTAATGTAGTGTCTAATATAATTTATAATCAATAGTATTTCATATAGAGGTTAGTTTGATGCACTAAGACTAGAAATCAATGAAAATAAGGTGTAGTTGAAGACACTTACATTCAGTTGTCCACTATATTCTTGAGAGATCAACGTTAAGACACATTATATGACCTACAAAGAAAGTTTTTAGAATTTAGGTTGAGATTAGAATTTTCAAGGGGAGGATTAGACATCAAATATAAATAAAACATAAGAATGCTAATATAGATTGATAAAAACATTGAAAAAGTGCATTTTGCATTACTCCAAGAGGTGTAAAATATAATTTTTGGTAGAGTGTAGTCATACCAACTTGAGGGATGTTCATCAATATCTCAAAGGCTATATTTATATAAGAAACAAAGTAAGAGAGAGGGATTTTTAGTGATCAAAGGGAATAAAACGAGCTCAAATCCATTTAAAATATAGTTACAACTACCTCCATAAATTATACTCACTCAATCCCTTTTGATTGATTTGGGTTACTTCAAGTGGATGCATAGTTACACTAATGTTCCTTATTATTGTAATGATGGGGTCAAGTTTTTCTAACCTAGGTTATGCCATCTATCTATTTATAATAACTAGGCTAGTTTTTTATAATCAAGTCTTCTTATTAATTTCTCCTAACTAGTTTGTCATGGCATGCACAATGGAGAAAAGGGGTCTTTTTAATGCAATTGGTCCTAGAGATGAAATCATTGGGGTCCATATGTATGAATTTATGGAACCATCTAAAATGATAGATATTTTTTATAATCAATGGTGAACACAATCATATAAATATCCCTCTATGACACAAACCCTCAAGTTATAGGTCCATATTTAGCCTTAATAGTGGTCCATTTATGTCTTTTAACCTGACTATAAGACTATCTTCACTTTATAGATTTTGAATGACATATAATGATGATCAGATGACCATATAATACCTTTTTTTACTCAATCAAAAATGGTTTATTTTTTTCAACCTTGATCATCAAAATTACTCAAATCAATCAAAATGCTCCAACTTGTCTTTATTTTTATTGGTGTCATAGATCTTTGATGGTAGATCCTTAAACTTTTGACCTAATTCACATCATAAGATATCATAGTAAAAATGAATCTAAGACCTTGATTTTTTACCATTAATATCATACTTATACCACTTATCAATCACACATTGATCTTAGGATCTTATTATCAGTCTATCAACTTCTGTAGTTATGCCATGTGACAACCTCTTGAGCTCCTTGACCTTTTGACTCATCTTGTACCATCATATTAATATGTATGATGTAGTGTGGAATATTAGATTTTGATTAAACCCACCTACTTTGTAGTTGAGATTTCACTATTGGATCTCTTCTTAGTTGATACTGATTATCAAATCTTGTCTAACTTGTAGCTCTTTAAAGGGCTTTAACTCAAGGACCTTTTGACTTGTTTCACCCTAGCCCAAACTCTTAGATCTTGAGTGTTAGTTTATGAGCTCATGAATATCATTATATATTGATTAAATTAAAAACTTTTTAGGAAATTTCTAACCCAAACAGTTACTTTATAGATCTCAAACTTAACATTAGTGCAAATGTCTTATGCTACATGTCCAGTTTGAAGATCCATAACTTGAGCTAGAAAGCTCATGCAAATTTGAAAATTTTAGAGGATGTTCCTACCATAATAACCTTCATGGAAGTATAATATTTGGGCTCATGAGGATTTCTAAGGTATATTTTTTAAATGCTCAAACAAGCTGGTCCATTCATTTTTGGAAGATGTCCTAGTGATGGTCTAGTCTCTAAAGCTTACATAATTCACCCTTTGCTCAACCCTTCAGAGTTATAATGATCTCTCAAGACTTTTTAAATTTGGTCCATTCCCTTGCATGATCATGAGCACCATGATATCCTACTTAGATCCCTTTATTTGTATTACTAGACCTATTTTTAAGACATTGGGTGTTCTACTTCATTAGGACCTTGCTAGGCTTCTCCTTCCAACTGTAGGAAAATCCTTATATGTGGGCCAAAATGGTCAATAGAACCTAATGTTTGAAATGTGTAGGAGGTTAATTTGTTTTTAAATCTCAAGAAGTGTGTTTTTATAATGCCATTTAGTATATTGATTGGGTACATCATCTGTAAATATTATCTGCTCATTGATCCTATAAAAATTGTAATCATCCTTCAACTTCAAAGACCATCAATGTAGAAAGACATATACACCTTTATTGGATATTGTGGGTATTATAGGAATTTCATAGAAAATTATGTTATGATTGTAGTGCTACTAGAGGAACTCTTATAATAAAGATGGCCCATTCTATTGGGGCACAATGTAAGAGGATATTTTTGAGACCCTAAAGCTAAAACTGGTAAGTGTATTGATATTACAATTTATTGATTGGGAAAATCCCTTCCATGCCCACATAGATTCCTTTGGTCCTGTAATTAGTGACATTCACATAAAACTAAGTGAAGGTAAAATAGATCATCATATTTTTTTCACAAGAAAGAAATTAACTAAGTTAAAAAAATTACATAATGACTATGCACGAGGTGTTTGCCATGGTCTATGCCCTACAAAAGTTTAGATAGTATTTGTTATCAACCCCTTTATATTTTTTTACTAATAATGAGGCACTTAAGTACCTAGTGAACAATCCCATTTTACTTGGGTGTATTTGTCGATGAATCATCTTATTTTAAAAATTCTAATTTTCTATTATTGTGAATCTTGGTAAATAAAACTTGGGCCCAGACCATTTTTCCTGCATCAACTCTAGTGATGTAACAACACCAATTGAAGATGATATACCTAACGTGTAACTTTATATAATCTAATGCATCTCAACAGACTTAATATAGATAACCTTATTTGTAACCTCCAAATATATACCTTAGGCTATGACAAATAAAGAGAGGAAGTAATTCATGGTTCATGTTGCCCCTTTTCAACTCATTGGCAAGAAATTGTAAAATTTGAGTTACGATGAAATCTTATATCAATGTGTCCTATATCATGAATAAGACTCAATAATATAAGAGGTGCATGAGAGGATTGCTAAAGGCCATTGTGCTAGAGATACCATGATGTGAAAAGCATTACAATCAGGCATGTCATGGCCAACTCTATTTTATGATCCAAAAACATAGGCTAAAGCATATGACATCTACCAGTGCACATAAAACCTAAACCACTGGGAATGAGATACCCCTAATCCCCATCCTTGCCCTCATGACCTTTGAAAAATGGGCCATTGATTTTGTTGGGATTATTACTCCTTCTATGAGGCAAACAAGCATAAGGTACATTTTGGCTACCATAAATTAATTCACCAAGTGGGATAAAGAAGCACCAACCAAATATCATAGAACTAACATAGTAACAAGATTCATTTTGGAAAATATTATAAGTAGGTATGGATGCCTTCTTAGCTTGACTAACACCTATGGCATGTATTTCATCAATGAAATAATTTAGATCTTACTATTTATATATATGGTAGCACACTATAAAATGACACCCTACCACCCCCAAGAAAATGGCACCATAAAACCATTTAATAAAATATTGGGGACATGCCTCACAAAAATATGTGATGTTGGTCTCAAGGATTGGGATGACTATGTGTTAATAATATTATGGGCCTATCACATAACATACAAGTACCTGAATAAGGCTACACCATTCTAATTGGTGTTTATCACAGAGGCCATTTTACCTATGGAGTTCCTAGTGCCCTCATTATACATCACACATATTGGTCACTTGGATGACCAAGAGTCTTTAAGCACATGGTTGTAATATTTGGAGAGGTTGGATGAGACACATACCCAAGCATGATGGAGCCAATAGATAGAGAAGGTCCATGAAAATTTATGGCATGATAATCACATCAAACACAAGGTGTTTATAAAAGGTATATTGGTCTTTTTATATGATTCTAAGTACCTCAGGCACCTAGGCAAGTTATAGATTAGGTGGATGTAACCTTATATCATCCATAACATATTGGAGATTGGTGCATACAAGCTATGCACATTAACTAGTGAAATTATCCTTGGGCATTTTAATGGCACCAGATTGAAAGTATACCATCACTAGGATAGTGTTTGCATCATCTGATTCCAATTTTCTAGTCAAAATTTAGTTACTTTATCTTGTGACTATAATAAAATTAATGCAAGATAAATATTTTTCTTATGTTTTATTTCTTGTGTTATTTGAATAAGTATGGCACTTTTAAGCCTACATTAGAACTCTTTTGGTGTTTACACCCACATAAATCCATTCAAGTGAGTTGAGATTGGTCACTTTTTAAGTTCTTGAGGCTTGACACCTAAGTTTCTAGATGTGTATGAATTCTGCCAGACCATGTAAACTATAAGTATAAAGTGATGAAGGAAGGAACATAAGGTGTTAATGTGTAAGAGACTAAGAGGAGACAATGAGGTGTTATAAGAATAACATAAGGATTTGTATGGGGTAAGGGAGGCCAAAGAAAGAGATAGTAAAGTGTAGAGAAATTGACCAAAAAAGAGAGGTGCACTTTATAGAAAGCACAACATCGAGAAGAGATGGAACCTAGGAGGATAAATCATGCACTTATGAATCATTACACCTAGGTAACCATAAGAATGGAAAATGTCATGCCAAGTTAAATAAAGAACAAGATAATGACCATTGTGATAGCTAGTACCCACCTAATAGTCAATGGGAAGTGACCATTTGAATCACCTATCATTTCATCAAATTAACCATTAGAAAAGTTAATGCTATGGTGGTGGAAGGAAAAGGATCCAAATTAATGAATATATGGTGGTATATTTTAATATATTTCATGGGGTTTAATATATTTCAAGAATCTAAATGATGCTATCCATAAATGTGGTAGATGAGATTAACATATAAAATAATAGATGGTAAAAAAGGAAGTTTACTACCATTTTTAAGAGTCTAAAATAGAGCAAGAAGCTAAAGACACTAAGTGAGAAAATACTACCAGAGAGAGAACAAGCTCCCCACAACACCCTAAGCAAGAATGTAAGAGAATGAATAATATTGCATCCTTCCCTAAGGAGAAAAGGAGGTAAGCATAGAGAATTTGATGGAGAAATAGGTGATCAAGATTTTAATAGAATAACTAAGTCACCATTAACGGGACAAAAATTTCAATATTCAAATGCATATTTGTATTTACCATGATTATAAAGCATGCCAAGTAAAATTTCAAGATTTGCTAGAATTAACCAACCATACTTAAATAATATCAAGTTAATGATGGGACATAAGTGACTAAGTATAGTTCTACCACAAGTGAAAATAGATGTAAAAAAATCATGGGTAATAAGAGAGGTAGATACCATAAAATTAGAAGTGAATGTGGTGGAGGGGGTGAGTGTTACAAAGATCTACCCAAGCACAAGCACTAAGCTTAACTACAAAGAGATGGAATACCCACTAGAGGTCATAGTAGGGGAGAAGTGGGTGTCCTTTACACATGTTTTCAATATTAAGGACTAAAACCATAGGGCAAGAAACAACATACAATATTTAAACAAGGATTGGATGATAGATACGAGAAATAAGACCAAGTTAGGAACCACACTCTTCAATGCCTCCATCAGAGACAAATTTCAAACCATGGGTGCCACACAACTATTTGAACTACCAAGATTTTGCAAGATGGAAGGCTTGGTAAATTTCCTTCTCTCATGGGTACATGACAACTGGTTCTACTTTGATGGATAATAAATGAGGATTTATATAAGCCTCATTAGTAAAATCACAAGGATACCTAACATAGGAAAAAACATATGATAAATGATGGAGGATGATGTGGAGCTAGAAAGGGTCACAAAGCTCTTGGGCTACTATAAGTTAGGATTCACTTTCCCTATCAAGGACATATAAAACCTAGGCATAAGGGTAATAGTGTACCTCATAAGAACCAAAATTTTCCCTAGTGTTTGGTGGTTTGATATCAGTAAAACCTTCTTGTGCATTTCCAACCACATGGCATAGGGAGTAAGGTTCAATGTCTCTAAGTTCATTGTAGAGTAAATATTAAATAATTCACAAGAATGCCATTGGGCATGTGAAACATTTTAGTGGGGATACATATTGATCCTAATAGTGATGGAGGAGATAAGTGTGCTAGATGGAGATAATGACCACTTGTGGGTATTCCTACCAAGATATGAGTCCCCTATAATGAATCAACAAGACTTTATCTTCCCCCCTAGCTTCTCATATAAAATATAAAAATAGAGTGAAAGGGTGGTTTTAAAGGTACCTAGAGGCCTTTGGGAAGGAATATCACATCCCACAAGAACTCCCTTAATAACTAGTAAGAATGACAACCTTTGCCATTATACAACACTTCTATGTGGTGAACGTAACACTCACAGATGGAAATCTATCAATATGGATTTGATTTCCTTACATCTTCTCAACCAAATACTTCATGGTGTCACTAAGGAGAATCTCTAATGCACAAAAAATTGAGATTTATACCAAGGTCATAGATCATGATATAAGAATGATGAGGTGCCAATTTGTGCACCCTAGATCCAAGGCCACTAGGGATGAGGAGGATGATAGTGACATGCCTAACATCCATCCCTTATAAAGGGTAATAATAAATGTAAGGATTTTAAACCTTTACTATGAGATGAAGCCATACAAGAAGGGTAGATATCTTGGCAAGGATGATGATTTACCCCTCTATTTGATAATGAATGGAGGGTGTGACAAAGTTACAAGTGAAGTCACTCCAAAAGAAGAGGGGTGAAAAATTAGAAGAGATCATGAAGTTCATACAATTGAAAATAGCCTCTAAAGAATAAATTATACCCCCTACCCTAAAGAAGTGCATGACATTCACATAAGAGGGTGCTTCTTCTAGCAAGAAGCCAAATAAAAATACCAAGGGACCTATACCATTCCCTCTATGACCCTTTCTGATATGGAGAGAGAGGTAACCCTCATACCCATAACAGAGGAGGAGATTGAAGAAGATATAGTAGGCACTTATATACTATAAATAATGGAAGGAGAGGAGTAACTCAGTGCCAAAAATGTGGAGAAATCTTTAAAAAGTAGCATTACTACTATGTTATAAGTAATAAAGGAAATAACGAGCCTTACATCTAGCACCACTTGTTAATGATCCCACCAAGGAAACTAGTGCTGACACCCAGGGATAAGACCTCCCCATCTACCCCTCAAACTATTGAGGAGAAAATACCATCTTGAAGGAAGATGGGATTAAATGATGAAGATATCAATCAGGATTTGGTGCTTAAAGATAAGTGGAAGCTTGACAAGGAACATAAGAAGTCCAGGTTGGATAAAAGGGCCCCAAAGGTTCCCTCAAGAATATGAACAATAGTATAAGCAATAAAAAAATGCTAAGTGACCCTACCAAACAAGTAGAATGATTTACATAAGAGGCATACCCAAGTAGTGAAGGTGTGTGTAAACAAAAATAAGGTGGTACTAGTGCCCTGAAGTAAAAAGTAGATACATCTAAGGAGCACCAAAATAATAATATGACATTAGGACCAAAGGAATGACCCTAGAAGTAAGTATTGAAAATCCTTAGGATGAGCTAGAAGATGAGGGGGAGAAGTCAGATGAAGCAAACCCTAAGGAACAAATAAGTGAATCCTTGGAGGAACACATCAAAGAGGGAAATGGCACCAGTGAAGAGGAAGAATTACACATAGAGAAGGTTATCATTGATAAGTATGACAAAGAGATTAAACATAAAGGAGACATCATATAAGAATTAGGGGGATGAAGATCTATACATGTATGTAATTAGCTACCATGAGAAGGATGTGTAAACAACTCTCATTTGCACTGGACCATTATATAGACAAACCCCATTTTAAGGTGCCTAGAGTGGCTAATTTGAGCCTATAATATCCTAAAAAAGGAAAAAAATCCTTTATTGTTGACCCATGCACCATGAACCCAATCCAATCTAGGAATACACTAATAAGTATGACCATAGAAATAATGCATTGAAACATCATCAATGATGACAAGGTGAGGAAATATAAAAAGTTCCTCAAGGAAGTTAAGGAGGAGGTGTAGACTAACAAGTTTAAGTTGTAATAGATTTATGAGTCCATAGAGGTAGATAAACTATCTCTTTTGTTTGGTGTGAAAAATGCAAAACTTTCATAGGTCAACAAGATTTATGTATTGATGGAGTAGATGTTACTAAGACTATATCCTAAGCTAGCATAAGAAGAAGAAGAAGAGGAAGACCCAAGAATTTCACTAAAGGAGCTTTTAAATAAGCTCTAAGAGGTAGAAGATCTCTTCACAAGGTTAAAGGAAGGCATAAAAATAATAGATAATATTTTATTAAGCTTCTCCAACCAAAAATAAATAATATATGCATGCCTAAAGTAAGTGAAGGATGAGGAGAAGTTGATGGCTCAAGTATACTCTATAAGCAGAATATAATAATCATAAATCATGGGTAGTGTGAATATGCTAAGTAATTAGATCAAGGACTAGGAGTGGACCTTGGAAGAACTCTTCCATACTCTATAGACTAAGGCCTATGAGAAAGGGGAGATCTTGGATGGAAGTATGGAAAATGTGAAATCCAATAAAGAATCCTTTTACAAAGATATGGATAAGATAGATGTCCTTGTGGTCACTACTACATCCTTTGAGATTGATATCACTACCCATGAGATCAAGCTAGCCATAAAGGGATTTGAAGACTTCAACTCCAAAATCTAGGAGAATGTGTTTGATTTATTCACTCCTAAGAGTTTTATGGCTTAGTGTGAGGGTGGACTAGAGTTTTTGTATGGGGTAATATTGGGCTGCTAACCCATTAATAAAGTATTCATGCCAAAATGACATCCACCTAGGTGTTAGAAGATAATTTTAGAAATTGGTTAGCCTAAGGATTTTTATAGCCAGATGGAGGTTACAATGTAAATATTATGCTAACTAGAAGGTGGCTAACCATCTCCAATATCTTCAAGGCATAATCAAATATTTTAAGAGACGTGTCAAATATAATGAAGAGTTCACAGAGTCATGGAGTTGGTAGTTATGATGATGGAATTATAGCTCAAAAATCATCATGCAACTTTCACCTTGGCAAAGATGCTCTTGAAGGCTTATATAAGGAACTCAATCTATGAGGAGGAGTGAAGAACTAAAATGAAGCTCTAGTGGAATGACTCTAAAGCCATGCTCAATGAACCTTCCTCTAGTAGCCATTAAGTCTATAAATAGTATGGAGGCCATTTTGACTTCAATTTTATGTGCCCAAGCTCATCTATGAGCCTCTAGGATATTAAAATTATGTTTTATATATAGATTCTTGATTATGGACTTTCAAAAATACCAATGGTGTTGTATTGAATATCCTATGTTAGGTTTTCATATCTTCTTGTATTAAAAATCTGATGAAAACATTTATGATGTCATACTTTTGATTGAATTATGTTAATTAATGTTCATGCATTTTATTAGTTCACTAATTTAATGGATTATATGTAATCTTCATAATATCATATTTATTATACATGGAGGATAAGTATAGATCTGTGCTAGTAACCCAATCCCTATTTAAAATTACATTTATTTAGTATGAGTAAAAGTAGTATTGTGGCCCTCTAAGTACCTAAAGGACCCAATATTAATCTGAGAAAGGCTTGTGCCTATGGATGCACCTTAAGTTAAGTTTTTGGTATATTGATTAAGTCTCCTTAATGAATCCTCATGCAATGGCATAACTAACCCAACACGGGTCCTAGTTCCTTCTCAACTGCACTTTAGGTGAGTGCATAAGGCCCATGCCTTATGTGGATTGATGCTAATGTAGCAGACTATTTAAATATTTAGCACAAAGGGTGTATCCCATGCTTATGCCTAGCTATAATAAATTGAGACAAGCTAGATGTTTTCATAACAATGTACATCTCCTTATAACACTATGTTCTTCAAGTCATTTCTCTACCTTCTTGAAAATAGGCCTTTATCCATCATAAACTTGATTATGCATACTGGTTCACACCCTTATATGGACTATGATAGACTTTTAGGATGCTTGGAGAGCTTGAATGGGTTACAATATATCTATGAATCTTAACATTCATGTAATGATCTCCATTAGTTTCAATAACCTCACTTAAAGGTCAAGCTTTCTTGAAAGTCTCATTTATTCATTGCTTTACCCAGTTCTTGGGATTATGACTACGTATTCTTGAAAACATGATTGTATGAGTTCAATTTCTCTTAGAAACCTAACTATAGATCAAGCTAATGATTTTAATAAGAAGGCCTTGGAATGTCTCTTAGTGCCAAATAGGATTTCAATGATCCATCTACTCTAAATTTTTTATTAAGGCCTTAAGATTCTCTCTATAATGCATTTGAGCCATCTCCTTTATAATGGTTGTAGGTGACTATATATGGCTCCTTTGTATTGAATATTTTAGAATTATACCTTGATGAGGTCACAAAATAATCTTAGTGAACTTGTCCTTCATCTATTGCAACTTGAGGAGAGAGTTTGAACACGGACCTTAAATGAGATATCTTCTATATTTCCTTATTTTGTACTTCCATGAAAAATATTAGCTATGGAAACCTTTTATTGGCTATATGTAGACATTCATGAGGTGCATGATAATATATTAAGGTTTGCACACCACATTTACATGACCATGATGATTTTCAAACATCCTTGACTCCTCTTGATAGTGAATCCATGAGATTGAGGTGGATAAATAGTTAGTGATATGTGAATGGATGATGGAAAAGAGAATGAAGATGGAGATGAAGCCTTATAATAGTGAAAAGGTAGTGACAAGATTGTGAGATGGGGTGACATAAGAGGAAAGTGAAAAGAAAATGAATTTATAACTAAGATAACCAATGAAAGATATGAGGGAATCATAGACATACATCTTGATTAAATATACCATATTGGAGGTCATTAACAAGCATATGGTGCTAAAATAGAAACCTAAAAATATAATAAAAATCTTAACATATGCTAACTTTCCTTAACATATGCTAAATAGTGACTAAGAGGAGGTTTAAGGATGATCGATGGTATTTTAGTCAGATTAACCTTGAGTAATATTTGTGTCACTTGTATTAAGAACATATGACATGAATGAAACCTCTGCAGACAAGAATCCAACAAATATTGACATTATTTCTCTCTAATGAACCATATAATCTTCTTTTATATGATTGTAGACTATAGATTATATTTTATGCCTTCTTGAGCTCCATATGACCTTCACACATGTGAAAATAATATGAAAACTATCATGAGAAGGTGTATTATGCTCCTGTAAAACTCTACAAACTTTAATTTTTCTATCATGATGCCCATATGAGGAGAAATCTCAAAAAATGGTTGCTTACTTAGATGAATAACACCTAATGAGTACCTTAACTTCAAAAAGATGGTTCATGAAGGAGAGAGAGAAATTGAGAACCAATTACCATAGTTGGAATGTCTCTTAGACCCCTTTATCTACCCAAAATTCTAGACCTTGATTTTCTCTCTTATGGCTATACCTTCTACAAACCCGAAAGGCTCTCACTATGTGCAAAGAAGCAAGGTGAATGGAGGTAACTAGTTTTGGGCTTGTATGATGTCTTTTTTCCTTGAATATTCTCTAGAAAACCTGTGATAACTCCTATTTTAAGGTCATGATGCTTACTATATGGAAAGGGTCATACAAGTTCATACTCCCTACATGAAACTCATAAAAATAACCTTTATTTTGCATTTTATTCACATTTAAATCTTGAAACTACCAATTTAGGGCAAGGAGATAAAGAGAACATGAGTAACTAAGGAGATTATAACAATTATTAAAACTTTTGACATATTTATGGGGCCAATTTTGGCATGTGTGAGCTCATTAGATGCCTTTTCTATGATAATACTTGCATGCAATGATATTTTTAAAGTATGAAACATTTATATTAAGGTAAAATCATAAATATGAAGGTAATTGAAGGCATTTATGATTGATTTAATGGATTTTTGACTCCATATTTCACATTGAAAGACCAAAACTTGTCTTTTTTGGAAATATAGACATAGTTTTACAAAGGAAAACTACCACTAAATACCATGAAGAATACCTTTTAGCCTATTTAAACAAGTATTAAATGAGGCTTTTATGTATTTTTATCACACCTTTTAAGCTTATAGTTAATTTCATATCTTCTAGATACTGAATATGCTAGAGAATGTCATGATAAGTCATCAACTTCCCTCTTCACCATCTTCATCAGAGTACTTTCAAATCACAAGACCACTTGAGTTATTTGATAAAGACCTCTAAATATCCTTAGACATCATGATGTTAATTAATACCATATGAAACAAGATATGAAAATGACAAGACATGAAACTCACTCTTGAAATGATAGTTAATTAAAACTATGGTAGTTATGGAAAGTTTTTAATTGTAGGGGTTGGCATTTTGCCTTGACAGGCCAAATTGCCAATATTTTGGTACTCACAAGGGTTGACTAGCCCAATGGTCAAGAAAATTCAAAATATTTTTTCTATATCAGACTTTTGGATAAACTCTAAAACTATCAAAACTTACATATTTGACACAAAACAAACAAACAAGACACAAATAGGAAATAACAACTGACAACAGAAGCAAAACAACAACTAACAAAGCATATGCAATCTGTGCACTTAGAAGAATGAAACTAAAACTATATATAAAAAGATGAATCTCCTAATATAAATACTTTGGGAACATACCATTGATATGAATAAGGAGCTCCTCACCATTTAGAGTAGAAAACTAGAAAGCATTACTTTCTTTACAACATGTAATAACATATGTACCACTCTTGTAATAACCCAGCTGGGATAGACATAGAAATACATAAGATTTTTTTTGAATAAAACACATATATAATTAGACTACATACTAAGAGTCTAAAAAATATCACATATATATTCAAGTGATAATATTAAGTACACATTACATCTTATATCACATATCTCTAATGTTATGAGGATGCTACATAAAATGAATAAAGAAAGCAATACAATAATTCAACCATGGCTAATGCAACTCTACAATATCCACTACCAATATACAATAATAAGTAATTATAATCCTTCATGATAATACTCAATAATAATATTCAATCTAATATAATGTACATAATTAAGATACCTAGCTCCCTAGATCATGAGTTCCTTGAACTCTCCAGTATCTATGGTAATCTCAAGTGTTCATCTCAATAGTAGTACTACTATGGGGAGTGAGAGCATAATTAGATCACTTTTCCACACCAAACATAGACCAACAATCCCCCACACTAATCCTATCAAGATATGGCCCTTTCTTCATAGATGGGTAGATAGTGATGGCATGAGAATCTAGAGAGACAAGTTAGAACCTATGTGTTGTATGATTTTTAACTAACTAAACATGTAGTGTATCATATAAAAATTGATATATTTCAAGATACCACACATACATGTAAATAATACTCATAAATTGATAATATCTCACTAAAAATTCTTTATCCCAAAGTCTTATAGATAATATATATAAAATGATCTAGATCAATCAAGACCATACACACCACATGATAGGACTGCCTTCATCTAACATTGCAATACCAGTAAGCCAGTGAAATCCAAATCACTCCTTAATCTATATTAGCAATATAGATTGGTCAAATACAATTTAATAATAATATTCATCAACTTACATCTTACTAGCAAAGGCATCACATGACATGCTATACAAAGGAGTAATAATAACATGCATTAAGTCTATCTAACATATGCATAAATATTTCATTATATTGTATCCCATACTAGAAATAATGATTAAAAATATACCACCTGAGTAAACATATAATTTAACTATCAAATTTGAAAATATAATTGGTTTCCATTTATCTACAACCTATGGTAACCCATATTACCATAGACCATTGTTCTAAGACTTAACTACTAGATTTCCATAATTAACCATATGAAGTAGTCTCAAATACATGAAAACACAAGAATTACACAAGAAACTATATATAACATAGAAAGTCATTGTTCCAAGGAACATAATAACATATAACACAATATTTGTTAAATTATTAGAGTTTACATGCATGCATACACCAATCTACCAACTGTAAGAACACTCATTATCCACAGTAAACATTAGTATGTATATAGACAAATGTGAGTTAGGTATAATAACTATAGTAAGTACCACCTAGATACATTATACTTTTATACTATAGTACCCTATGATATCCCATACTATCATAGGTTCCCAACTACATAACAACACACAATCCAAACTTATGATTAACAAGACTCAATTAGACCATAATAACAAGTATACAATACACAACTATACCACTTGAGTATTGTGTATACCAATAACATGCATCATAATTCACAACTATACATTAAGTATAAAAAAATATTTATAATAACACACTTATAGTATGTAATGCACACAAGAATTCCATAATGAATACATCTGACAACAATTATTCTTATTACTAATAGTGAATCAGATAAACCTATTATCCTATTGACTCATTTGTTTCTAGGAGATTGTTCCAAAGTTTATAGTTTCCTTATTCTTGTGTAATCTATTGAATTATAAAAGTATCTAATGAATTACATGTATAATTTTCACATACAAGCACTTGCACATCTTAGTGTACACCTCATGTAGGTATTCTAATGTTATGCCATTTTTAAACCATGGTTTAGAATTTTAGTTGTAATTACTAAGCATAAAAATCAACAAATGAAGCAGCTATAAATACAAGAAACATACTATGCATACCGTAATTAGAAGAACAAGAACTTATTTTTCCTTAAACATAAGTAATCTAGTTTCACAACCAATTTATATTTGGGGGCTTACAGACAATCATTTTCTAAACTAGCCTTAGTCAATAATTTAATATTTTACCTGAGAATATTACTTAAATGAATCTACCCTAGGTTTCAACTACACTATAGGTCATAAAAACTTAACATGATATATTGTCAAACTTTTGTATAACGATTTTATAATAAATAAGATATTTTTAAAGCTCTTTCAGGTTTAACTCTCCATAAAAGATAATTATGTTCGACCATTCAAATTTGAGGTTAATCCACTCTACATTTGATAATAATCTATTTAACTAATCATCTTGCAATCTAATGATAATCCATAACCAATCAATTTAGAGAATCCTAATCTTTTATTCAACCATTTAGGTATAAGTAAATGCACCTAAATTTATAAAATAAATATTGCTACATTTCCAAAGTCATATCAAATATACTCATGTGAAGCTCAAAATATATATGTACTTCTCAAATATTATTTTTAAGCCAATAACAAATATACCCTCTTGGGGTTCTAAGATAAATTAGTGAACAAGTAAACTAATAAACAAGTTTACACCCATTTCCAATATTCCATAACTTGTTATTAAATCAGATACATAATTTGTATTCTCTACTAGGAGTGTTAATGTATGGTTTTTGGAAGATTTAAACACCGTTTTATGTTTCTGACTATTTATAAAACTCAATCATTTTATACTCTATTAGATAAATAAGCTATAATATATTTATTACATTTAAATACATCCTTTAGCATTAACTGATGCCTGTATAAAAGAAACATGTTTATTTCTCATTTGATAAATTATGTTCATGGTTTGGACCTAGAAAAAAATAAATAATAATATATATTTTTGAGAAAAATAATAATTATTTTCTTAAATCATAATAGTATATATATCTAAAATATATTATAATATATTTTTTCAAAATAGATAACTATATAACTATATATATATATATATATATATATATATATATATATATATATATATATTATACATATATATATATATATATATTTTAAAATATATAATAATTTATTTTTCTAAAAATAACTAACAATATATTTTTTTGAAAAATATAACAATTTATTTTTCTAGAAATAGATAACATTATATTTTTCTAAAATATATAATAATTTATTTTTCTAAAAATAGCTAACAATATATTTTTTCAAAAATTCTAGATATTTATATGGTGACACCTTCTTGAAAAACTGAATATATAAATAATGATATATTCTCTTTGCTAATTTAATTCACTGCTACTTTTGGTAGAGCAAATTGTTAATATGTACATGCCATATAAATAATTTCATTTTTATTGTCTATGGGAGTCAATCACAATGCTAGAAATTTATATAGATAAATATTTTAATTATTTAATTGGCTAGAAAGCTACAAATTGACGCCATTATAAGAGACCAAGTTTGGCTAGATGCCATACAAGAAAAAGTACCAATTTAGGACCATAATTAAAATTTATTGATTATGGGTTAAGTGGATTTATTTGTGATGCCAACATTGGAAGAATTAATAAATTAACACTAGATTCTAAGATACCCTATGCATATAAAGCCATAATGTTGGTTGGAATAAATAATAGTTAAAAAAATAGATCTATAAATTGGTGCTTTAAAAGATAATTCCTATTATCCTAAATAACTCTCACTCTCTCTTCTATCTTGTATTTCCCACATAGTCAGTATAATAGATAATGTATAATTATTATCTAATTATCAAGTAGACCTAATATAACACAAATCACTATATATAGAGGTGGTGGTCTGTGTTTAAGATTAATTCATACACCACCATTATTTATATAGCATAATGGTCATTGTTCTTTTCCTTTATATTCTTAGATGACCAATAGCATACAATGTTTATATTTCATTATTCTTACTTATCACTATTCATAAAAGTATATATATATATATATATATATATATATATATATATATATATATATATATATATATATATATATATATATATATATATATATATATATATATTTTCATAAACATAAAACACATATATATGGTATTCAAAATAGGCTTGAATCGATTCATTGTAATTAATAGTTTATACTTACCTCATTGGTTAACTCCTATTGAGCTCAAAAGTGACCCCTCGTTTGGCCAAACAATTCTATGAGCAGATTGTTAAAAGATTTCTAATTCTTCCATCCTCTTGTGTAGTATCACTGACTATTTTCTCCACCTATGCAAAGGGAAGGTGACATATCTCTCCTCTCACAAGATTAATCCATATTTTTTTTCAAAACTCTTTCCATGCTCATGTATACAAAAAGGTGTAGCTGATTTTTAAATAAAGTATTTTTTCTTTATTTCCAAATAAGGAATTCCACTTTACTCCTTTGTTTTTATTCTTTTATTTATTTATTTATTTTAATTTAAATATTCTCGTTTTGGATTTTATTTCTTTTTCTTTATTTTAAGACTTTATTTTTCTAAATTATGAGTTTTTTTATTTTTTTTTAAAAAACATTTTTTTTTCATATTTTTACTTAAATCAATTTAATATTTAATTATATTTAAGTAATTTAATGATAAATTCTAAAATTCATAAATTATTTTTATTTAATTTGGTATATTAATGACATCTCCTATTAAACACACAAAGGAATTTACCTTGATAAATTTTACCTACTCAGAT
The DNA here is from genome assembly GCA_037957365.1 of Torreya grandis. Taxonomy (NCBI): domain Eukaryota; kingdom Viridiplantae; phylum Streptophyta; class Pinopsida; order Cupressales; family Taxaceae; genus Torreya; species Torreya grandis. Next base: position 4,134,547 of record JARHVA010000850.1, on the reverse strand, counting down.
AATCACAAAAAATAACACTTCAAACAAGCAACAAAAGCAATTATTTTAAAATACATTTCTACTATGACTATCTATAGTGTGTGTGTGTGTGTGTGTGTGTGTGTGTGTGTGTAGGGTTTCAAAAACTTTCTGTTGATCAATGATGTCTCCATCTACACCACCCTCTTTGATGATGCTCTCCCTTTGACATGTTCGAGGGAAAAATTCTCCTACATCCACCTCACAACACATAGGTAATTAGATATTTTCACATGATAATAATAAGCAACAACATGTAACAGAAATAATTCATTAATATGCTTAAAATGTAAATGTAAATACAAATTAGTTCACAATAAGTAATCATGTATTAACATTTAACTAAGTAACATTCTATAATCCAAAAATAACATAAATCTCAAACTTAGTTAGAAATAAATCCAAATCTAAATTTGTTAATTGTAGATATCCATGGATAATATAGCAAGCTTTTATGGTAAGGAATCAAGATGTAATATCCTTTCCTCTTAAATTTAGTCATCATCCCTGATGACTCTTATTCAAAGATAAGTTATCAATAAAAACATTTCTTAGTAAAGCAACAACATGATATATAATGCCAAACTAAGCAAATAAATATAATATTACCTACAGGATTCACCGTAGTTCCTCCAAATTGCACTACTTTTAGAGTATTGATCCCACAATACCCTACTCAATAACATCTCCAAATTAATCAAACTTATTTTTGAGTATTACTTGCTATGACTAATTTTGTTATGACCAACACAAGGTCTAAAATCATCAAGACATGCCTATATACTATAAGACTGACCACTTCTATTACCTTAAAGGGTCCCACATGTCTTAGTGAAAGTTTACTAACTTCTCAAAACATATATGATCATCATATAAGTCAAAATAAATAACAAGGGAGAGTTTCATAGAATCATCTAGCCCTCAACACATCTCTCTATCATAGAGTGTTTCTCATTTAGGAGAATAGTAATTATGGAACCTAGTAAAATAATGTGTATAAGTTAATATTATTGCTACTCCACATAACTTCGGATAAGTATAACATGTTAATATTGTCACTACTCCAAAGATTTCTTGATAAGTATGATGATGAATAGGAACGGTAAATATTTATTATACAAAAATAATGAAATAATCATCCATATGGAATCTCTATCCACTATTTATATGTGTATAGAAATATGACTGAATTTGATAAGTTTTACCTATCAAATCCTAGATTTGACAAGTCCATTTGTCGATCCAACTTAATACCAATAATTTAAGTTAATGTGAGGATAAGCAAGATACCATCCTATCACTTAGAACTCACATTCACAAGTCATCACTCTTCCTTTAGGTCTCTATGACTTAATGACCATTAAAATATGCACAAAGTTTCCAAGAATCACAATTTTATGCTATCATATCATAAAAATGAAATTTGTATGCTAAATAATTCTAGATATATCCTCATACATACAAATGAAATCATAAAATCAATCCATAATTGTGTTAATATACTACTAGTTTAACATACTAGTATCATATTTCACAGCTTAACCTATTCTATTTTTTTCATGATTAAGAGGAAATATTATTATAATTAACATAACATACATATGTCAATAATCACATCACTCTTTCACCTTATAGGGAAATAAACAAAAAAATATCTCCTTACTTGCTTAACTAGCACACAACTAGTTAAAAGTTTATTTCAACCTTTAGATTGACAAGATGTTTGGCACATCATAAACCTTACTCGCTTGCGATGATAGGTGTAAAATAACTTTTCCAAAACAACATATTTTAGGCAAAAAGAGAAAAAATGCCAATCTAGTCATGAGTGTATAACATTATACTATTTATAATAAACTTATAATTCTTAGTATGAAATTTGATTTATAAATCAAGGTTTTTTGCCTTACGTGGTCTTAAAAAACAAGTTATATAAAGTAGTGACTCTAAAGATTCATAAGTGAAAAGTAGAAATCTATCATCCTACTTACCCAATCTTGTAAGTATGGTATTTCAATCTACTTCCATAACTGGGAGAGAGATATGCAATTATAACTTGATATATCTTCCCATTAAATCTTAAACCTTATCTCTTACCAAGAGTAGAAAATATTCTCCCTCAAATTCCAAGGGAGTACAGTACAACAACATTAAAAAACTATTCCCATTCAAGAGAATACTAAATAAACATCATGTATAAAAGACTCCTTTCAGTAGCATCACAACAATGTCAAAAAAGAATAAGATAATATCAACTCATCTTTATCTAACTAAGAGGGATAAAACCACATATCTTAAGAGTGCAAATTCCATAAATGATCTCTTAACACAAAGAAATTATCAAGCAATACATCTACATTATATTAAGAGGATTTTCCACCACCCTAGGTGGTACTAAAATAAAAATGGTCTTAATATATTTCCCACTCCTAGGATTTATAAAAATAGACTCAAAACTAGAGCACTTAAACTTATGATAAGCATCCCAAGCTTACAACACAAAACACAATGTCAAGATGACTTGATAATCAAGATAAGCTATAGTCACTCTCAAGGTGTTTGATCTAAGTGATCAAACTATGGTAGAAACATTTTATCTATAACTCATGAACTATGCTATATACACTTCTACCTAAGACACAAATACAACCATCACCAAAGAGACACTTGATAAACTGATCTCCTAAACAACTCAAAGGGGTATGAGTTCTCTTAAGGGTACACACTCAATATTACACACATTTTAATAATGTCACAAAAATCTAATCATGATTTAATATGGTCCTACACTGAGACACCACAAGGCCAAATTCTAGTGTAATACTTCATGACACTAGGCTCTCACCGATGAACAAAAGACACAAAAATGCTTATGGACTCAATAAGTCATAGACTTGGAGCCACAACTCTAATACCACAAGTAACAACCCAACTGAGTTAGACATAGAAATACGTAAGATTTTTTTTGAATAAAACACATATATACAAGTATAATACATCCCAAGAGTCTAACAAATATCACATATATATTCAAGTGAGAATAGTAAGTATACATTACATCTTATATCAGATATCTCTAATGTCATGAAAATGCTACATAAAATGAGTATAGAAAGTAATACAACAATTTAGCCATGATTAATGCAACTCTACAATATCTTCTACCAATATATAATAATAGGTAATTATAATCCTTCATGGTAATAATCAATAATAATATTCAATCTAATAAAATCTACATAATCTATATACCTAGCTCCCCAGAGCATGAGTTTCTTAGACTCTCTAGTATCTATGGCAATCTCAAGTGTTCATCTCAATAGTATTATTGTTGTGGGGAGGGATAACATAATCTAAGTGCTTTTACACACCAAACACAGACCAAGGATCCCCAAAAATAATCCCATAAAGATATGGTCCTCCCTTCATGGATGGATAGATAGTGATGGCATGAGAATCCATAGAGACAAGCTAGTATCCATGTGCTATATAATTTCTAACTAACTAAACATGCAATGTATCATAGAAAAATTGATCTATTGTAAGATATCACACATACATATAAATCATACTCATGAAATGATAATGTCTCACTAAACATGATTTATCTCAAAGTCTTACAAAAATATATATATAAAATGATCTAGATCAATCAAGTTCATACACATCACTTGATAGGACCACCTTCATCTAACATTGCAATACTAGTAAGCTAGTGAAGTCTATCTCACTCCTTACTCTATGTTAGTAATGTAGATTGGTTAAATACAATTTAACCATAAGATTCATCAACTTACATCCTAATATAAAATGCATCACATGACATGCTATATAAAGGAATAGTAATAACATACATTAAGTCCGACTAACATATACATGAATCTTCTATTATATTCTATCCCATATTATAAATATACCACCTGGGTAAACATATAAGTTAATTATACAATTTGAAAATATAATTGATTTTCAATTATCTACATCCTATGTCAACCCATATTACCATAGACTAGTGTTTTACGACTTAACTACCATATTTCCATAATCAACCATATGAAGTAGTCTCAAATTCACAGAAACACAAGCATTACATAAGCAACTATATATAACATAGTAAGTCATTATTACATGGAACACAATAACATATAACATAATATTTATTAAATTATTAGAGTTTTCATGCATGTATATAACAATCTACCAACTGTAAGAACACTCCTATCCAAAGTAAAAACTAGTATGTATATAGATAAATATAAGCTACGTATAATAACTATAGTAAGTATTGTCTAGGTAAATTATAATTTTATATTGTAGTAACCTATGATATCCCATAATATCATAGGTTCCAACTACATGACAACACACAATCCAAACTTATGTTTAATCAGACTCAACTAGATCATAATAACAAGCATACGACAAACAGTTATACCACCTGGGTATTCTACATACTAGTAACATGCATCATAATTCACCACTATACATTAAGTATAATAAAACATTAATAATAACACACTTATATTATGCAATTCATACAATTTTTCCATATTAAATACATCTAAAAATAGTCATTATTATTACTAATAGTGAGTTAGATAATCCCATTATCTTATTGACTCATTTGTTTCTAGGAGATTGTTCCAAAGGTTATAGTTTCTTGATTCTTATGTAATGTAGTGAATTATAAAATTATATAATAAATTATAGGTGTAATATTCACATACAAACACTTGTAAATCTTAGTGTACACCTCATTTAGGTAATCTAATGTTAAGCCATTTCTAAACCATGGTTTAGCATTTTAGTTGTAACTACTAAGCATAAAAATCAACAAATGAAGTAGTTATAAATACAAGAAACATAATTTGTATACCACAACTAGAAGAACTATAACTTCATTTGCTTGAAACATAAGTAATCTAGTTTCATAGCCAATTTATATTTGGGGGTTTACGAGTAATCATTTTCTATACTAACCTTGGTCAATCTTTTAATATTTCACTCAAAAAATATTACTTAAAAGAATCTACCTAGGTTTTGATTGCACTATAAGTCATAAACACTTAACTTAATATATTGTCAAACTTTTGTATAACGGTTTTCTAATAAATAAGAGATTTTAAAAATCTTTCATGTTTAACTCTCCATAGAGGATAATTATGTTCGACCATTCAACTCTAAGGTTAATCCACTCTACATTTAACAATAATATATTTAATTAATCAACTTTCAATCTAATGATAATGTATAACCAATCAATTTAAGGAATCTTAAGCTTTTATTCAACTATTACGTATAATAAAACACACCTGAATTTATAAAATACATATTGCTACATTTCTAGAGTCATATCAAATATACTCACATGAAGCTCACAATATATATGCACTTCTCAAATATTATTTTTAAGCCAATAACACATCTACTATCCCAAGGTTCTAAGATAAACTAATAAACTAGTTTATGCCCATTTCCAATATTCCATAACTTGTTATTAAATAAGATACATAATCTGTACTCTCCACTAGGAGTGTTAACCTATGGTTTTTGAAAGAATTTTTGAAAGATTTAAATATTGGTTTATGTTTCTGACTATTTATAAAACTCATTAGTTTTCTACTCCATTAGATAAATAAGCCATAATATCCTTATTACGTTTAAATACATCCTTTAGCATTACCCAATGCCCAAATAAAATACACATGTTTATTTCTCATTTAATAAATTATGTTCATGGTTTGGACCTAGACCAAAATAAATAATAATATATTTTTTCAAGATAAATACTAATTATTTTCTAAAATTATAACAACATATTTTTATGAAATATATTATAATATATTTTTATAAAATATATAATATATTTTTCTAGAAACAACTAACAATATATTTTTCCAAAATATAAAATAATTTATTTTTTCAGAAATAGATAACAATATTTTTTTGAAATATATAATAATTTATTTTTTTGGAAATAGGTAACAATATATTATTTTGGAAATTCCAGCCATTTGCATGGTGACGCCTTCATGTAAAACTAAATATATAAATAATAATATATTCTCCTTGCTAATTTAATTCACTACTACTTCTAGGAGAGCAAATTGTTAATATGTATAGTCTGTATATATAATTTTATTTTTATTGTCTATGGGAGTCAATCATAATGCTGTAAATTTATATAAATAAATATTTTAATTATTTAATTGGTTGGAAAGCTACAGATCAATGGCATTGTAAGAGACCAGGTTTAGCTGGATGCCATACAAGAAAAAGTACCAATTGAGGACCATAATTAAAATGTATTGATTACGGGTTAAGCAGATCTATTTATGATGCCAACATTGGAAAAATTAACAAATTAATGCAAGATTCTAGGATGCCTTATGAATATAAAGCCGTAATGTTGGTTGGAATAAATAATATTTAAAAAAATAGATCTATAAACCGATGCTTTAAAAGATAATTCCTATTATCCTAAATAAATTTCTCTTTTCCATCTTTTATTTCCCACACACTCGGTATAATAGATAATGTATAATTATTATCTAATTATCAAGTAGACTTGATATAACACAAATCACTATATATCAAGGTGGTAGTCTGTGTTTAAGATTAATTCATATATGAACAATGATAAGTAAGAATAATGAATATATATAAACACAACACATATATACATTATCAAGAATAGGCTTGAATCGATTCATTGTAATTAACAATTTATACTTACCTCATTGGTTAACCCCTGTTGAGCTCAAAAGTGACCCCTCATTTGGCCAAACAATTCTATGAGTAGATTGTCGAGAGCTTTATAATTCTTCCATCCTCTTATGTAGTATCACTGACTATTTTCTCCACCTATGCAAAGGGAAGGCAACAGATCTCTCATCTCCCAAGATTAATCCATTTTTTCTCCAAACTCTTTCCATGCTCATGTATATATAAGGGCGTAACTAATTTTTAAAGAAAGTTAAAAAAAAATTCCAAATAAGGAATTCTACTTTACTCCTTTGGTTTTATTCTTTTATTTATTATTTTTTTTCCATTTTAATTTAAAGATCCCTTTTTTGGATTTTACTTCTTTTTCTTTATTTTAAGACTTTATTTTTTAAATTATGAGTTTTTCTCTTTTTTAAAAAAATATGAAATACCTGATTTCATATTTTTACTTAAATCAATTTAATATTTAATTATATTTAAAAAATTTAATAATAAATTCTAAAATTCATAAACGATATGTATTTAATTTCATGTATTAATGGCACATCCTATTAAACACACAAAGGAATTTACCTCTATAAATTTTACTTATTCAAATAATCACAAAAATATCACTTCAAACAAGAAACAAAAGAAATTATTTTAAAATGCATTTTTATTATGACTATCTGCAGTGTGTGTGTGTGTGTGTGTGTAGGGTTTTTCCATCTCTCTACAGACCAACAATGTTGCCATCTACACCACCCTCTCTAATGAATCTCTCATTTCGACATGTTTGAGATAAAAATTCTCCTGCATCTACCTCATAACACACATGTAATTAGATCTTTTCAGATGATAATCATAAGTAACAATATGTAATTGAAACAATTCACTAATATGCTTAAAATGTAAATGCACACATAAATTAGTTCACAATAAGCAATCATGTATTAAAATGTAACGAAGCAACATTCTATTATCTCAAAATAGCATAAATTTTAAACTTAGTAAAAAATAATCCAAATATGAATTTGTTAATTACAAATATCTATAGATAATCTAACAATTTTTTGATGAGGAATCAGGATGTAACAACTCTAAAGACTATCAAATTTGGAATGTTTACCTAGTTTAGTATAGAGTTTATCATAGTCTTCAACCCACTTAAATACAATGTCACCTTATTGAAAGGTCTTGGATAAAACCCTCTTATCAAATGATCTGTTGACTTGATATTGGTTAGATCATATAATATGCATTACATTTTCTCTTATTTCCTCCAACTCTATCAATTAATTCATTATTACCTCCATTGCATCATTCTCCATAAGTTCCAGCTGATGTTCAAGCTCCAAGGCTAAAAGTTCTAATGAAATGGGCAGCCTTGCTTCTCTACCATAACCTAGGAGATAAGGAGAGTGACCAATGGCCTTATTTGGAGTGATTCTTTCTACCCATAAGGTAGTCTTTAACTTGCTATGTCATCCTTTCTGATTATCTTCCATTTTTCTCTTGATGATCCTAATCATTTTCTTGTTGGTGAAATCTGCTACTCCATTACCTTGAGTAGAGTAGTTTGATGAATCTTTAAAATAAATACCATGATAAATACCTCATTCACATACCTTTCTAATACTAAATTCCAAAGCATTATTTGATATGATGGTTGAAGGAACTCCAAAATGAGTCACTAAGTTGTCATAGAACTCTAAAACTGAGTTCTCATTTGCTTCTTTGAGTGCAACTACCTCCACCCACTTGGTAAAGTAATATATGGATGTCAAAACTCAATTATGTATATAAGTTTATGGAGGATGAATCATTCCAATTAATTCTAAGCCCCATTGCATAAAGGGCTACTCAACTTGAATAGCTTTCAAAATCATGGCAACTAGTCTCTAATTGCTGATAAACATTGCACACTTGGAACATTTCCTAACCCACGCATGTGAATATTTGAATAAATTAGGAAAAAAATAAATATATATTATGATCTTTTATTCTATAGTCTTGGATAAAAATTTTCCTCTTGAAGGACCATCATGAAATTACTCTAATAATTTATCTATTTGACTAGTTTTAACACATCTTAAAAACATACCTCCAATATATTTCTTGAAGATTAATCCAAAAATCAAGATGTAAGGTATAAATTGAAGCTTTAAATGTCTCTTATTTATGACATATAAGCCTATAGGACACTCTCTTATTTAGAGGAATCTTTTTATGTCTTATGTCTAGCTGGAAGGAGAGATAGTTGTAGTTGCATGTTGAGTATCTTAAACTATCAAAATCACTTCATTTTTTAATTTAAAATCTACTACAAGGTGATCAAAAATTCCTCTACCTATAACCAAATTTTTAACCTTTACTTAAATTTCATATTCTATGCATTTGGTCACCCAACCAGACTTCTTTTCACTTAAGTCTCTATTAAGGATAAAATCTTTCACACTAGAATGAGCTACCATAAAAAATATATTATTTTTGGAGACCAAATGTCTAATTTTTTCAAGCCTCTTATAATATTAGACATAAATTATTCTCAAAAAATTTATATTTATATTCATACTGTTCCAATGTTTGATTGAGAAAATCAATAAGTTTCTCTAATCCTTCACTATTTTGTTACATGACCATGACATAAATTGTTTTACATGTGAAGAAGGCATATATGATGAAATATTTAGTAAAATAAAGATTGATAAAAGTAGGATATTAGATAATGGCCTATTTGATGGCCTAAAAACTTAACTTCTTTTTTCCATATGAACTCTTGATGTTTCTTAAACATATGAGTTAGTGGCCTTACCAATTTTGCAAATCTAGGTATGAACCTCTTAATGAAATTGATCATTCCAAATACAATTTTTAATCCCTTATTAAATTTAAGAAAGGATAAAATAATGATTTCCTCTATTCTTTTAGGATCAATAGAAATTCTAGCCTTGGATACAACATGTCTAAGAAGTCTTCCCTCATGCACTGCAAAGATACACTTTTTGGGGTTCAAAGAGACCCAAAAATTTCTACATCTATCAAATTCTAATCTCAAATGTGTCAAATGATCTTTAGGCTCTTTAGAAAACATATTAATATCATTAAGATAAAAAAATTACCATTTCAATTATGAGGCCTTGAAAATCCACATCCATTGCTCTTTGGAAAGTAGATACAACATTAAAGAGTCCAAAAGGAATTTTATTATATGCATAGGTACCCCACTTAGTTTTGAAGGAAATTTTGTATTTATATTTCCCCTTCACCAATATCTAATTATACCTTGAATACCCATTAAATAGATAAAACCTTTGTAAACCTGAAACTCTTTACAAAATCTGATCCATGGAGGGAAGAGGGTAGTGATCTCTCAATGACACCCTATTGAGATATGTCAAATCTACACACAATCTAATCTCTCCATTATTTTTACTCATAGGTACAATATTTTCAACCCATTTAGAATGATTGATGGGAAATATTATGTTGAATTAAATAAACTTTGTTAATTCCTTCCTCATAAGGATCTCAACCTTGGGGTTGATGGTCCTTTGCTTATGTCTCACAGGTTTGGCATCTTCTTCAATCTCTATAGTCTATTTTGATAACCTCATATAATTTTTTTTCAAATATTGGTATTCCCATGCAAAAATATCCATAAAATCCATACATAATGTTATGAAATCTTCTTTTTCATTCTTATTATTCACTTTTCCTAACTTGAGTAGCTTACCTTCAGTTAAGGCAATTTTCTCATAATGATCCTTTTTAGTAGATATTCTTACATTATATTTTATAATATTATCATACTAAATAAATATGATTTCAAAAGTTACCAAAACCTTAGGTAACCTATTTGATCTCAATTGGACAATCTGGTCCTCATATTGCTGTTACAACTTCTCATGATTCTTTGGGCAAAATTCTACCTCATGTTATAAGAAACAACTAATATGTTTATCAATATCAAATAATTTACAACTTAATTCATTACTAGGAACTAATGGCCTACATAAAACCTTTATTTTATACTGATCTTTAATATCTTTTAGCTCATCAATAATATCATGTTGTGCTCCAATGGCATCTAGCCTATCTGTATGTTGATTGGCTCCTCTAAGAATGAAGAGAATATCAAACGACTGGAATTATTCCATAAGGTACCAAGCACTATGTTTTTAGTAATTTATAAGTATATTATTTGATGCACTCAAAAATATTACTTTCTACACTACTAATTCACTATCACCTTTAACCTGCAAAAGCTTAATACCCCTCTTTCTTGCCCACTGTAGACCATGAATAAGAGCCTTATATTATGCATTATTAGAGGTACAATTGATTTGAAATATTATATAAGATTAATAAATTTTATTTAAAGGATAAATAATCATAACACCTTCCCCACTCCGATTATTTGATCTAGATCCATCAAAGTACAAATTCCACACTCCTTTCTGATCCTGCACTGTACTAGTGAGACTAAGAATTATGTCACCTTCTTCATGCATCTAGTAGACACCCAAAATTAATTATTCAAAATTTTTATAAGGATCATAACCATGATTATCAACTTACCACTCATCAAGGAGTAAATCTAGTATACCTTTAAATGATTTGGAAGGTTCTTAATCACTGAAATGTTCATCTTCTTCTAAGATTATACAATTCACATTTGAAAATTTAGGCATATAAGGTTATAAATGGAATTTAGATATAGTTTTAGACATTATAGTGACCTTTCTTTCATACTTGGTTATAAAAACCATGTAGGCCTAGTCATAATAAATTTATCCCCTTATTTTAGTAGTGAAATCTCTGGACAAGCATAAGGTAAAGTAGGGGAAGATCAACAACTACTACATCTTGTGAAATGGTAAAATTAGGAAAAGAAACAAGTATGACCTTAAGATTCCTAATAAAACATAGAATTTTATTAGGAAACCCATTCAATTTCAAAAATCCTTTCTCATGGGGCTCATACTAAAGTCCTAGCTTGTCAACTATGAATTTAGACATGACAAATGTACTAGCCCCACTATCAATCATGCAATTATGAACAAGAAAATCAGCTATGACAACTGAAAGATATAAGGGAGGTGGATTAATCACCTTTGGATCTTGAGGCACAATAGGTCGATTAGAATTTATGAGAACAACATTTACTCTTTCTGATTATTTATCTGAAACATGAATATTTGAAAGATCTTCTTATGGGAGGTCCTTTTGCCTTGAAATAGAGACAAAGGCCTTCTTCATATAATAAACAATGCTAAGAGGACAAGTGGATATAATAGGATAAAATTTAGGAGTATAAATGCTACTTAAATTTTTTGTAAATTTTGGAATTAAAGGACCTTTCAAATTATTCCCCTTACCATCTTGTACTTGTTGAGTTGATGATTAATTTTGAGGTGCATCTTGAGTGGTGGTATTTTTAGGTGGTTGAGAAGGAAGAGGAGCTACCTTTTTAGGACACAAATCATCACCAATTTCCATTATTTTGGACTTTGTATGAGTTGAAATTTATTTTTCTATATTAGACATATTTTGACCTTGATTTTCCACCATCTGATCAGAAGAGTTTTCACCTTCTTAAAAATTAATAAAAGTAGTTTCAGAAGGTGATTTGATACTACCTTCTCCTTACTAATTTGGTATCTCATCTTGAGTGAAATAAGTCATTTCCCATATGGTAGATAATCTTCATTGTGTTAAGAAGGTGGTTGATTATCATATGGTGGAAGAGTTGAACTTTGTTTCATAAAATATTGTTGACTTACCTCACTAGTTAGAGCCATTACCATGTTGTTTGATTGATACCATTGATTAGATGTATAATTACGCTGAGTTAGAACCAAAGCTATGAGGTTACTATCAATATTAGGATTGTAAGTATTGTATGGTCTTTATTATGTGTTCTACCCTTATCCTTGATGATTGGGATAATAAGGAGTCATATTATACTGATAATATTGATTAAGATCTTGGTAAGTCATGTAAGGTAGAGCTTTCTACCTTTCCAAAGTCACTAACTTGTTATTTTAAGCCTTGAGTACACACTCTCTCTTACCCAATCTATTTATATGATTAAAATTTACTTGATGAAGACTAGATGAATCAGGTATTGGAGTTAAAGTAGGCATAGGAGGATGAATCTCTATAAACAAAGGCATAAGTGGTCTAGGAGATAATTTACCTACTTGTATTAGCAATTTCTCAACCCTTATGGATACTTCATAAGACTATGGTAAAGTATTTAATCCCATGGATTGTATCATAAACTTCACATTTGAATTGAGAGCTTTCAGATAGTATAAGAATACATAGTTAGGAGTGGGTTTGATAACTATAGGGATCCTATTCTAGGTTTTCTAAAACCTATAGTTAAAATCCACCATGAACTCATGAGGGAACATATTTATTTTATTTAGTTGATCCAACAGGGAAATATGATCACTCTTGTATTCAAAGTGCTTACACAATAGTTATTCAAACTCATCCCAGGTGTTAATGGATGCAAGTGTTAACCCTTTATACCATTGGAGTGATTTTCCTTTGAAAGAAGTTACCAACAACCTCATAACCACATTTTACTGAGTTACATTATGAATTGAACAAATATGGGTTATATCTACAATATGCTCAATAGGGGTAATTATATTTTATCCTATGAAATAGGGAAGGATCTTTAAGGTAGAAGCTAGAATGTCATCAAACTAATTGATGTTTAAGGTGTTACCACCATTAAAAAGAACAAAAACTTGTCTTCTAAGAATAGCCATTTGTGGTATGGGGTTCAAAAAAATGTTTAGTTGGATAATATTTGTTTGAAAAAAAGAAAATATTTGGACAAAAATATGAGAAATAGGAGGTGTAGGATTTGGATTGGACTAAGAAGGCTTATTTTTCTTAGCTGATTAAAAAGATAACTTAGTGAATTCAGTCTCTTTCCATTTTAAGGAAGATCTTATAACCACTCTTGGCATGAAATGACTATAAATATGCCTCTAACAAATTTGAAGTCTAATATTATTATCAAATATGTAGATCTATACTCTAAATCATATGAATAAGAATTCTTACTGGGTTTGCCAAAACTGTTAGTAACCCAAGTTGTACCCTGTTGAAGTTGATTGCTCAGATCTCCTTCAAACCTGGACAAACATTAGATTGGTCTAATGTTGTGGGATACCTATAACTAGACCAAAAACATATATTGTGAGGATATATCCTCTAAATACATCAAATTTTGGATTAGTTACTAAAACCTACTTGATTTGGGATTAAAATAATTAGAAGGATTATTGAAAGGTAAAATTTGTGATATTGATGGTGATGTACCTAAATGATGAATGATCCTCTATAAAAATTGAACTTGGGAACACTTGTGAATCAAAATGGAAAAAATTGTAAAAAATAATTTCTTAAAATAAACCTAGACATGAGCATTTTAGGTGAAGGTTTGATATAAGGTCCAAAAATTGAAGGTAGAGGAATGAAGGTTAGTAAAGACACTACATTCTAACACTCTTTGACATAATTTATATTCTTTAACACTTTACGTGATCTATAGAGAATGAAAACATAGTATTAGGTGAAGGAGAGGACCTATAAAAAGAGATAAATATCACACTTATCTAAAAATAAATAATTAAAATAATACACAACAACCATGAATAAGTTTAGAATAAACTTTCTTTATTAACTCCAAGTACAAGTTACAATTTTTGTCAGGGAAACCCCATAACAACAAACATGTTCCTATCCCCCCTTTAGTCAGGATCTTGCTCTACCAATTAGAACACATGTGATTACTTCTTGTATTAGCAACTAAACATGGAATTATACCCGAATCAATAAGTAACTAGAAATATGAAACAACACAGGAATTAAGAGACAATACACAATTGTATTATATACATCGAAGAATATACAATAAGGAAGATGCCACTTCTTCCTCCACCTCAAAGGTTCGCCACACCTCAAGACCTTCTTCTCTCTCTCTCTCGGTCCCAACAATCAACTCTAATATAGAATTGATGTTCACCTCTCCAACCAGTTAGTAACACGCTGCCAATTCACCAAGTACACACAACCGTACTCCAAGTAGATCTCTTGCTCTCTGCTGCTACCTGCAAATCACTAGACCTTACTCACCATGTAGACATCTCTACACCCCTGAAGAACCCTTGTCCTTGCCTCACCAAGTCCTTATGATTCTTCAACCAGTACTCCAGTGGATCAGCTCCTTGACCTTGCAGACCTTGCAACTCTCCCTGATCATACACACTCAGCACCCCTTTTGGAACTAGGAGGAGCTACACTAGCTCTCTCTAAAAGCTCTATGGCTTTCTAGCACATTTACAATACAATCATGAGTCCATATATAGATCTCATCCAAACAATAATTAGACAATAATACAATAATTAAATCTGCAGCTCTCAGTCTAAGAATAGCTCTAAACATGCAAACACTTGGTTCGTCAACCAACTGCCCGTAACATACTCGCAGCTCGAACCATAGGTGACCGACGTTGGTCCCTGGCCGCCTGGCGGTGCCGACGCCAGCCGATCCATGACCGACGTCAGTTGCCTTCCTGTCTCCCTCCTGCCGTCATCGGTTGTCCTGACCGACGCCGGTGTCTGTGACACTTTGTAACACTTCCTGTAACCTCCATAACTTCCCCTATTTGCATCCTGGTGAAGCTTTTAGCTCCACAACCTAACAATCTCCCACTTGGAGATAAACAGCTGCACCTGTACCTGTATCTGTAGCCCATCTAATTTGTTTCCTAGTTTGTATCCCTCTTCAAGATGAATCCTGAAGACCACCCACCACACACCTTGTGATGCTATACCTGTCATTCAAGTAACCTGCCACATCCGAACCTACACATCCATGTAGTAAAGAACTTGACTCAGCATAACAAGAATCCCCGTTGCTAGTCCCACTGAACTACCCTCCAGTACTCCTTCCCCGAATTGGCTCCATACTTTCCGACAACCCCCACTGAATTGGGAAAACTCAGATCTACAATAGATCTCATGTGATTTCGAACCCTGTTTCAAGCTAAGCTTGAAATGTCCAGCCCTTGGTGTGCTTACCGATTCTGCATTCTGTGTAATGAACCTCGCCAACACCGTCTTCACATCAGCTCCCACTGGAGATAAAATCTCCATGTCTCTTATGCCAAAGAATTTTGTTGCTCCAAATTCTTCATGACACACCTCTGAACTAACCTTACCTTTTAGCTCAGCAAATCCCTATATGTACAAAACCTGCTAGCAAACCATCCACATACAGTAATTGGATAATGTCACGACTCATCATCCACCTGGTAAGAATAAAAAACAACACAATAGTTACACTGACATTGACTGAAGCCATGCTTAGTCATCCACCTGTCAAAACCTGTATTACTGTCTTGCAGCTTCTTCAAGACCATATGCCTTGGCCTTCTGTCTCATGTATCCATCCACTCTCTTCTTTAAAATGGGAATCCATCTCTCTCAGTGCTTTCTTCTAGCTGACAACTCTACCAACAAAACCCTGTTTGGTTCTTCTCCAAGGACTCACTCCTCATCCATGCCAAGCTCCCACTGTATCTGGACTCTACCTGCATTGCTTCTTCACATCCTCCTGGTTCTTGACCATCAGTAAGCAATATAAAAAAGGTGAACAATGAATATGAGGTTCACTTACCCTTCTGACCTCCACATGAGTGTTTGAGACTTGCTATCCACCCAATATCCATTCTAGTGACCGTTCTCGGCCATCTCCCAGTCTGCTCCTGACCGATGTCAGTTCCCTGCACTGACCCTGACTACCGATGTCGTCTCCCTGGCCGACGCCGGTATCCCTCCTGCCGACGTCAGTCCTTATGACCGACGTCAGTCTTCCTGTAGCCGACGTCGGTTACTGTCTGACTGACGCTGGTACCTGTGTTCGTCTATGAGTGACAACTTTTTACCCGTGAGCTCTCCATGGATCAAAATCCTGATCAACTCAACCCTGCTCTACTCAGAATGATTCAGTCTCCTCACCTAATCTCTGTTCATCATCTCCTCCATGAACACCAAGGCTTTCCAGTTCTTTAGCTTGTCAAAAACATCTATCTTCCACTTCATAACCTGCATTCTCCTTCTACATATGTAACCAAGCCTACAAAGCCACATCTCTGTAACAAAAGGCGAATCAGTAATATAAGTAGATAGATAAAGGATACCTACTTTCTTACCACCATCTAATTCAAGTGTATCCGCTGTGAGAGTTAAAGTGCATCTTTCATCACCCAAATTTCTTGAAGAAATTAGACTCATCTCCAAGACTGGTACCTGCATGACTTCCTCCAACCACTATGAGTCATCCATCTGTAATTTCAGCTTCACTTCCCCTTCGTCAATAATCTGACAAGGCTCTCCAACCCCTAAATAAATCTCTCCAAAGTCTCCAAAGACATACCCATGAAAAGATGCTCTATTTTGGGCTGCATGGAAAGAGGCAAAAGAATCTGTAAACAAAGATTCCACTTTATCCAGAACATCCTGTGCAATATTACCTGCAACATATGCTTCCACCAGCTGATCTGCTACCGACCAACAATCTCTTTTTACCTGCTCTTTCTTTCCATCAATCAGACCATTCGTGCTATTCAGTTTCTCCATTCGTAGCTTACTATCTTCTGCCGTTGCTATACTCCCACTCAATCTGAAACCCCTATGAGTGACCTGTAATCAAAAAACACTACCAGATCTGAAACCACCTGTTAGTCAACCCAACCAAAAGCTCTGATACCACTTGTCAGGGAAACCCCAGAACAACAAACATGCTCCTATCCACCCTTTAGTCAGGATCTTGCTCTACCAATTAGAACACATGTGATTACTTCTTGTATTAGCAACTAAACATGGAATTATACCAGAATCAATAAGTAACTAGAAATATGAAACAACACAGGAATTAAGAGACAATACACAATTGTATTATATACATAGAAGAATATACAATAAGGAAGATGCCACTTCTTCCTCCACCTCAAAGGTTCGCCACACCTCAAGACCTTCTTCCCTCTCTCTCTCGGTCCCAACAATCAACTCCAATATAGAATTGATGTTCACCTCTCCAACTAGTCAGTAACACGCTGCCAGTTCACCAAGTACACACAACCGTACTCCAAGTAGATCTCTTGCTCTCTGCTGCTACCTGTAAATCACTAGACCTTACTCACCATGTAGACATCTCTACACCCCTGAAGAACCCTTGTCCTTGCCTCACCAAGTCCTTATGATTCTTCAACCAGTACTCCAGTGGATCAGCTCCTTGACCTTGCAGACCTTGCAACTCTCCCTGATCATACACACTCAGCACCCCTTTTGGAACTAGGAGGAGCTACACTAGCTCTCTCTAAAAGCTCTATGGCTTTCTAGCACATTTACAATACAATCATGAGTCCATATATAGATCTCATCCAAACAATAATTAGACAATAATACAATAATTAAATTTGCAGCTCTCAGTCTAAGAATAGCTCTAAACATGAAAACACTTGGTTCGTCAACGAACTGCTCGTAACATACTCACAGCTCGAACCACAGGTGACCGACGTCGGTCCCTGGCCGCCTGGGGGTGCCGACGCCGGCCGATCCATGACCGACATCAATTGCCTTCCTGTCTCCCTCCTGCCGTCATCGGTTGTCCTGACCGACGTCGGTGTCTGTGACACTTCGCAACACTTCCTGCAACCTCCATAACTTCCCCTGTTTGCATCCTGGTGAAGCTTTTAGCTCCACAACCTAACAATTTTAGCATAGTTTTTGTATACCATCTTGAGGGATCCCAAAAATAAGCCCTAAGGCTTGAATATGTATATAAAAAGAATAATATAATCCAAAAATGGCATAGAGGAGAAGACAATACATTAACTTTAGTACAACTCCAATATCAATTCCTTTATTAATAGTTACAAATAGTCTTTAAGAAGTCTCCTTATGTTTAGTGCCTTACATGAGTATTTGGTGTTGGAATGAGGTATTAAAAGAAGTATTTGACTAATTTAAACTCTTATTGGAACATGATATGCCTTATATATATTAGATGACTCTTCCATGATGGCATTTAAGGATGAGTTAACTCTTGATTTCACACTCATGATGAGTCATGCATGTGATTGGTAGTTGAATGCCAGTTGTGCATGGAATTGCTCCTTGAGGACCATATTTGCATGTGATTGAAATCAATTTTAAATTATGTGGTATGGATATACTCTTATAAAAAAAATTATCACTTAATTTAACCTTCTCAATAACTTCTATACCATTTTTATCTTCATTGATTTGACCAAATAGGTCTACTAGGCCAATTAGGCCTAGTAACTTAACTATTTGTATTTGATGGCCATTATAACTTAAATAAAAATTTAAAAACCTAAAAATAAAATTATTATTAGACATTTAAAAATCTTCCATA
Source organism: Torreya grandis (assembly GCA_037957365.1). Taxonomy (NCBI): domain Eukaryota; kingdom Viridiplantae; phylum Streptophyta; class Pinopsida; order Cupressales; family Taxaceae; genus Torreya; species Torreya grandis. The sequence goes on along the minus strand of JARHVA010000850.1, from coordinate 4,115,352 downwards.
TAATTAAATAGGTCTTATTTTATGATAAACTATTGCGACTTGGTTAAACTAGGTGACTAGGTCACCTTGTCCTTCAATCTTGCAAACTAGCTATTTTGAATGAGCTCCCAAGGGCACTTGTATGCATGTTTATAATTATGTTTTTATTTTATAAGGTATAAAAAGTGTCAATATTCACTCTCAAATTCTTATAATTTCCTTAAACTACCTTTTACCTCTCCTTGTGCAATTTTTCTTCTCAAAATCCTATTTTCTTCCACATTTGTACACCATCCATATAGAAAATTATCACAAAAATGAATATATTAGAGTATAATTAATGATATATGTGGTAGTTAGGAGGTTTCAATTAGTTTGGATGCATTATTATTCAATTCTTCACAAATAGGTATATAGTGGTGTTTTGCTAGGGTTTTAGAGTGCCTAGTGTTCTTAATGATGATTCATAAACCCTAGGCCTTGAATTCCTCAAAAAATACCATAAAACACTAGTTTATAGGCCATAAACTCTCCCAATGTACTTATATTACCATGCATAATATCTATACGATGGCGATCATGTGAAGTCACCTCTCAGAGTGGAAAATAAGCATTTTGAGCATGTTTGGTGTTCTACGGCCAAGATGATCAGTCATAATGCATCTCTTGTGGCTCAAATTAGGAATAAACCTCTCATAGGACATAAATGTGATGTTAATGAGGATTTGGAGTGACCTCATGACCTTGATTTGTCTCTTATTACCCCTTATTGATGGCCTTAACTAGTGATGTCAATAGACAAGCATAGGTGTATGCATAGTTATTCAATATCCTAACCTTAGTGTGAGTTTTAGGGTTAAAATACATTATAAATAAAATGAATAACATATATAATTTTCTTTGAATTCATGAAATTGTCTTGATCAAGCCATTATTCTTATATGTGTATGCAAATAATGCCTTATTTTGACCTATAGATCTATTTTCCTATGGAAATCACCAAAAATTCCCCTAAAAATTATTGTATAAATGGTTTTTAGTCATATTATGACCCAATATTTCTTCTCAAATTCATTTAATATGTAATTACCCTTCTTTTTCTTTCTTAAAGGCTTATACTAGCTTTATTTGGCCTAGTACATATAATAAGGGTATTGCACGTGTCAACCAATAGGTCATGGAGGTTCTTAGGGGAGTTTATAAGACCATAAATATAATTTCATAGATCAAACATACCATTTTAATTCATATTTATGATTTTTTCTTCCATCAGGTAGTTATTAGGGTTTTGCAATGGTTTTAGGGGTTCACAACTTCTTAGAAATAGTTCATAGCGTATGGACTCTTGATGGAAAAATTATTTCTATAAATATGGATTATATTGACCCCCTAAACAACCATTACAATAACAAGGTCCCATGAAAAAGGTGTACAAAGATGTCTATGTGGTGAATTTGTGCCTTGAGTGGTTGTCATGGACCATCTGTGCAAGAAAGAAGGTTTAGGAGTCAAAACAAATAATTTTATTTCATTTCCTTCAATATAAAAACTCATTAAGTATTTTAAATCATTTTTCACATTATTTTAATCCTCATGATGTTAAAATAAATCCTAGATGAGTTCAAAATGATGGTTGCATCTCTTAAGGATTTTGAGCCTTCATGCCTATTTTAGCCCTTAAGGGAATGATTTTGCATGAAATTCATGAATGTGACCATTATCATCATCTATGTGATTACTAAAAATCACCTTATTATGATTCACAAGCCCTCCCATTAGGTTAAACCCATCTATTATACCTATAGACCTCCAAAAAGCCTCTGAGCTCTAATGATGATTATCAACAAATAGGTAGGTGAATGTAACAAAAAGTGAATAATTAAACTATTATTTTGATCCAAATAATATTATGGACACTTATAATCACTTATTATGACAACCTCTACCAATTTTCATACTTGGATCTTGCCTGTAGAGGCCTGTAGATGAATTTATCCAAAAATGATTAGTTGGTTGCCTGTACTTTAATAGTCCTATGATTGAGTTTTCCTCCTTGGACCTTGTATTTGTTTTTTATGATTCAAAATAGGATTTAATTTGGCCATGAAAATCCATTTATAACTAGTTTTGATCATTCATTGGTTAAGCTTAGTCTTATATATCCATCAAACACCATGTATCTTCAAAGAATCTCAAAGTAACTACCTCACTAACACTGTTGTAGGTGATTTCATTATAATTATAAGTGTTTGATATAATTTTATATATAGTTTGGAACTTTGAGACTTACCAAGATACTTTAAACCTTCTTATTATCTCTTTCTTGAGCACATTTCTCCTCAAATATTGTTCTTCGGCCTTACAAAATCCTAATATGTACAGTAAGCCTATGTTATTTCAAGATTTGATAGTAGTTTTCATGATCTTGATACAAGTTTGAAGATGTCAAATCATCATTTGAATGTATAAGTAACCTCACAAGCTTCCCTCCTAAATGGATGTAACTTGAGTTTCAGCTTGGGATTATATGGATGTATCAATGTAATTGACCACCTAGTATGACTGTAGGTGGTTATTCCAAGGTTAAATTTGAATGGATACTACTTGGACAAACTTATTCAAGACTTGATTTATTTTGCACTCACTTGGTTCTTATAAATCCTTGGTATGATCATGAGACTCTCCCATAGGCTATTATGCTATCTTTCTCTTCATTCTTTGTTGTAGACCTATATTATTTTAGTTATAGATGGTTGTTGACTAAGGTGTATGACCATGTAACCTTGAAATTTGAACCTCATGGCTTGATATAACTCAACATAACCATGTGATTCTTAACTTTGGGAATAATATCCATTTATATTCAAGGCATAACAATTTCTTTATTTATATTTTTGATGTGATTTTAATTTCATACCTTTTGAACCTTTAAAAACCCTATTATAGGTGTTGATTTACATGGAAAAGTAAACTTTCAATGAGTTTGATCTTTACAAGGGCCTACCATTTGAGCCAATATTGATGCACATATCTTTATAACACTATGTTATTCAAGTCATTTCACTACCTTTTTGAAAATAGTCCTTTATCCATCATAAAGTTGATTGTGCATACTAATTCAGGTCCTTGTACAGATTATGATAGAGTTTTAGGATGCTTGGAGATCTTGAACATGTTACAAGATGTCTATGAATCCTAAAATTCATGAAATTATCTCTATTAGTTTCAACAACCTCAATTGAAGGTCAAACTTTCTTTAAATTATCATTCATTCATTGTTATACCCATTTTTTAGGCTTACGACTATGTCTGATTGAAAACATGACTATATGAGCTTTCTTTCTCTCATAAACCTAACTCTAGATCAAGCTAATGATCTTATTGAGAAGACATTAGAATGATTATCAGTTCTAAATAAGAGTTCAATGACCCATATACTCCAATATTTTTATGAAGATCTCAAGATTCTCTCTATAATTCATTTAATTCATCCCCTTTAACATGGGTATAGGTGATTGTATAGGGCTCCTTTGTATGGACTATGCTAAAATTATACATTGAGAAGGTTACAAAATAATCTTAGTTAAGTGGTCCTTCATCCATTGAAACTTGAGGAGAGAGTTTGAAAAATGACCTTGAATAAGATATCTTCTAATATTTCCTTCTTTTGCACTTTCACAAAAACTCTTGGCTATAGGTGGACATTCATGAGGTGAATGATAATGTATTAAGGTTTACACACCACATTTACATGACCATGATGCTTTTCAAACATCCTTGAATCATATTGATAGTTAATCCATGAGATGGAGGTGGATATATAGTTAGTGATATGTGAATGGATGATGGAAAAGAGAATGAAGATGGAGATTAATCCTTATAATAGTGAAAAGGTAGTAACAAGACTGTGAGATGGGGTGACACAAGAGGGAAGTGAAAAGAACATGAATCTACAACCAAGAAAACCAATGAATGAGATGAGGTAAGTATAGGAATATAACTTAACTAAATATACCATCTTAGAGGTCATTAATAAGAATATGGTGCTAAAATGGAAACCTAGGAGTCTCCTAAAAACCTTAACATATGATAACTTTCCTTAACATATGATAGATGATGATTGAGAGGAGGTTTGAGGATGATTTATGGTGTTTTATGGGGATTAACCTTGAGGAATATTTGTGTCAATTCAATGAAGGTCATATGACATGAATGAAACCCTTGTAAATAATAATCTAAAAATTCTTGACATTGTTTCTCTCTCATGAACTGTATAATCTTCCTTTATATGTTTGTAGACTATAAATTTACATTCTATGCCTTATTGAGCTCCATATGACCACACATGTGGAAATAAGATGAGAAATTTCATGAGAATGTGGCTTATAGTCCTAACAAACTCCACAAACTTGAATTTTTTTGTCATGATGCCCAAATGAGGAGAAATCTCAGAAAACTAGTTACTTGCTTGGATGAAGAACCCCCGATGAGTTCCTTAACTTAAAAAGGATGGTTCATAAAGGAGAAAGAGAAATTGAGAACTAATTAATATAGATAGAAGCTCTCTCAGACACCTTTGCCCAAAATTCTAGACCTTGATTTTCTCTCTCAAGTCCATACCATCTACAAACTTGAAAGGCTCTCACCATGTGCAAAGAAGCAATGTGGGTGGAGGGAACTAGTTTTAGGCCTGTATGATGTCTTTTTTCCCTGAATATTATATGGATCAATTATGATAACTCCTTCAATATCATGATGATTTTTTTATGGAAAGGGTCATACAAGTCCATACTCCCTACATGAAACTCATAAAAATAGCATTTGTTTTGCATTCTCTTCAAACTTAAATCTTAAAACTACCAATTTAGGGAAAGGATAGAGAGAACATGAGTCACAAAGGAGATTATAACAAGAATTAAAACTTTTTACATCTCTATGGGGATAAATTTGGCATGTTTGAGCTCATTAGATGCCTTTTCTATGTTTAGACTTGCATGAAAAGATATTTTCAAAGTATGAAACATTTGTCTTAAGGTAAAATCATGAATATGAAGGTAAATAAAGGAATTTATGATTGTTGTAGTTTATTTTTGAATCCATATTTCACATTCAAAAACCAAAACTTATCTTTTTAGGAAATATACACATAGTTTTACAAATTAAAACTTCCACTAAATACCATGAAGAATACCTTTTAGCCTTCTTAAAAAGGCTTGAACGAGGATTTTATGTATTTTGATCACACCTTCTAAGATTATAGTTCATTTCATACCTTACATATACTGAATATGCTAGAGAATGTCATGATAAGTCATCAACTTCCCTCTTCACCATCTTCATTAGAGTAATTTTAGATCACAAGACCATTTTATTCATTTGACAAAGACCTCCAAACATCCTTAGACATCATGATGTCACTTAATACCATTTTAAACAAGATATGACAATGACAAGACATGAATGTTAATCTTAAAATGATATTTAATGAACATTATAGTGGTCAATGGAAAGTTTTCAATTGTATGGGTTGGCATTTGGCCTTGACATGTCAAATTGATAACATAAATACTTATTTAGAGAAGTTAAGGTAAAATATCTCCCAATTACAAATTTCCTAACTTGTACACAGTGAAATCAATTTTGATTTCATATAAGGACCTCACCATTATCATCTTGATATTTTCCATGCTCCCAAACTTGATTGAATGTTTTAATTGAGCTCATGCATCTCCTATTCAACATTACTCATACCTATGTGATATTGGTATTAGATTACTATTGGTGACTATCTATAGGTCTACATAGTGTAAAACTATGTATATAGAATTGGTTCTCACATCCAATCTCTAACCTTGTTGAATATATCAGTCATAGTTTTCACTTTGGGAATCTTCTCACCATCTTGAAATCTTCTTGTTTCATCCTCATGACTATTCAAATACTCCCTTTGATTGTAGGTCACTATTGAAAGAAGATCTTAAATATGCTTGTGTTTTGAGACCCTTTCAATCCATCTATTTGGGTCTCTTAATGGCTCTACCATGTTTCTTATGGTACATGAGGTGTTATGAGTATATAGAGGTTTCAAATTTATATGTACCCCTACCTAAAAAATACCACACAATCTTGTAGGTGATAGTTGTAGGGTCATTTGATTGTGTTAATTGTTATAGATTTTTCACCTCTAACCATGACCTTTTGATATTTGAACTTCGAAGGAGAATTTGATCATGAAAATTGAAAAGGTTGAAAAATAATCACATTTTTTCTAAAATCATTTATAGGAGGATGAAACTCTATTGTTGATGAAACACTATCTACAGACCTCTATGGTGCCTTGTACTAGTAAAGTGAGATAATCCTGCTTATTTCTTGTCCTCCATAGATGCAAAATATATTACAAGTGACATGAAAAATACAAACCATCTCTATGAAAACACATATAACTCTTTTAATCTTTAAATAATTTCAAATAAATAAGAAAACTAGAGGTTATGGGGATGAACAAGTAATTTTGAGAAGCCATCCTTCTTAGCAATGATTAATGAAGCATAGCATACCAAACCTACAACTATTACATGAAATAAAAGTACAAAGGGATTAATTTCATCTACCCAGTGCACTCAGCTCAAATCTCTTCATCATATCTATATTGAGAGTAAACCAATTGACTTATTCAACCTTGTCTAAGAGAGCAATGGAAGAAATATACTATTTTTTGCCATTTTTGATCCTATAAAAGCTACCTGAGAATGGAAATGGATTGAGGGGGATTTAAGAGACACTTTTGATCCTTCCCATGTTCCAAGTGTATTTTTCTTATCTGTACAACTACTATTAACTACCTATTTTGTAGTGATCTTCTTAGATGGATGTTCAACCTACATTATGCTAGTTATAGAACTGACTCTTGACACTCAACTACAATCTTGGACATTTTAAAACAACTTAATACATTAAATGACCTTAGACAAGACTATGTGACTATTTATGACCTAGAAATACCCTACAGTAAGTTTGACTATATAGTGGGTTGACTTATTTCATTAAGGGGTCAAATTATTCAACAAAACCCACATAAAAAAGAGAAAAAATTAGAACTAGGAGGTAAAAATCATTTGATTTTACAATAAATATGGAACCCATCATTAAGGATACACCTGAGAGATTAACAAGGTCTAGTTGCCAAGCTAGCCTCTTGGTTTCACCATTGTTATACTCTAGGAGGCATAGACTTGTACCTACCATCCTTGAGGTACATAGAGCATAAAAACCTTCCCCTATATGGAATGTATTGCCTATAAATATTATCATGAGATAAACATAGATAATAATATCTACTATTACTATCCCTGGGGAAAAACATTACCTACCAAGGAATCCAAAAAAGTATCTGCCTACTTTTTTTACCTTAAATGGGATAATGATTAAAGAACACCTCAAATATTTCAAGGCCACCTTGAGACTAATGAATGTTATCCATGAGGATTTTTCGTGTATCATTTTTCCATTTACTTTTCAAGATTATTCTTATGATTGGTATCTTAATTTGGTTGAAAATTCCATCACCTCTTGGGAGGAGTGTGAAGGTACTTTCCTTACACAATTTGGATAGGTAACTAATCTAAGTCTAGTATATCATCTTTTTACGATCATGAAAAAGGAGAATAATAAGTCCATCCGAGCCTTTAATGTAATATTCTAAAATATGAACATGCAATTGAATTCCACTTATAAGCTAAATGAGAATCTAATGCTTGAAATATATGAGAATGCCTTGGATCCTATAGCTTTTATATTCTTACAAAGAGTTGTTGCTGCTAATACATTAGCTTTGGAATTTTAATAATATATTAACATCTATAAGTATTTAAATCTATAGCTTATCCCACAAATTTTGGGAGGTAAAACATTCAATAATAGACTTCCATCCTTAAATATAATTCCATGTGCAAACTAGAACTCTCTCGTATTCAATTAGAATCAGCTATACACTTTGTCACCCATGATGCAATAGATAATGAACTAGAGCTATGATTTATTGAATAATTGCACATAAATAAATAATCAACAATAAAATAAACATTACACTCATACCAATTCAATAGTTTCTTAGTGTTTAGATTCTAACAAAGCTGAATTATATTCTATACAAAAAGTGGTTCAAACTTGAGCAATGATTTTTTGAATATGTAGAAGAGGATGGGAAATACAAATACTCAAAATTATAATAATAATTATAATTTTCCAAGATAAAATAGGCCTTTCAATAGGCCCACTAAAAATTTAGACCAACAATACTCTAATAAGCTACCAGAAATCAATATTATGGAAATAACTTTGCCCAATTGGTGTAGGGTCCATGATACATCTTAGCATGGAAAATTAGACTACATATAGTTCTATGTATCCTTTTAAATATTAAAAAGTGAGATGATCAAACAAGATTAAATTATAAATACTCTAGATTTGCCTCATGAATCTAGCCTTTCTAGTTCAGTTGTAGTTTTTGAGTTTCCCTTCCCTAGTAAAGATGAAAACATACCAAAATATAATTCTTATGAAGTGTATGCATTCGAGAAATTCAATAGGAATAATTATAATTTGAGGAACAAGTTTCCATTCACTAATTCTAATCCACCTAATAATATTGTTATCCCTCCAAATCCCAAGGATGATAATAATCATCCTCCCCCTAAAGGGAATGATCAGCCTCAACATAAAGAGGAACAAAATAAAGGAGGATACAATATTGTTGAGGATATGAATAAAATAAAATCCAACATTAATATTCATGAACTAACACAAATCACAGAATAAAAGGATCTCTTTGAGATATACATAACATGAAAATTTATTGTATAAAAGTCTAAGTCAACCAATATGAATGTTATCTACAAAAGCAAGCTAGAAGTTCCTCCCTTATTGATGACCATTTTTACATTTGGAAAGAATATACATAATTTATTAGTAGATTCAATATATTTAACAATAGTAATGTCAAATTCTATTTTTTAGAAGCTTGGTTTAACACCAAAGCCATCCAAGAGGATTGTGCCATAACTAGATAAAATGGTAGTACCTATATTAGAAGAGCTAAATGATGTCATAATTTAGGTTACTTCATGACCTAGAGTGAAGATGACTATCGACATCTTGATAGTATACATTCCTAAAGGTTATGGGTTATTGTTAAGTAGAGATTGGTATAAAATGTTAAATAAATATCTTTCCATGGAATTTTCACATATTTGGCTACCATGGAGAGGTGTAGCCAATTAGAATAGAAATATCTAAGAACCAAGAATGAATCATCCTATTATGAAATACAATACTACAAATGAGGAGGTAAGGTATAAATATCCTCCTCTTGGAATTTATACATTTACCATGAATCATGAAGCACCAAAATTATTTTTCAGCCCATCCCAATTATAGACCCTCTATTTTGATGGAGCTAGATATAAACAAGGATTAGGTGTCAGTATTGAGTTGATTAATCTACAAGGAGAGAAACTATTGGAAGCATATAGGTTTTAATTATCATACACCAATAATAGAGTAGAATATGAATCCTTAATCATGGGATTATAGTATTGCCTTCAAGAACAATTTCAATGAATTACTAGTATATGAAGATTTTAAACTCATAGTAAATTAGGTAAGAAATAAATATCTACGTAAATTATCATATTTGAAGAAGTACAAGCATAGGGCCTAAGATTTAATAGAGTCATTTAAAGCTTTCAACATAGTGTCTATCCTGAGAGAACAAAATGGAGTCGTTAATTCACTATCTACTTTAGAAATGAATTTGGCACCCTTACAGGAGTAAAAAATATAGTTCTCCATTGAATTTATACCATGTCCCTTAGTACCAGACAATGTTGAAAATTTTCAAATTTTTTATGACTAGTAAATTGTCTAATTTTTGACAAATTTGGGATAATTTAAATCTTAGATAATAGATTATGAAGAAAGAAACCATAGGAGCCATGAAGAAGTGGATGAATAAGGCATTATCTAGTTGAAGGAAAATCACCTCCCATTTGGAATGGTCACCCTAGAAAGGACCTTAGACATAGATACTCAGGCTCAATAATAGAGGAAACTAAAGGTTAAATAATTTGAATTCAGCTCATAAGATGTTGGTGATGAAAAGAACACACACTTCATCAATATTCTCTTAAGCTACACACCTAAAGAAAGAAAAAGATTCAGAGAACTAATTATCAAGTACAAATATGTAATTGCATGGACTTATGAGGACCTAAGTGTTTTCAATCCTAGAATCATGACCCATAAAATTCCACTCAAGCTTGATCATAAACCATTTAGATAAAGATAGATGCCGGTTAATCCTATCTTAGAACTATTAATTACGAAAGAATTGGAAAAAATATTGAGTGCTAGGATTGTCTTTCCTATTAGACATTTGACTAGGGTGGCCAATCTAGTTTTAGTCAAGAAAAGGAGTAGCAAGATCATAATTTGCATTGACTTCAAAATTTTGAATAAAGTTTTAGAGAAGGACAATTAACCTCTACCCTCCTTAGATGAGGTAATAAAAATGGTAAGTGGCTCTGAGATGATATCTTTTTTAGATGGATTTTCAATTTATAATTAAGTACTTATCGAATCAAAATATAGGATGAAAACAACATTTACTACAAAGTGGGGAACATATGTGTATAAATTAATGCATTTTAGGCTAATAAACACTGGATCAAGTTTTTAAATAGAAATAGATCATGCATTCCAAGAATTGATAGGGAAGTGTGTCATTATATACATAGATGATCTCATGATTTTTTCTAAAAATAGAGCTAATCATATAGATCATCTCCATTCTATCTTTGAGATGTGTACAAAGTTTGGGGCATCACTTAACCCCAATAAAAGTATATTCAACATTACCAAAGGCAAGCTTCTAGGTCAAATCATTACCAAGGATGGGATCACCATTGACCCTGAAAGGATTTAAGGGATGTCAAACATAATTTTTTCAAATAACAAGAAATAACTCAAATCATTCTTTGGAAAGATAAATTTCATAAGAAAATTTACATAAGGAGTCATGGAGATTGTCAGACCCATGAATGAAATGCTCAAATAGAATGCCAAAGAGGAGTGGATTCCTAAAGCTAATAAGTCCTTTCAAGACATAAAGAGTGGTATTTCATAAGCCCCAATTCTAGTAATCCTAGATTTCACCAAATATTTTTACTTATATTCTTTCACCTCAAAACATACCATTACTACAGTGCTTACATAGAAAATGGAAGAAAACAAACATCCTATTGCATTTATGAATAGTAATTTGAAAGATGTAGATCTAAAGTATTCACTGATTGACAAGAAAATCTTTGTTCTCATCAAGGTAGTCAAAAATCTTAGGCAATATATCTTTTAGATTAATACTATTACTATAGTACTAGATCCCATTATCAAGCTCACACTTGGGAAGAATGAACTAGGGGAGTGTAGAGGTAAATGGATGGCTAAGTTACAAGAGTTTGACATTGAAATCAAATCGTCTAGAATCGTTAGAGGACAAAGTATAGTTGAATTGATGATTGAGATAGACCCATGCATCACTATTGAAAAGGTTTGACAAACATAGGTCTCTCAATAAGATTGGTAAGGTTTACTAGACATAGGTCTCCTAAGAAGATTGGTATTCAGATATTATTCAATTCTTACTTATTAGAACGTGCCCATATGAACTTAAAAGAGAGTAAAATATAACTTTATGGCTCAAGTCTGATCATTATACTATTAGAAATGGAGTCCTATATAGAAATAATTATGAAGGAATTTATCTAATGTGTGTTCCACATGAATAAGCTCAAGAAATATTAGACAATTTACATCAAAAGATAGGCAATGACCATCCATATGGTAACACTATAACACATAAAATACTTAGAATGGGATATCACTAGCTGATAGTCTTCAAAGATGCTTATTTCCATGTAAGAGTGTTTCATGAATGCTAGGTATTAGCCAAAAGATAAGTAAATGTGGCCATGCTACTACAACCTGTAATAAAATATAGGTCATTCACCTAATGAGGCCTATACTTTATCATTATAATAGATCAAAATTCATTAGTTGGATACAATTTTGTGCTTACTACTAGCAATTACTACAATAAATGGATAGAGGTAGTCACCACTAAGAAATCTAGAGCCCAAGATGTTATAAGTTTTCTTGAAGAACATATCACAACTAGGTTTGGTACTCCCATTTCTCTAGTTTGTGACAATGGGCCATCATTTCAATTAGGTGAGTTCACTGAGTGGGCCCATGATAATTAGATTACCATTAGATCATCATCTAACCATTACCTATAGGGGAAAATATTATCTAAGTCAACCAATAAGAATATGATAGACATGATCAAGAATTAAGTTATAAGTAAACCAAGGAGTGACACCTTATACTAAAGTATGTACTGTAGGAAGACAAGATGAGGTATAAGCAATCCCTCAAAGCTTCTCCATATCTAATGGTATATATTAAACAACCCCTATTCCCAATTATTATTAAATTATAAACATATCAGTTCATTTAAGAGTACATATATCCTAATAACAAAACAAAGTCTATACTATTAGAAATCATAGAAATGGAAGACTCCAAGGATACAACATTATAGAGCTTTAGTAAACATCAAGATATAGTCAAGAGATGGTTCAAAAAAATATAAAAATTTAAAGCTTTCAAGATCTCTGACTTGTTACTAATATCAAAAAAATCCCATGAGAAAAAAGAATGTATGAAAAGTTTACCCTACTATGGATAGGACCATATCATATTTTAGAATTTTTGGGTAAAAATTCTTTTCGTTTAAAAGATCTTCAAGGTAACAATCTGACATATCTAGTGAATGGATAGTTTTTGAAATATTATTTCATGGTTGCTCCATTTAGAGAGGTCTCTGAGTAACAATAATATGTTATGGTGTATTTAGGAGTAGATTAGATATCACTTTCATTAGTTTATTACTTTCAGTCATTTTATTTCATTAGGTTAGTTTAAATGTTCTATATTAGATTTTTTGCTTTCAGTAGTTTCTTGGTTTCTAGAGTAGTTTCCTTTTGATTTCACAACATTCAAATTTTGGTCAATATTGGTATAGTGAAACACAATTTTAAGTATTTTGAATCCAAACCAAATAAAGGGGTTAATGTATATTATAGTTTAGAACTTTTAATTCAATAAAGCAGTGAGAGATCTAGCCATGAATATGTCCTAAAGCTAATGATTTCATTAGGTATGTGAAATTCACTTCCATAATTTTATTCAAATTTAGAAAACTTTCCTTAGTCCCTCAAGTCAATGCACATAAAAAATTAACACTTGTTCAAGGTAATAATCATGGACATTGGAAAGAGTTGATAGGGACATTTTGATTAAACCAAAGTTCTAACTAAGACCTAATCATTATGATCACCTTTTACCTCTTTTAGAAAATAAATAAAAGAATAAAAATAAAATGGCATAATATAAAAATTGAAAATAAAATAAAAATAGATTCAAATCCAACATGATGAAATAAGATCAATGCATCATGAATCATGGAAAATATGAAGGAAGGATAATAGGTGATCAAAGGTATTTATGTTGGGCATATGGATGTCTGGCTAGCAATAAAGCAATGCTTGAGATCCCATTTATACACCTAATTCCCAATAAAAGTGAAACCTACAACTTAGCCTTATGTCTTTGCTTAAAAAATTGAACCAAGAGGTAAGGAACAACACTTTTCACATAGATTCAAGGTGTAAGTTAAACTAGTATGTGATAGAATATTATTAAGAGTCTCTTTCCATTTTTGGTTTAGTCATTTATTTCAAGATAAATTTATGGTTTATATTGGGATTGAAAAACCATGGATTTTGGGGTCTTAAAAACTTTGGAGTATTCACCCCTCTGAGTCACCATTTGTTGTATTCAACACACCCTACTCTATATTTTTCTTCAAAAAATGGGGACCCCTTTTATTTTTTTTGAAAATAATGAATATCTTGGGGGGGCACTTATGATTTTTTGAGGGGTATGATACTGATACAAAATTGGTGTTTTTAATATTAAATACTGTCATGGTATACTTTTTGGAAGCATTTGATCATACTAAAATATTAATGAAAATATGAAAAGAATGGATTTGTATGATATATATGAAGATTATTTTATTTTGGAGTATTAGTCTTTGACAAATTTATTTCAAAGAATTTTCATCAAAAAAATTCCTTTGATAGATTTATTTGTAGACTTTGTATTGAAATCTTTCATTTCAGAAAGATTCTCTATGGAAGGTTTCTCTTTAAAACATTTCACTTCAATTCACATCGGCAACATTCATTCAGAGGAATTATTTCAAAAAGTTTAGTTATTGGAAAGCTTTGTCCATGGAGGCTTTACTTTGGTTGGTTTGTTTCGAGAAGTGTCACTTCAATAATAATTACTTTGGCAATAATTCTTTTGGTAGCTTTCTTCATAGTTTTAGTTTTTAGGATCTTATTCATTAATAACTTAATATCAGATACTTTAATTCAAATAATTACTCTTTGGTAACTTTTATTTTAGAAAGATTATGTCAGAAATATTCTCATCAGAGAATTTTGTGTGAGCAACTTTTATTTTGGAGACTTTTCATCATAAGGATTCGTTTAGTGCATTTGGTCATCAAAAAATTTATTTTGAAAAGTTTTGTTTCAAGAAATTTAGGGAGCATATTTTTAAAAATACATTCTATTCTTTAGAGTCTTTTGGCCTGAAAGTAAAGTTTGACTTCTATTGACTGGGCTATAAAATGACACACGGAAAAAGGAGAAAGGCTACATAGTGGCACCCCAATTAAAAAGGCATCATAAATGGAATACACACTAGAATTTGGTCCCTAATTGAGTTCACATCATTTAATATTTGAGCTCAAGTAGACTTCAGCCTCAAGCAATCCCAAAAGCACTAAATGCTATCATAGCGATTTATAATTTTTGAAATTCTATTAAGTGAAGATATTCCATTATGGAGATCTTGGAACATACCAGTAATCTATAGAGTTAATATAGCATCACCATATAGGTCCTACAAGGGATCCCTAACACCATCTAGGTTCTCGATCAAAGATTCTATAGAATACCTAGAAATTATGTTTGATGCTAATGCATTTGATTGATGTTACTCAAATTATTTAGAATTTTGGGAAGAAATGAATATTGTGGATTCATTTTCACTATAAAAATATATAGATCTAAAGATAAGAAGTTAATAAAGGACCTAATCCCTTTTAAAACACAAGCCCTACACTACATAGCTACAAAATCAGAGGTGATTCCATGTATCGATTTACTACAGGGTTTATTCTTCAAAGGGAGAATAATAGATGTAAGATATATTGATTATGTATATAATGAAAATATTATCACATGTATAGTGGGTGAGTCATTCAATAGGTATTTAATCTTACCTATTGTAGATGTTACCTTTGATTTACATAATGCCATCACATAAAAAAAGGCCAACCATCTAGAGTGAGATCTTTCAAGATGGTTGCTACCTGGGGAGAGTTTCACTTTGATAAAACATGTCAAAAGATCAATTAACATCACATGATTAAGAATGGGAGTCCATATGGGAATGGAATTATTGAACATGATATTCAAACATGATAACATCTACTTTATACACCTAGAATGGGTTATACTGCTTGACCTTTTGACTAGCTCAGAGTGCACTTATGCTCTAAGACTTGATGAGAGTGATTTAATTAGAACCATCCCTGATAATTGGTGAAGTGAAGTTCATAATTACACCTCCCAAAGGATGGATATCCTTAGATTTTTGGAGTGGTAGGTAATCATAATAGTAGGAACAAGAGGGACCAGATCACAAAATATTTCAAGTCTAGCCTCAAGACCAATAATAGTTGGTACCTGAGGCACCAATCATCAAATAATAAGAAGAATCTAAGGATGAACAAATACTTGCCTCAACCCAAGAAAAAGAAACACAAATACTCCTAGTCCAAGATTTAATAATTGAATTAATTAGGGTTAAGAAAGAGTTAGTTGAGGATATAAATACAATAGGAGATAGTTCATAAGTAGAAGATGGGATTATTTGTTTGGTTTCCTTAAATGAATAAAAAATAGTAGATACCTCAGCCCTAATGCTAAGTACTAGGCCCCCTTCTCTTCCATCATAGGCAATGGTCCTAAAAGAAGGCAGAGCCATAAACACTTATCAAATAAAGCCTAAGGATAGACCATAGACCACTCCAATCTAGGAGGTAGATGGGGAAGAGATGTAATAGGCAAAGGTTCTAATCTTATAGGAACTCAAAGCCAAATCACTTATCATAGTTGACTCATCTAGTAAGGGTCCCTTACTCATAGCTCCTTTGAGTTTTTCCCTTTTAATGTCTTTACTTGTAATTTCCATTTCCCCTAGGCTAGTCATTTATAAATTCATTCCCCAATGTATAATGCCTTTAGGTTTACTTATTTTGCATCCATACATGAGTCTGCCTAATATAACAACACCTACTCTACTCTCCACTATTATAGATTCTATCCTTGTGGTTTTCATCCCTTCAAGTCCCATTCCATTGGCATCTACCCCATCAACACTTGCTCTATATATTCCATCAATTTGTCAATCCATCACTTCAACTATGTATTTGAGTTGAACAACATTTTAGGTGACAATTCACATGATGATTCTACTCTAATTGGTGGTAGAACTTTTGGGAGCCATAACTTTTACACCATAGCTCCATTTGACTCCTCATTTGAACTATTGGAAAGCTAAGAATGAGGGAAATATTGTGAGATGGCACAAAGATTTTCTCAGTGGGTTTTGACCCTTGAAAACCAAACGGAAGTGCCCCAAATTTTAATTTTAGTAGTGAAGTCTAAAAATAGTAATTCTTCAAATTATGTATTATTGTAAATCATAGAAGTTGAACCACTTAATATCCCTTGAGATTGGTGACCTTTCACATCCTCCTCCTACCTTTAAAATGTGTATAAATGAAGGTGTAACACAAAAAGGAAATTAGACATCTCTTCCTAGAGATAGGCATATGTTGTATCTACAATTTTTGAGAAATAAAACATCTCTTCTTAGAGATAGCATTATTATTTGTGTGTTCTCAAAATATTATTCAATCAAGACTTTCAATTTTTGGATTAGTGGTATTAGAGTGGCTTGTCTTTAGAGTGTATGATCTTGAGGATGAGGTCAAATTATAGGAAGCTTGGGTGGAAAATAATAGAACCAATAGACTATCTACCTGTTCACTCTAAATGACTTCAAATGGTAGACAACATTGAGACATCTGATCCTTTCAAAAAAATTGTTAATGAAGCCCTCCAATAACATCAAGAAAAAATGCTAAAATAATTCACCTAAATTCTCCAACAAATCTTGATGGGGTATTTTAGCTACTCATCTGCACCCCCACATCCTTTTAGTTCCCCAACAACCTTCAAGGTTCAAGTGAATTTTGATATCGCTACATTTGAAGGCAAAATCAATGCTAATGTAGTAAAGAATTGGTTGGATCAGTTATCTTCATATTTTTATGTAAATAAATTCACCGATAAAGAAAAATCACTTTTACTCTTTTGAAAGCATTATTTTCTATCAAAAATTAGTGGGAAGTGTACAAGAAGAGATTTAATATGGATGATATTGGCCTTGAGGTGGAACCTACTTGGGATGATTTCAGAGAAGCTGTAAAGGAAGAATACTACCCTATTGGAGCATATGATGATCTGTATATAGAGTGGTAACTACTTCACCAAGGTAAGGATTAGTATATTCAAGATTAAACTAATCCAAAAATTTAAATTCTTTGTTGAAGAATATTTCAAGAACACACAAATAATAATTCTATCTCTGAGAAGAGATGTTTTATTGGTCAAAAATTATAGATACAACTTATGCTTATCTCTAGGAAGAGATGTTTGATTTACTTTGTGGGTTACATCTTCATTTATACACATTTTTAAGGTAGGAGAAGGATACCAATATCGAGGGAGATTAAGTGATTCAACTTCTATGATTCACAACAATATAGAATTCAAGGAATTACTAATTTTAGAAACTTACTATTTTTAGACTACACTACTAAAATTGAAATTTGGGGTACTTAAATTTGGATTTAGGGGGTAAAAATCCATTAAGAAAAGTTTTGTTCCATATCATGGTGTTCCCATCATTCTTATATTTCCAATGGTTCAAATGGGGAGTCAAATCGAGCTATGGTGTAAAAGTTAGGGCTCTCAAAAGTTCTACCACCAATTGTGTTAGAACCATTGCCCGAATTGTCACCTAAAATGTTGTTCAAATCAATATCATTCTACAAAATTAGGTTCATCCTTGCCTTCTTCCATTCCTACCACCAAATCCACAATGATAGCAACTAAAAGGGCACCCAAGAGGAAACCAACATTTTTGGTCTATCCATTGCCATAATATGGTAACGTAGACTAGTCAAAGATTATTTGGCTTTTAATACCCAATTCTCACACACAAATTGAGGAATAACCTAAAGAACATGATTTAGAGGAATAAAAACCCTCAAATAACTCAAATATCACTCTTCTAGATTGGGATAAAGAATTAGGAGCCTCAACATCTAAGTGGCCCAATCTGAAGATATCAAAATTACCATTGGTGAGCTCCCTATTTGATAAAGCCACTACATTAGTACAAGGGGTGAGGAAGAGGAAAATTGAACATAGTTTAGGTAGGAATATAATCATGGAGTAGAGGGAATAGGTGTATTTCATAAGTAAAATAAAGAATAGATAAAAGGGTCAGTCCCATTATAATGATGACTTGAAGTCATATATGGAGACCCATACAAAATCCTTCCTTTCCATACATCAAGGGATAAAAATAGCTAAGAAGAATCTCGAGGAAGAGTTGGAAACGCTCAAATAGAAACAAAAAGTGATTTAGGTTCTTGATGTCATTGAGTAGGATGTGCAAGATATTGCCCTTATGTTATATGAAATACTTGATTCTATCCATTCTTTGAGAATAAGCTTGGATCCACATGTCAATAACATAACCAAATTGTTCAAAATCCATAAGATGATAATAAGATGATTTTTTTAGTTCTTTATACCCATAATAAGGAGTTCAACAATTTAGACTTTATGACCCCATTAGAGGCATCTAATGCTCTAAATTTAGCATTGATAAGAATGCAAGAAGCTCAAGATTAGGTACTATCCTCTCAGGCATTAGTCAATAACTTAGTCGAACAAGAGAAAGAATATGATCATATTTTGTCAAGATTAGAGTTGGATAACATTCAATATAATTGAGTTAGGTTAGTGACATAGGTTGTATTGAACTAAATGATTAAACAAGCCTCTGACAACTTCAATTAAATCTTACAAGGTCTGATCCTAGAAGAGATAGAGGCCAAATTAAGTGCAACAAAGTGGAAGGCCACAAAGGTGGAAGTATTTAGGGTTGGATTCAGAGAAATCAAGGAAGAGTATAACAAAATAATGGGTGAGACATATAGGGTAACGAGGCCATATCTCATAGATATGAGTCTAATCAGAGTATAATAGGCTAAGGCAAACAAACATTACTGGGACTTAGATGTAAAGAATAAATCTACTCAACAAATGCCACCTACTAGTTCAACTATGACAAATCCACCAATAACACCAAAAATGAGAATAGACACATAAAATTCACTTAAAACTACTATTCCCATGGTGACTACAATTCACACAACTAGTCCATCTTCAAGTACAACCCTAGTTACTATAATGTCAAATGCGACTACTACTATAGTTCCCACAATATTATAATTGATTAAATTTTTGGTAGCATGAACATGTTGCATGGATTGGCTATTTATAATGCATCAATAGGTAACTAAAACTTATATTTTAGTTTTTTTAGATGTAAATGATGTATTCTAATCTTAGAGGATGAGGCGACTGCTTACCTTATATATATATATATATATATATATATATATATATATATATATATATATATATATATATATATATATAACACACACATATTGAACCCTCTTTTAAAGGGTCAGGTTTTGAATGAAATATAGGAAGAAATCAAGGATTGTGATTTTTATTTAATGATGTTTGTTCTTTATTCTTCCCTCTCAATGTTAATGAATTTGAAGTTTCTTTGTTTGTAATTGATTCAATAATTATGATGTGTGCCAATGCTATGGATGAATATAACTACTATGTTAATGGATTGTAGTCTTGCACGTGCAAAATATATTTAATATCGATATGTTTCACTGATTTATATAGTTAGTATAGGTTCGATCAATAATCTAAAGTGTGTAGAAGTGTCTCATTTGATATAGTATTATAGGTGTGAGCAATAGCTTCCCTTTATAACTTCTTGGTCTAAGCTATAATATATTATATAAAGGTATGCAATAGTAGCCTTAAAAGGAGAAACCTTCAGTTGATACTAATAAGCACTCTATATCTGAATACCCAAACTCCTAGCCATGTTTGTTCATGAGTGAGAAACAATTGCAAACAACAAATGCTGGTCCTTAAGATAACTGTCCACTAAAGAAATAGATAGAGAAATTTCCATTCAAATAC
This sequence comes from Torreya grandis, assembly GCA_037957365.1. Taxonomy (NCBI): domain Eukaryota; kingdom Viridiplantae; phylum Streptophyta; class Pinopsida; order Cupressales; family Taxaceae; genus Torreya; species Torreya grandis. The sequence goes on along the minus strand of JARHVA010000850.1, from coordinate 4,094,737 downwards.
ATAAAATAATTTTCTTATACATTACCATTCCCTCTTTATAAAGTTTTTTTGAGACATACCCACCATAAATTAGTATTCTACCCATATAACTCACATAATGATTATATTTTTTATTAGAATCCACACATTTTACCATAAACTTGGTTGAACAACCCACAATCTTAACCTACTATTCTACCATCCAATTATTCTAATCACATACCTATAATGCGTGCCTTGGAGTAGAACCTAGTTCCATAGAGATACCAAAATGGTAGAGGTTACCTAGTTTAAAACTCTCTAAGGTGTGCATAAAACCCACATCAATAATGCCTCATGCCTATAACCTGAGGGTGATGAGTGGAGGGTCTGATAAAAGACACTATCCATCATTTTCCAATATAAGGGTAAGTTTAATCACCTTAAAACACCATGTGAAATACATAGGACCAACCTAATTTCATTTAGGTCATAGATAAGGACTTGTAAAGGGAGAAATATTTCAACCACTAATGCAAATTAGCAAGTATAAAACACACTAAAAAGCTAGTGTGGAGAAGATTGAATCAATCCTTGTATTAGTTCAAAGGATACAAGATAAAAATGGGTAGAGTTTTTCATACCTAATAGAGGGATGTTTACAATTTATTTCTAAGCGCAATTTATAGAACATGAGAGAGGGATAATATGATGTAGATATGGAGTGGATAGGACACAGAATCCATCATTCATCCAAAATAGTTATAAACATGAATGTGAATAAGGAAATATTTTCATAATTCTCCCCATGCATTAATTAGGTGTCATTATTGAGTTATTTAATGAGACTTTTGGGATAGAGATGTTATGGATGATTTATTTATAGTCATATTTAACTCCATGAAGGAACCATTCTCCTTGAAATTGGTCCATTACTCTTTCTTATGTAATAGAGATCATACACCTATTTTGGGAAGGTAGTTGCTATTAACCAAATTTGACTTTTAAGTGGTTTATGGGTATAATATAGATGAAATCGGTGTTTTATAGGTTAATTTATATCATTTAATGCTATACTAGCCTTGGTCCTTAGTCATTTTAGTTCTTTTAGTCATTTTGGGTCATTTTGAGGTAAAAAAGGTGTATTTAATGAGTTGTATGGATTTATTGGGAAGTGAGAAGGTTGAAAAATATGATTTAAAATCCCATGTGTCATAAAAGGTATTAATCAACTGAAATATGGTAGGTTATTTAGTAGAAAGGGTAGTTTTCTTGAGAAAAAAGAGATTTTGGCACTTCTACAGCTCATGGGGAAGTGTGACACATGGGAAAAGCTCATGTAACATAAATTAATATTAATAAAACTCTTATAATTTATTTACATGCTTTAAAAGTGTCAAAATGGGCCTAAAACCATTCTATTCCATCTTTGATTTCTTAGACATACAAAAGTGACCTTCAAGTTTTTGCTCAGTAAGATATTTGAAGAGGTTTCAAGTCAAATGCTTATGGGTGGTTGTATTAAAATTAGATACAATAATTTACATATAAATATGTTTAATAATGGTATCCTATGCTTCATGAACCATCCTCATGAAGTTGACTATACTTTTTTTCCTATTATTTTATGCATCCTATGGTTTTGCTCAATTTTGGGTAGGTTAATACGAACTAATTAGTGATGTTGACTCCAGAGGATGTTTTATTCCTTGTATAATATTAAATATTTTTTTTTTCATGTTTTAAGGTGTTTGGATGATTCAAATAGGTCAAAGTTGTAAGAGAACAACCATTCTATATTACAGGAAGCTTTTCCTCTATTTGAAGAATCTTCATGTTTTGATCATGATTCTAAGGTTGTGATAGATTTTTTAAATGTATTATTGGTCCCCTAATATTTAAATTTCATTCTCTAAGGAAAAATCTCCATGAAAATGAAGTTTTTGAGTGTCATATAGTCATGTGACAGGAAAATACACCTATAGGTGCTTTCATGGATGTTTCTCAACACTGAAAGGGAAGTGTAGGAGCCTATCTTGAGATTGAACCATCCTAAATTTTCATTAAAACACAATTTATGGGATATTTATTGACTATTTTAAGTATTTCCTTAAATACATGGGCTATCCCATGTTCCCTACGTGTATATAATTCACCATGCACTTTAGGCCTTCATTGATGACATCATAACATGATGAAAGACTTTATAGTGGTTTTAAGTTATTTGAGGTGTGAGGAATAAATTTTAAGTTTTTAAATGGATATAAAATTCATGAGAGGCTTAAGGTAATGTATATGGCCCATGTTCTACCCACTCCTTATATATACTAAAAATCCACACCTACAGGTGATTTAATAGGTGTTAAAGAACCTTTTTAAAATGCTAGACAGGTGAGAAAACTCATCCTAAATAAATAGCATATGGAAAGGATAATAATATTCAAATTTTAAAGTTTTATATGATTTTACCAAGTTGAAATCACTTTATAGTAGGGAGAGGTTGACTTTAGGGAAGTTTCCCCTAAAATATCAAGATAGAGGTCCAAGAAGGTTTTGAGAATATCATATGACAAGTCTATAAAAACTTCTCATTAATCATATTATGCTCATATTCTATCCCATATCATATAAAATTACCTTTTAAGGTTTGAAGAGAAGATGATCAGTTGAATATGGTAATTTTGAGGCCTAAAATTGCCTATAAAACAATGAATTTAGGCATTATCATCTACAAGTATGACTTTAAAAGGAACTTTTTTCATCCAAAAATGCATAATGAGCTATGCACCATGTTTTGAATGTTTATAATGGTTTAAATGGGTAATAATGATCTAATATACCATCTTAAATAAGATATTAATTATTTTTTTGCTTCTTATACCACTCTGAATCTGTACATAAGCCTGGTCAGCCACCTACAACCAGCCAAAAGTGGAGGTTTGAAAGTGTGCTTTCCTTCTAATGAACTTAGGTGAATAAGTAACCTATATCATGGTATGAATAATTCACTCATATAAAATAGGAAGGAGAGGCTAGTGTGTTTGGTTTTGGTCTCATTCACACCTTCAAATATCCCTCATTTGTAATGAACACCTACAACCAACTGTAGATGGCTAAGAGCAAATAGTGAGCAAGAGAGAGAGGTTCCTTGTTGATTTGTACTCTTCAAACATAAGTGGAATGGTATAAACACATAATATTATATAATAAAGTTTTTAAAGGTATAAGTTATATATCCAAAGCTAAATTCAATCTAAGGAAACCTACATGACCCTAAAGACTCCCACATAGTCAGTTAGAAGTGACTGTGAGCAATAGTGAGCCATTTTTGTGAGAAAGGGCATTAGAAGTGTATATGAAAGTGAGGAATGGGTCCAAAAAATTCTAAGTGACCATGGGATAATTTATTAAATTTTTATTTAATGATCCAAATATAATTTCAATCTAGGAACACCTACAAGTGCCCTTCTAAGTAGGAGACAGTCAAACAGGGAACTCAGTCCAAGATATGCAAGGTATGCAAAAGGTATAAAGGGTTTAAATTATAGGTAGACATATAAAACTTAAATATTGATAATTATTGTATATATATCCTTATGTACATGGGATATATGTAGACAAATATTTCTCTTCGTGTAAAATATAATCCACATGAGTGAAACCCTACACAATGCCTTTACCTAGCAGTCTTTTTTGGTTTTTAAGCTTTTGAAAGGTCATATGAGATGAAAAAGTGACAAATTTTTGTAAAAGTAGTCCTAAAAATTTGAATAATACCCTAAAACAACCAATTTTTTTGAGATAATAGGGGAAGTACCCCTATTTTGTATCAGACAGGGAGTACTTCCCTTCATGTATAAACTGGTGAGTTTTGAGAAATGATTCAAACGTACTCTTAAAAATTTGATAAAACCTTGGAAGGAGATATTTGGAGATATAAAACATATAGGACATAATTAATATCCAAAAAATAAAGGGTGAAGATAAATGGAATGGTCTAAACCATAAGGGTTGTAGTCATTCTTCTATGAGGGATGGTTAAGCCTAGTGTTCAATTGGGGGTCCAACTCCATTTATAACATTAAATATTATTAAAAATATTTTTAAACATGTTTTTGGGACCACATAAAAGGTGATAAATCATATATATTTTCATGGGAATCCATAAAATTTCATTTTAGGCTTTAAGGTGTAGACAAGCTACAAGATCAACATCAGGCCTAATGCCCAAATGAGGAGTCATCTTCATTTATATCATGAAGTAAATATATAAATGGATTATAACATAATTTTTTGTCATAATAGACATTTTAAATCTTTTTTAAGTCACAAAAAACATCATGAATCCACTTTTGAACTCAAAACCAACATTAGGCCTGTGAGAATGAGGAATCAAGCTTGACAAGGTAAGTTTAGATTCTCACACCTTTTTAGAGGTTGTGCATGGGGATATACGGAATTAGGGGAAGTTGATAAAGGTCTTAAAATATGTTTTAGTGAATTTTTTTGGTATATTCAATGCCCCATATTTATGAATGAACCTTAATAGGGTAAAATAGGCCTAAACCCTCCAAAACCCTTACAAATGACCAATTTGAGGAAATGAGAGAGATAATGTACCAAAATGAACTATAATGGAATTTATGATGATTTAATGTTAAATAATAATCAGTCAGGTTCCTTACCATCAAAATTAGTTGTATGGAATTGTACGGACAATGCACAAAATAGGCTTTGCTTGATAGTTTTATGTATTATATAGGCTACAAGAGGATTCTAAAGATAAAATCAAGTTTGGAGTGAATATTATGACTTTTAATAAGTCCATATTCCATTTAATTCCTTATAAAAACTTCTAAGTATCCAAACAATAGCTCTCATTTTAGCCAATGAAAACTGGCATATTAGACAAGCTAATAAAGAGGGTGGAAAACTTCAAGTGGGGTAATTTGAAGGTGTGTCTGATGATTATAATTATATATAGATTATTTAAAATTTTATTCCACTCCATATAATGTATTTTCATGAAAAACTAAATCTAAATTTGAGGACAAGTATGCAAGGTACATGAAGGAGTTTTTTGGATTGTAGATGATGACGACTCACTTCTAGGTGATTTTAGATGACTAGGCCTTCAAACAATGAATGGAGAGGTATGAATGAAACCATTTCACTTCATTAGAACAATAATAACATTACCTAATCAGTTTTAATATGTTTAAATAGGTCCAAATCATGAAGGTAATTTTTTGAACCAAGATAAGGAGTTTTATACCACTTTGCAAGAGTTTGATAACTTGTATGTAGACTTGAGATTCTTGACCTTTCATGGTTCATCCCACATCCTATTATAATGAAAAAATAACTAATTATATAAGATTTAAAAGTGTCCTTGTGACCCTTAAACTTCTCTCTTCTACTCTCTCTCAAGTTTTATAAGAATTAACCATTTTGGCCATTGTAACTTATGCTCCTCTTGAGTATGGAAAAGCCCTAATTATTTTCATACCATTTGATAACTAATAATAATTCTCTTATTGAGTGTGTTAAATTGGATGATGAATATTTCTTAGTGAAAACTATGGATTCCTTATCATGTTGTTTCATTATTTCACCTATCTATAACCTCTTCTTATAGGGCATGTGAAGTGTTATAGGAGATGTCTAGGTTTGACTGAGTTAGTATATTCAATAGTAGCATTAAATGACTCTTATATAGTCTTATTATCTTAAGGAATTCATACATAACCTTATAATGTAACATTGATGTGAGAAGATATAGATTGGAGAAGTGTATGTTTAGTTTGTCCCTTGATTTCATGTGTAACATGCATCTAATTAGAATTCAGAATCTTGTTTGGTGTATCACCCCCATTAGAATAGTTTTATTTTATTTATATCTCTCCATTTTCACCCCCAAATTTTAGGTGTAGTTTCAATCCAAAGTGGTACATCAAGGGAGCTAGCCCTATATAGAGATTCACCTCATCCTTAGGCTACCCACAAGCCTAGAGGTATTTCCATTGTGCCACTTGGATGAGGAGAGCTTAGGAATCTCCTTAAAGGGTGAAAATCCAAGTGATGAAATTTTTTAGCATTCTTGGTGGTAATTATTAGTCTAAAAAGTTGAGATATTTTTGGTGTTGTCTTTTAACAATTAGCCTTTAGAGGCATCTATCAAAGCATAAATGGTGACTCCAAAGATACATCAGCTAGTTAAGTAGCCTAATTTTCATTTTTAATATTATTGGTAATATATTTATTTGTGTTATTTCTTTAAATGAGGTTTCATGGATAATTTTGGTGTTGAGTTCCTTTTTAGACAAGTTGGTGAGACATTTCAAGCTTGTGCCATTCCCTATCAATAGGAGTAAGTTCTTAATCAACCTTGGTGTGATCTTTACCAATATTTTTATGATTAATATCAACTCCCACATGGAAATTATCATAATTCTCATGTTTCTTACCAGTCTTATAGTCAACCTCCTCAATGTCTTGATCCCTCAAGTCAACCTAAAAACTTCTCAACTCAATCTATTTCCACCTTCAAGAAGACACTCTTAGCATATGAGAAGAACATATTTAAGTTTGATACTCTAAGGGGATGTGTTCAAGAGGTTCCTAGTAATATTATTTATAAGGTTAGAGATGCATTAGAGTTTTTCAAAAGAGAGTGGGTACCTATTAAGAGAGCCAATTGGTGAAGGATCTCAAGTGAGATGCTTGATGTGAGTAGCCTAGTTTCTTCCATAGAGGATATTCTAGGATTTCATGAAATTCAACCTCACCAAACCTATTATCCTTCATATCCAATTCCCCAAGTTTCATATCAGCCATATTTGATCCCTACTCATGAGCCCAATCAAGGATATCAAAGTAATCCTTTTCCCAATCAGTTGTAAGAGAAAGTTGAAGGGAGAAACATTACTTTTAAAGCTAATATTGATATGAAAATTGATTTGGATAATATTCATATGCATAAATTCATGTTCATATAAAAGGAAGTGGAATTTAAGACCTAATTACCCTCTCACATTGCATCCCCACCACCTAAAAAGGAGTTTTTTAATCCTAACATCTTAAGCTAGAATACGAAAGTGGAGTCATGGGGAAAGAAAGAGAACAAAAGTCTTGATAAAGAGTGTGAAGTTGAGAAGGAACTTGATCCTATACAAACCCATCCCACTCTTACTCAATAACATACTTATAATCCTAACATCCTAAGCTGGAGTAAGATAGTAGAATCATGGGAAAGAAAGAAGATAAAAGAATTGTTAAGGAGTGTGAAGTTGAGAATGAAATTTATCCTTTCTAAGCACCTCCCATCCTTCCTCAAGAAGAGATATATTATCCTCCATATGATCCGTATTTTACTCCTCATACTCATGATGATGATTATTAACTTCAATAAAGACTTTTCCAAGAGAACCTAGATAAGAAAATTGAAGAGTTGGAGTCAAGGTGTGATGGAAGGTTTAGACCCAAAAAAAGATCATATACCTAAACACACCCCATATACCCATCCTCAATAAATTGTTCAAGCTAAATTATATTTGAATGAAGTGATTTTAAAGTGGAAGGAAGATAACCAATATATCTTATCCTGAAGTCTACCTCCCCTTCCTCAAGAGTTCCCAAAAGAATCCCCTAAAATATATTCTCAACCTGATTTTGAGCCCTATGTTCCACCTCTACCAACTATTTCCTCTTATCCTCATACCATCACCATTTTACTTGATGTAACTATGGTATGGGAACATAAATAATATCCTTTGGTTGAGGAAAATTCATAACTCTTTATTGATGAAAGAGCAACTCCTTGGCAACCTCATTGGGCTAGGTCATCAAATTTTAAAATGCCTAGTCTTGACATCACCAAAAAGGAGGAGATGGAATATCTTTCAGCCCTTGAGAATAAGGATCAGATTATTATATATAAGACATAATTTTATAACCCTCAAGAGTTCCTAAGTGTTGAATAAGACATGAGACCTTGTGTTGAGTCTTCTTGTTTGGTTTATAGTGAAGAATGCTTTTTTTGTGTTGAAGAAGAAATCCTGGATGAAATCATTTAAGATTATAAAGAAGAGGATGAAGGAGATTATATTGTTTATCACCTTCATGATGATGATAAAAAATAGGATGAGTAATTGTGGTATAAGTTTGAAAATATTTTTAATGAGTTTGAGTCTCTCAAAGTGTCTACAAATTCTATAGAGTTTATTGTAAGTGATGGTGAGCAAGATGACATTGTCCAAAATGTCATAGATGAGAAATAAAAAGTTAATAATCAACCTTGGGATGATCTTTTTAAAGTAATTTTATCAGGTTATAATCCTCTTCAAAGAGGCTATGATCTAGTAAAAGATGGAGAGGGCAACCTTGACACTTAAGTAAGTATACAAAGGAAAAATAACCTTTCAACTATATCCTTTCAAGAAGCATATAGGTTTCATGATGATATATTTTAAGTAATAAATATGGGATATCATCCTATCAACCATTTTGGAGAAACAAATCAGCTCTTGAAGGATAGAATAAGTTCATATTTTCCTTAATATTCCAAATAACATGAAACTAATCCTCTTGAAGCCATGCCTACTAAAAAGATACAAGTTGATAATGAGATGAAGAGTAGGCAACATTATGAGGTAAGTGTACAAGTTATAAAGGAATATTTATACATTAGAGACCTATTTAAGGATGCTCTACTTGAGATTAGATCAAGTTAAGTGTTAAAGAATTGGTCTAATCTACAAAGCACCCAATCCAAAGAGAAGCATGATTGGCATTATATTTCATCTCACCATGAAGATGATTCAAGAAGTTTTAATTTTAATCCTATAAAGGAGATACATTTAGTTTCTATTTGTGCATAATAGTTTGTCTTTTTATTCCCCTAAGTGCCTTAACCACATGTGTGTGTGTCTTATTGGTGTGTTTGCTTTGTTGGTGTGTGCCTTTTGTTTTTGTATTTAAGGTAATCAAGTGGGCTTGTCTTGATCAAAGATTGTGGTCAAAGTTTATCTTTTTTTTTGTCTAATACTTTATATTACTTCCTAATCCCAATGAACTGATAAGGCTACTAGTCTACTTAGTATAACATGCATACTAGCCCTATGAGTCACCAATTTGTTGACCAAATTTGACTTTTAGGTCAAATTGGGGCACCCCTAGGTAAAAAATTGACTTTTAAGTATTTTATGGGTTTAATATATATTTAAAAAGGTGTTTTATAGGTTTATTTATGTCATTTAATGTTATACTAGCCTTGGTCTTTAGTCAGTTTACTCCTTTTAGTCATTTTGGGTCATTATGAGGTCAAAAAGGTACATTTAGTGAGTTTTATGAATTTATTTGGAATTTTTAAGGTTAAAAAATATTATTTAACATCCCATGTGTCCCAATAAGTCTTAATATATTGACATAACTGAAATATGGTAGGTTCTTTAGTAGAAAAGGTAGTTTTCTTGAGAAAGAAAGATATTTGGGCACTTGTACTACTCATAAGGAAGTGTGCCACAAGGAAAAATATCATGGAACATCAATTAATATTAATCACACTATTATTATTTCTTTATATGATTTTTAAGTGTCAAAAAGAGCCCAAAACCATTCTATTCCATCTTTGCTTTCCTAGACATATAGAAGTGACCTTTAGGTTTTTGCTTAGTATAGATAACTAAAAAGGTTTCAAGTAAAATTAATTTTTGAGGTTGTATTAAAATTATATACCTTAATTTACATATATATATTTTGAATAATGATGGTATATGTTTCATGAACCATCCTCATGAAGTTGATTATACTTTTCTACCTACTATTTCATGCACCCTATGTGTTTTGCTTCATTTTGGGAAAGTACATATGAAATAATTGGTGATATTGATTATAAAGGATTTTTGATTCCTTATAAAACGTTCCCCATTATTTTTCTCAGGTTTCAAGGTTTTTAGATGAGTCAAATAACTCAAAGTTGTAAGAGAAGCACCATTCTATGTTGCATGTAGATTTTCCTCTATTTGTAGAATATTCAGGTTTTGATCATGATTATAGGGATTTGATAGATTTATTTAAATTTATTAAATGTATTATTGGTCCCATCCTCTTTAAATTTAATTATTTAAGGCAAAATCTCCATGAAAATGTAGTTTTTTAGTGTTATATAGTCATGTGATAGGAAAATACACCTACAAGTGTTTTCATGGAGGTTTCTCAATGTTGAAATGGAAGTGTAGGAGCCTATATTGAGTTTAAACCATATTAAAGTTTCATTTAGACACAATTTATTGGATATTTATTGATTTATTTATGTATTTACTTCAATACATTGACTATCCCATGCTCACTGCTTGTATACAGTTCACCATGCACTTGCAAGCTTCATTGACGACATCATGAAAGCCTTTATAGTGGTTTAATGTTATTGGAGGTGTGAGGAATATATTTTAATTTTTGAGATGGATATATAATTAATGAGAGGCCTAAATTAATTCATATGGCCCATGTTCTTCCCACTGCTTGTATGCACTAAAAATCCACACCTACAAGTGGTTTAACATGGGTTAAGGAACCCTTTTGTAATGCTAGACAGGTGGTAAAACTCATAATAAACACATAAAATATGTAAAGGATCCTAATATGAAAATTGGAACGTTCTATATTCCTTGACCAAGTTGAAATCACTTTCTATCAGGGAAAGACTGAGTTTAGGGAAGCTTTCCCTAAAATGTCAAGACAAAGGTCCAAGAACGTTTTGAGAATATCATATGATAGGTCTAAAAAAACTTATCATGCATCCTATTATGCTAATATTATATCCCCTATAATATAAAATGACATTTAAATGTTTTAGGAGAATATGATTAGTGGAGGATGGTAGTTTTGAGGCCTAAAATTACCTATAAAACACTGAATTTAGGCCTTATCATCTATAGGTCTGACTCTAAATGAAACTTTTTTCATCCAAAGTTACATAATGGACTATACACCATGTTGGAATGTGAATGTTTCCAATGGTTTAAAGGGGTAATAATGATATAATATACCATTTTTTAGAGTATATGCATTATTTTTTGCTTCTTAGACCACTCTCAGTCTTTACACAGGCCTAGTTAGCCACCTACAGCGAGCCAAAAGTGGAGGTTTTAAAGAGTGATATCCTTATAATGAACCTAGATGCATAAGTAACCTAGATCATGGTATTAATATTTACCTCATATAAACTAGTAAGGGGAGGTTAGGGTGGTTATTTTTCATCTCATTCACACCTTCAGATATCCCTCATTTGTAATGACTACCTACAACCAACTGTAGATGGCTGAGAGCAAACAGTGAGCTAGAGAGAGAGGTTCCTTATTGATTGGTACTATCCAAACATGATTGGAAAGGTATAAACACATAACATGATTTAATAAGGTTGTGAAATGTCGAATTTATATATCCAAATTCAATCTAAGGAAATCTAAAGGACCCTAAAGACTCCCACAAAGTCAGTTGGAAGTGACTGTAAGCAATAGTGATAAATTTTTGTAAGGGAATTGAAAGTGTATATGAAAGTGAGGAATGGGTCCAAAAAATTATAAATTACCATGGAATAATTCATGAAATTATTATGAAATGATCCAAAGCTAAATTCAAGCTAGGAACACCTATAAGTGCCCTTCTAAGTAGGAAATAGTCAACTAAGGAACTCAGTCCAAGATATGTAAGGTATGTGAAAGGTATAAAGGGTTGAAATTATAGGTGGACATATAAAAATTAAATATTGATAATTATTGTATATTTATCCTTATGCACATGGGATATAGGTAGACAAAGAGTTATCATTATGCAAAATACAATCCACATGAGTGAAACCCTGTACAGTGCCTTTACCTAGTAGCCTATTTTGGTTTTTGAGATATTAAAAGGTCATTTGAGATGATCGAGTGCCAAATTTTTGTAAAATTAATCCTAAAAACTTGTATAATACCATAAAAAAACCATTTTTTTGAGAGAATAGGGGAAGTACCCCCTATTTTGTCTTAGACAGGGGGTACTTCCCCTCATGTATGAACTGACCAGTTTTGATAAATGATTCAAAAGGACTATTTAAAAGTTTATAAAACCTTGAAAAGAGTTATTTGGAGCTGGAAAACATATATAAAATCATGAATATACAAAAAAGAAATGGTTAAGCTCAATGGAATGATCCAAACCATAAAGGTTGCAATCAGGTCTATAAGGGATGGTTAAGCCTCATGTTCAATTGGGGGTGCAACTCCATTTATACCATTAAGCATGCTTCCATATATTTTTAAACAAGTTTTTAGGACCATATAAAAGGTGTTAAAGAATATATTTTTCAAGGTAATCCATAAAAGGTCATTTTAGGCTTTAGGGTGTAGACAAATTATGAGATCAACATTAGGCCTAATTCCCAAATGAGGAGTCATCTTCATTTCTATCATGAAGTAAACATATAAATAGATTAGAACATGATTTTTGGGTCATAATAGACATTTTAAATATTTTTAAAGTTATAAAAATAATCAGTAATCCACTTTTGAACTTACAACCTTTTCAGGATTAGGAGCACAATTGATTACCTTTGTATAAGCAACTAAACACGAAATTTAACCAGAAGTAATAAGTAACTAGAAATCAGAAACAACACATAATATGAGAGACAATACCCAATTATATTAATACTCTTCCATAAGGAAATATACAATAAAGAAGATGCCACACTCTTCTTCCCACACCTCTAGGGCTCCCACACATCTAGGGCATACAATAATCTCCCTCAAGAGTTCTCTCTCTCAATTACAGTCACAATAAACAACTCAAACACAAAGTTTTTGTTCACCTCCACTAGTCAGTAACAATACTGCTAGTCCAATAGTCAATAACAATACTGCCAGTCCACCAAGTACTCCATGTACTTAAAGTCTAAGTACACCATGTACTCCAAGTAGATCTCACCTGATCTTGCTACCTATTGTTTTGTTGATCTCCCTAATCTTGATACCACCTGTAGATCAACCTGGTTTTACACACTTACAAACGTAGATATCACACACACACACACACACACACACACACACACACCTGCAGATCAACCAACCTTAATTACCATGCAGATCTAACCTGATCTTGCTATATTGTAGATCAACCTGGCCTTGCACACCTGCCGACCTAGATCATACACACCTAGAAGAACCCTTATCCTTGCCTCACCAAGTCCTTATGATTATCCCCTCTAAGGATCCCTTCTTTGATCCTTCACACCAGCAACCCTGTGGATCTTCTACCAGATCTTGCTCTCTCATAGATCTACTTGATCATACACACTTGGAATTGTGGCACTATGAGGAGCTAACCTTGCTCTCTTCCCTCTGAAGGAGCTAACCTTGCTCTCTCTATCTAACACATTTTACAATATAGCCCATTAGTCTATTATATAGATCCCATACAAAAAATAATTAGACTTCTAATTACAATAATTAGAACCGTATCTCTAAGACTAAATTTAGTCTTTCACATGCAAACTAATTATCTGTCTAAAATTAGACCAGTTTTGGAGATGCATGCAACCGCATGCACACACAGGTTGCCGACGTCAGTTCTTGTCTGACCGATGTCAGCCGACCCATAACCAACATCGGTTACTATGAACACTAAAGATGACTGACATCAGTTGATTAGACTGACATCAGTTTCCTACAACTCAGTAACCTCCATTTGCATCTTGGTGAAGCTTTTAGCTCCACAACCTAATAGAACCAACATTAGGCTTGTGAGAATGAGGAATAAAGCTCAACAAGGCAAGTTTAGATGCTCACACCTTTTTAAAGGTTGTGCATGGGGATATAAGTAATTATGGGAAGTTGATAAAGGTATTTAATTGTGTTTTAGTGAAATTTTTTGGTAGATTTAATGTCCCATATTTATGAACAAGCCTTAAGAGGGTAAAATAGGCCTAAACCCTCCAAAACCCTTGTAAATGACCAGTTTGAGGAAATGAGAGAGATAATGCACCAAAATAGACCAAAATGGCATGGATGATGATTTGATGTTAAATAGGAAATGTTAAATATCATTTCCATAAAAATTATCTATATAAACTTGTATGAATAGGGTAAAAAATAGGATTTTCTTGATAGTTTTGTGCATTGTGCAGAATACAAGAGGAATCTGAAGATGAAATCAAGTTTGGAGGGAATATTAGGAATTTTAATAAATACATATGTACATTTAATTCATTATAATTTTTTTTAAGTATCAAAACAATATCTCTCATTTTAGCTAGTCAAAACTGGCATATTGGACAAGCTAGTGAAGAGGGTGGAAAACTTCAACTAGGGTGATTTTAAGGTGTGACTAATGCTTCCAAGTCCACATATGGTCTTTTTAATTGTCATTAAATCAATACCATGTATTTTAATGAACAATTTAATCCAAATTTAAGGACAAGTGTGTAGGGTGCATGAATAAGGAGTTTTTTAGACTGTAAATGACAATGGCTCACTTTTAGGTGATTCTAGATGACCAAGCCTATAAAAAATGCATGGAGAGGCATGATTGAAACCCTTAACCTTATTTCAAATCATCAGACTTGTCCGTAATCATTTTTTTGGACGTTCAAATAGGTCCAAATCATGAAGGTAGTTTATGAGCTAAGACAATGAGTTTTATGCCACTTTGCAAGAGTTTGATGACTTGTATGGACACTTGGGATTCCTAAGATTTCATGGTTCATCCTATGTCCTATTATTATGCAAATTTAATTTATTATCTTAGCTTTACAAGTGTCTTTCTCACCCTTTAGCTTCTCTCTTCTCCTCTCTCTCTCAAGTTTTATAAGAACTAACCATTTTGGCCATTGTAACTTATGATCCTCCTAAGTATGTTGAATCCCTACTCATTTGCATAAATTTTTTCAATAATACTACTAATTTTTACCTCTTCCATGACTATTCATATTGTGTTCACTTGGATGATGAATCTTGCTTAGTGAAAACTATGGATTCCTTAGCATGTTGTTTTATTCTTTTACCTAGTTGTAGCCTCTTCTTACAGGGCATGTGAGCCATTCAAGGATATGTGAACCATTATATGATATATTTAATAGTGACATTTAAGGGCCCTTATCTAGTCTTCCTATCCTAAGGCATTCATGAATAACCTCATAGTGTAACATTGATTTGAGAAGACATAGATTGGAGAAGTGTATGTTTAGTTTATCCCTTAATTTCATGTGTAACATGTAACTGGTTGGAAGTCATCATCTTATTTGGTGTTTCACCCCCATTAGGATACTTTTATTTCAATTATCTTTATCCCTTTGCACCCCCAAATTTTAGGCATGTTTTCAATCCAAAGTGGCACATCAAGGGAGCTAGCCCTATTTAGAGATTCACCTCATCCTTAGGCTATCCACAGGACTAGAGGTGTTTACATTATACCACTTAGATGAGGAGATCTTAGGAATCTCCTCAAAGGGTGAAAATACAAGTGAAAATAGGTACATATTTGAAAATGGCCATTACTCACCTAACTACCATACTTCATGTCATTCATAACCCATACAATGCATTTATCACTTTAGTGGGAAAGAGACCTTAGACTCATGGATTTTCAAGTGTGTGTAGATATTGATAGTATCTTGGATATGTTGATACATGGGTGCTTCTACCCTAGAAATCCTTTTCACCATGTGAGTAGACCTTCAACATTCCTCTCTTAATGAAAATGAGGCTAGCTCTCTACTTGACTCCAATTCTAATCATCAGGCTTGATTATGACATGGTAGGGATTCAATAGTGTTTATTTTGAGATAATTTCATCTCTACATAGGTATAAAGGCCTTCTAAATCCATCAAGAACTAAAACATGCTTAGGAATCATTAAAATAGACCAAAAATTAGACACTACAAGCCTTTTCCTTACATATCTTTTCCTACATGTGCCAAATTTATTGTCCAAAAGGGGCACATAGGACCTATAGGTGTCTTATTGATGTTATCAAGGTGTTTTATGGCCATTAGAGTCATTAGGATCAATTTATTACCCATCATGTTATTTATGAGGGTTTTGGAGGGTTTGGAGTGGCCTACCATCTTAACAATGGTTCATAAATCATAGGCCCTAGATTGGAAACTTGAGGCCATGAATTTTGAGTACATATACCCCATCAAATTTAACTAATATATTTTGGTCCCATGCATCTTTTTTCATGAGATGTGAATAAAGGTTAGTACCTTTAGTGCTTCTTCTAGGCAATCTAGGCATGACTATAGTATTAAATATCATTCATAAAGTTATCCTCATGAATCCATATCTCTATCATGGATGGTAAGTTCATAGGGGTCCTGAACTTACCCTAATATCACTATGTACCATGCACCTCTTTATGAAAGATATGAACATAAAAAATTATAACTCGAGTTGGCATACTATGATGACAGAGATCAAGGAGGGATTTAGGCCAAATTGTCATTTTTTCTTGTCTTTCCCTACCTATGACAGTATTTTGGACTTAGTTTTCCATCCTACCTACAACAAGCATACTCTTATTATTATAAACACATAGATATATGTGTTAGCTCTTGGGTTTAGTAGGCCTAGATAGGCTTATCAACTTTACTACCCCTTCTCATTGATTGTGGAGACTTCACAGAGATTGTAATAACATTATAACATCAATCCAATATGATTCACTTCCTTTTGATGACCTATTTTCTTCAAATCACATAAGCACCTATCATGTAGGTAAATAGACCTCTAGGGATGTGTATATGTAGGTTCAAGTAGGTATATATTAACCAATCTCTTTGATTATTCTTTAAAACTCCCTCATTCTTCTCAAATGGCCTTAACACTTTAATATCTATCTACACTTCAACTCCACTATTATTCATTATATTTATTTGCCAAACTTGTAGACCAATAATAGCTATCTTAGACCAAACTATAGGTGGCCAATTTTGAGACTTGTCTATGTATGAGATCTAGGTTTGTATACAAAACCCTTAACATTCAAGGATATCTATTATAATATGAAGATTTTGGTCTTCTTTGTCTTCCATTTCCTCTCAAGACTTCATATCCTCATAACATACATACATTTCATACCTTCTCAAAGTATGGCTAAAGGTGATGATGAAAGCCTTTTGACTGTTAGGTTTTGAAATTGGTCTTCCTCAAATAGGTCATTAACCTTGATACACACTTGATATTCATAAGGATTATTTCACAACTAAATTGGCCTTATGTAAATCCATTGACATTTCCATTTTTAGATTGTTCATGTCAAACAACCCTAGCCTACTTGTAGGTTAGTTTGGGCTCTCCTATTCAATGTGTTTAATCACCACATGAGTGAAATATGAAGTTTATATATATTTTAATACATCTTATCTATTATATAGGTCTCTTCCATGCATCCTCAGATGTCCTTTATACTAGATTAAGATTCAAGTGGTTCAAGGGTTGCTTGCCTACTCGTAGGTATCTTGGTGTCTTAGACATTGGGTCTGAAGACACACTTTTATAATAATCTTGATCATTTTATATGTTGAAACCTACATTTGCCATTACCATTTAAACCTTCAAAACCAATCATCTTAATGCACTTTTCAATAATTGCACACTAAATGTAGACCTACATGTATGCAGACTTGTAGGTATGCATTATCATGGTTTTAAGCATTCTCAGACTATAATATTAGTCTATTGATATTATAATTATATATCTATTTTATATTTACATTCCTTATGATATTATGACTCTGACTCTCTTTTGGTTATGCAATATAAGACCATCTCAACAACCTTTAAATAAGTAACCTACACATAGTTCAATTGACTGAGAGCATGAATGTTCCTTTCAAGGATATGTATGGAGTAAATAGGTGGGTTGGGATCCATTAATGTAAAATAATATGGGAATTATGTTCAAAAATCATTTAGATGCATTAACCCTAAAGGAAACTTCAAAACATAGAGATAACATGGTTCTCAACCTGTCAACTACCTTATGGAATTCTTTGCCCATTTCTCAATGCCACACATGCCCAAATTTGGTGGATGAAGGTGTGAAATGTATGTGAATAAATTTAATGGTATTATAAAATAATCTCATGCTTTAATGAGTCCATTTTTTCTATAAATATTTCCCAAACAAAGCCACTAGGGTTTTATAAGGGTTTAAGACCACCTCAGGGTCTTAATGATTATTCATAAAGCTTAAGGATTTGATCTAAAAAATAATGCCACTAATTTTTATCACACTATGGGATCTACCTCTAAACAAGAGCCTAAGATCTTCTTCTTCCTATATGGACCATATCATTCACCTCAAACTGGCCCTTATGAGCTTGAGAAGAGATCAATGGAGATTCTACTACATCTTTTGCATTTCTTCTGAATTTTTGAACATGGATTCTCCTCTGTGATGACTTTAAGGGATCCCAAATGAGATTTATTAACTCTTTTTACCCTAACTTAATTATACAATTTTTAAAAAGTCTTGAAAGTACTTGTAAAACATCTTTTCTTTTCAATTTTTCATGTTTGATATTTTGAGAAACCATTTGAGAATAAAAGGAGGGAAATGAGAGATAAAATACATTTTTAAATAATAGGGTATGGATTAGGGGAAGATGAAAATTCACTTTTCAAGTGTGTGGGGGCCTTTTATGGTGAATGGGGAATGTTTGACCCTTAAAAAGACCCCTTTTTACATATAAAACCACCTTGTTATGGCTTTACAATGACCACAAGACCTTTTGGGAATATTTTACCCTTGATTATGAATTTGGTGGTTGAATTATGTCCTAGGAATGATATTAATTCTATTCATATGGTTTGAACACTCCTTTAAGGAAATGCACACATGATATCAAATGTAATAAAAAATAAAGTATCTACCTTAATATTTGCTAAAAAACATTAAAATATGCTAAAGGATTCAAACAAAGTTGCCCTTATTCCCTCATATAACTCCAATCCCCTTGATTTTGACACATTTTGTATGTTCTTGGCATACTTTAATGAACACATGATTGGCCATGAGATGTAACACCATAGGTCATCCTATTATGTGTGATTTTAGACCATGAAGATTACACTAGGAGTTGGTGTAGATTCTTAGACATGATCGACACAAGATGGAACCTTGACACAAGTTTAAATAATATGAGATAGTGATTACCATATAAATCTTTAAAATTAGCACACTATATGAACATGATACCTATGAACCTAATGAAAATGACCCTCTCCTAAGCTACCATGACATTTTAAAGATTCATGGAAATGATAATAATTCTATTCAAGTGATTTGATCAAGAGTTGATCCTTTCTAAGTCTAGGTCTAGAAAGATGTCAACATCACTAGTGACTCCCATGGGTTAATATAACTACTTACTTTAATGAATTTATACTTATTATTATAAAGGGAGAAAATAAACTTGATATGGGTATGGTTAAAAAACCTAATTAATAGTGCATGTGTTGAAATCAGAAGATTGTGAAAAACTCCTCTTTGGCTTGGGAGGATTACATGTAGATAAGAAAGCACTAAAGTAAACTTTTTTGATAGATATATAGTTGAATGGATTGCCTAGTGATATCTAGATATCATAAGTAGAGATTCCTTAGGGGCTATGAATCTAGATGTTTTAAACAACTAATCTTATGAATAGAAAATAAAGGTACTTGCGTCAATAAATCAAAAGCTATTGAAATTGAATACAAGAATTCTTACTAAGAAAATAGATTAAGAATTATTAAATTAGTGATAAAATAATTAAAACTAGTGATAAGGTATTGGGGTCTACTTAAATTTTTTATAAAAGGGTCTATGAATAAGTAGGAACACAAAAAATTAGGTTTGATTGGGTTTAGGTAGGTGAAATTAGCTTGCTAATTTTTGGTGCCACAGTGACCGTTGATAGTTAAGGTGACCATCAGTAGTTACTATGTGAGGATGTAGGTTGGTAATTTTGTATGATTGATGAGATATATAAGATATATTCTAAGAGATGGGTAAGGCCTAGGTTGATTTCGAAATGGAAATAAAGTAGGTGAATACTGAGAAACAAGTACTTGTCTTACCAAAAATAAATTGGGTGGGTGGTTGAGGTAGCTGATTTGTTAGTGAAATTTAGCTTGATTTTGATAGAGTGATGATACCTATGGGATTGGTGGAGAGGAAATGATAAATTGATTCTCTAATATGATTAATGTATTGCTAGATTAAAGATGGTGATTGACCTACAAGAAATAAAATCCTAGATGCACAAGCTCTTGATAAAAATTGCATATGGATTTCACCTTCTATCTCCTCTCTTCTTATAGACACAAAAAAGAGGTAGAAGTGAAGGTTTAAATAGGATATCTAACTATAAATTATCCATGTAAAGCCTAATAATAGGATTTAGATATCTTATATTTAAAAAAGTAAAGTAGGTGGATTACATTATTTTAGTTAAGGAGGTGAACCTTGATCATCAATGGTTAGGGTGATCATCGGTGGTTAACCTAATCATCGGTAGTCAAGTGACAAAGGATAAAAAAGGATGAAAGGATAGGTTGATCTAGTTGATTTAAACTAACCATGGGTTAGGTTTGGCTAGGGGTTAAAGGGTTAAATGGTCTCAAGGGGGTCCTAATGTGGTCTAGGGGAATTATGACATTTAGAATTGTAGTGTGTGGATTTTTGATGTCTAAAGTTTACCCTTTTTTATTATGTGTCTTGAATCAATAAGCTATAAAACAAAATCCAATGTCAATAAAAGGTCTAGTTTCTTACCTTGAGTACATAAGGAGGTGTTCCCCCTCAAACTGGGAGGTGATGAGGTGAAGTAGAATTAAGTGCAGGTTTGATAAGGTTGGTGAAGGTGATAATAAAGGTGGATGATTGGTTGGGTACTAATGTGAAAATAAGCACACAAAGTGCACAAAAAGTGCAATAGACAAGATTATACAAAGACAAGATTGCCATTGTTGATAATAATAAATTTTGATGCTAAGGGATGAGTTACCAGTATATCACATGACCATATTTAGGTGTGGTAGCTAGGTACACTTGTTAGTCTCCTAGACAAGTTTCATGTTTTTACAGGTATCCAATGTAGGAATTTCTCCCATGTAAAATACAAATAGGTCAAGTGTCATGGGTATCTAAGGTAAGAAGTGCTATGAAAAACACAAACTGGTTAGGTAAGTACAAGGTGGTGAAAATTCAAAAGGTGGCCAACATGGCAATGTTATCACTATGATCAAAGGACTAAGTAAAGGGTGTCACAAAATATGCACTAATTGGGCCAAAATGGACCAATAATGAGGTGATAATATGGTTGATATTCAAGTGAAAACCCCAAAACCATGGAATACAAAAAGTGAAAATGAAGTTTATTTTTCACTATTTGCCAATTGACTTTTGTGCTTCCATGTAATCTAAAAAATTATTATTTGGCATTTTACTAAGAGGGTCAATTGAGTTCTTGAGTGAGGTGTCGATTACTAATTGGTTAAGTGGTTATTATGTTAATCTAGCTAGGACCAAACATGCAGGGTGGATAGAGATGTAGCTGAGTAGTAGGATGTGGGATTTGACTTTGATAATGATCTAGGAATGAGGTAGGGGTTGATTTAAAATTGGTAGGTAGTTAAATTTTGTCAGTTGATATGTTGAATTTGTTGGTTTGTGGGTAGTTTGTAAATTTTGTTTGGGTGGGTTTTGCCTAGGCTAGGTTTTGGGTGAAAGTGTCTTATGTAGTAGGCAAATTTTGATTTTAACTAAGGTTTTAAGTTGGGGGTAGGTTGTAGGAGATTTACAAATAGTTTAGGTTGTTATGGTTGTTATGGTGTGATTTGAATGTAGGTAGGGTAGAGGGTTTTACCATTAGTTATCACATAGAGTGACCATAAAATATTCAACCCAACCATCAATGGTTAAGCTAAATGCCAATGGTCGAATGCCTAGAGAGAAAGGTTTGACATGACTATCGATGGTTAGTGAACCATCGATGATAAAGTAATTTTTGAGGAGGGGTTTATTTAAACTATTTTAAAGGTATGTTTTAAATGTTATTTTTAATATGGTAAGTGTTAAGTGTAGGATAGGTAAATGTTTAAAATAAGAAAAAGGGTTGGAGGTGATAGTGGATTTAATGGTTATTGGAAACCATCATGTAGGAATATCATGCAGAGATGTTGGTTGGATAGAGTTAGGTGTCATTGGGATAGGTTTAGGTAAGGTGTTGAAAAGTGTGTAGGGTAAGGTATATGTGTGAATTTTTGTTGGGTAGGGTAGACTTTTTTCGATAGCTAGATAAATGTAATATGTTGAAAAAGGTAGTTAAAGGTTGTTACTAAGCTCAATTTGGAAAACTAAGTATGTATGTTAATGTGAGTGTGTTGTAGGCATATGAGTAGATCTAGATGAGGGATTGGGTTCCTAGGATCTTTGTAAAGATCCATAGAGGTATAAATGGTAATGAGTGGACACACATGTAAGAGGTTAGATTAAGAGCCATGTGACATTAGTATAACTTGCCATGAGATGTAACGATGATAATGGACCTCATTAAGATATGGGATCTAGCCACTAACACATTTTTAATGCCAACAAAAGAGATCACCATCCTCTTACAGGATATCCATAGGATTACATTGTTATCAATCCAAGGGGATCCAATTTACCATATTGAGCTTAAGGAGAGGGAGGATAAAATGGAGCTACTTTATGGTGAGGATAAGGCCCACACAAGGTGGCACTTAGGTGGTTTTAGATATGGGCCAGTATACTAGAGGGATCTAGATGAGAGGTATTTGATGATGATGGCCATGTCTTAATTTTCATTGCTAGATTTGAGTAGTGGATGATTTCCATATCTATTGCTAGGATTATTTATTGAGATGTTGTTGGGTAGGATAGTGTTTAGGTGGGATCTTATCTTGTTGGTTTAGATTTACATGGATCTGTAAGAATTCATAGTTCACAAATGATATGGGATCAGTATTGGGTTTATGATCTACTACTGGGCATATGATCACATCAAGGTTTTGAGACCATTGGAGCTACCATGGGAGGGCTACACCTAGGTACCCTACATAGTGGGATTTGTACAGTGGAGAGGAGACTATGCTTTGATAGTTGTAGGTAGAGGGGTGAGGGACATAGATTGGTTTCAAAATGTATTCAAGGGTTTGGTGGTGGGAGATGTGATTTAAAGACCATAGGTGGGTTGGCCTAGGTGGGCCCATTACACATGGTACATACTATCATTATAGAGCTGGCACTAGATCTATAAGAGGTGAGATGGGGAGACCACGATAATCCCATTTGATAGAGTTTGGAAGTAGTTTGTCCTCATTATGGGATTTTAAATACTTTCCTAAGGTATAGGAGGAAGGATGCAGAGTTTTTGTTGCCTAAGCCTTAGACATAAGATGTAGTGTTGAATCATGAAGAGTTGCCTGCCAGAGTAGGGATATATGATGCCAACATTATTAATGTCTATACATTATGGTACTAGGCCTTATATATAGTAACTATTTTTTATGGGGTGATGAGGGTCATTAGGTGATGGATGTGGATCCATCTAGAGGGGATCCATAATCACAAGGATATGATGGATTAACACTAGTATTTGAATAGGCCTAGATTACAAGTTTACAAGGATAGGTGGCCACTTTACAGGGCCAAATTGTCACTTTACATGGTCAAGTTTCCATACTAAAAAGATAGAGATCAAGAAAGGATCTACCTAGGGTTGGTTACTTAGGATAATGATACATTGAGATAGAGGGTAGGAGCTATGGTAACACCAATAATATGACCACATGATATGATCTTGATGACATGCTACTTAGCCATGGTTGAGTAGTTGAGATACTATGAGGTTATAGTACTAGTATGGTGTCCACATGAGATAAGCTATGGAGAGTACAAGGCCAATTTGGTAGGTGGTCTAGATATGGCTACTCTAAGATAGTGGCCCTCTATAGTGAGTAGACATATAGGCATCCTAGGAGGATTGAAACCATATGATAATATAGGTATAGGAGTAGGAAGGGATATCAGTAGTGGTGCCCTAGGGGCATGATATATGACACAATATATGTACATGTTTTAATTTTTGATACTAGCCTATGTGTTGATGTTATGATATGTACATGAGAGAGAGATGATACACATTAATTACATTTATTATTTATGCATACACATTATGACATTCTCATGGTATGATGATTTGTATTTGGTGTTTATTTTTTATGATGTGATGTTTACATTGATTTATGGATTATGCTTATGGTTATGGTTGTTTAGATACTGACATATGTTTAATTATTCATAAGATAGCTTTTATTTATGATTATGCTTAATTAACAACACTAGATGGGAGAATAAAGAATATGATTTAGAGATAAACACCATAATGAAAACATCAACTAGTCGTGATAGGATAAGCAAAAAGCACAATGCTTCATCATTGACAAGGAATAAAATAGAACCAAAGTTGGATTGCCTTAACTAATATAGTCCATTCAAATTCTTCACATGAGTATTCTTTAGTTGGTTAAGAGGTGTCTTGGCAATATAATGTTAAGTAAGCTCAAGAATCCCTTGTGCATAGGGGAGATGGGTGAAAATAGAACCTTCTTATGAGGTTATCATTCCTCTTCTAGAGGTTCCCAGAGATTTATGATAAAAAAGTATATGCCAATCTATGTAGACTGATCAATGCAATAAATCTACTTGTGATAGTTGATTGTGGCTTCCACCTTAGTATGTTTCTTGAGAGTTGATTATGACTTTCAAGATTAGTTTGATTTTGTTTTCTTATGATAATGGGTCTTTTGCTTTATTTTTGTCTATGGGAAGATAATCAAAGCATGAAGCTTTTATGACAGTTTTATACTTTTGACAAATGTTTTACTTGGCCATCCTTCAAGGAAGTGGTCTATGTTTATATGCTTTGCTTAATGCTCTTTATAGATATCCTTTAAGGGAGTGGTTTACCTTATTTTGGAAATTTATAATTAAATTTTTAATATATATCTTTTAACGGAAAAATCTACAAATTCTAGGAGTGACCCATGATTACTAATGGTTGAAATGGTATACTTTGGTTGCTTTGAATTTGTTTAACATTGACATGCATAGGCCAACTT
The DNA here is from genome assembly GCA_037957365.1 of Torreya grandis. Classification (NCBI taxonomy): domain Eukaryota; kingdom Viridiplantae; phylum Streptophyta; class Pinopsida; order Cupressales; family Taxaceae; genus Torreya; species Torreya grandis. Next base: position 4,069,609 of record JARHVA010000850.1, on the reverse strand, counting down.
AGTGGTTCACATTTATGGAGGCAAAACCAAGAGCAAAACAAGGTTGGGTAGATGTAAAGAGGTTTTAGGTGATAATGATTATGGGGATCCCTCCTAAAAAAGGGTAGAAAGTACCATGAGAACCATGCCATGGGTAGAGCCATGGTACCCATTATTTAAGATTTAGGCTATGTCTGTGATGGATAATCACATAATTAATTGCCCCTAAAATAGTGGGATAATGTGGTTGGATAACAAGGGATGAGATTAAGTCAAATAAAAGGTGGACTTGATCCTTCTTAACAAAATAATGGATGCATATGCAAAGCATTGAGGGGCTTAAGCTCTGGGTGGCCTTAGAGAGAAGACAGCTGATAAGCTCCTGATATATACTTGTGGGTTATGATATAAGGTCTAAGTAAATTGAATGTAAAATTTCCATACTTGCTTTTCTCCATATATGGTGGCATGTTGATTTTCCTTAAGGATGAGTTCTCTGATATTAAATTATTACATGTTAAGGTGTTTTTTATAGGTATGCTTGACATGTTCTTGATACACATGAAGATGGCTAAGGGTGGCTAGATGATGCTCATCAAGTATCTTGAGTTAGAATAAATGGTGCTAATGATAATCATCCTCTAAAACAAACTCTTGTGAATATATGAGAAGATAGGGGATTCAGACTTCAAGAGGCAAGATATCCTATTCTCCAAATATAAGAGTAAATGGGGTATCACCTATAAAGGTTTGAATTCTAGTATGATATGCCCATAAGGTAAAGGGTATGTACAAATGCTAATCTTGACTAGATATATTGACCATTTTAGTTAGCATGTTATTAAGAGTTTTGTTAGAGGCCTTAGCCTATCCATTATCTTGAGAGAGATAGGGTAAGGAGAAGCTTAAATTAATTCCAAATGCATCACATAGACCTTAAACTTGATTTTTATTAAAAGATTTACCATTATCAGTGATAATCTTATGAGGAACACTGAAGTGATAGATGATATGATGGTTGATAAAGTTTATAATATTTTCTACTTTGGTTGAGACTAGAGGAATAGCCTATACACATTTGTTAAAGTATTTAGTTGTGGTGATAATTGAATGGTGTCGCTATGAGGAATGAGGGTTGATTTCACCAATAAGGTCTAGACCCCATTATTAAAAGGGCCAAAAATTAGTAGAGACGTGAAGGATATGGCTTACTACGTGATAAAAATTGGCATGTTGTTGATACTTAACACACTTTTTTACATAATCAAAATAGTCTTGATTAAGGGTAGGCTAATAATAGCCAAGATGACTAGTAATTCTAGGTATATCATTGTAAGACCAAGTAAAGGCTATGTTATGGTCTTGGAGGAAGGATGGGAAGTCTTGAAGTTACTTGGTATTCAAAGATTGGCCTAATTTGATAATGTGGGGGTTATATAAAGTGCCCAAGTTTATATCTATGGTGGATTAATTTAACATGGTTGAGGTCTTAGGAGGAAGGGATTTTTGGATCAAAGAATCCAGGGCACCAAGGTAGGTGAGTATAGAATAATCATCTTGACACTGAAGATTGTTAATGATAGGAGAGTATTCTCCCATCATCTAAAGATGGGTCAAAGGGATGGTTATTGTTTCCCATCCTAATAAATTAGGGGTCCTAGGTTGATCATGTTGATGAAAAAAATTATGTGGGATGATGTCATCATTCTCACACGTAGGTAGGGGAGAGGTGAGTGAGGAAGGGGTATCTTCCTTAACAATGGTGGTGGTAGGTGTTTTGGGTTAATTTTTATTATACAAGATGAAACCAAGTCCATGATTCTCATGAGGCTTCTTGGTTTTGATCGTGACCAATTCATGTGCACCATGTTCATATTTCCCAAGACTAAACCCTTTCCAAGCACACCAATAAAGGTATGTCTTAGCAAAGTTTAGTTTATCTAGGTAAGAAAAATTGGTGGTGAATGTTCAAGGTGGTAGGAGAACCAAGGGATTTGTTGAGTCCCCCATAGATAAAATGGGTCTAACAATCAAGAGGTCTAAAGGGAATGATAGTTCTAACATTAGGGTCATATCCCAATTTGTTGGTAAGTTTCCCATACTCATGAGGATTAGGGAAAGCATCTAGTGCTAAAAGGTGGTACTCCCTAGGGAAAGATGATGGAACATGAATTCCAAAGGGTCTATGGTAGGGATTTGGTGTGAAGGTATAGAGGAACTAGTTGATGCCTCATCGGTGGAAGGGGATATGATGTCTACTTTGGTGGTTGGAGGTTAAATTTTAGTTGTTGAGGGTGTGTTGGATGGGGGTATGAAGACATAATTGGGGTTGAAAGGTCATGTTTCATGTTAAGAAAAGACTTGGGTCATCTTGGATTGTGATGACCTATCCCTCATACTCAAACTCAATGTAATGGTGGAGGGTAAAGGGAACATAACCCATGTAAAAAATCCAAGGTCATCCCAATAAGATGTTGTATTAGAATTCAAATTATACAACATATAATGGTTTATGGAGTGTGTCAGGTCCTACATAGATATTAAGGATGATAGTTCCCAAGGTAGTGGCTGTGGTATCATTGAAGGAATGAAAGATAGTTAAGGATTTAGACATGACATTATCTAATAGGTCAAGTTGGTTATAGGCATGAGAGGAGATGATTTTTATGTTAGTTATCTCATCAATCATGATCCATTTGATGCATGTTTGGTTGATTTAGGTAGTGATAAAGAGTGGGGGATTTGGGTCCTCATGGTGGATGGAAGGTATTTCCAAATCCTTAAAGGTAACAAGGTTGGAAATTAAAAGAGCATTGACAAAGGTGGCTAGAAGTTGGGGGTCCTTGGGTTGGACCTCAATTGATTGAAAAGCCTCTATTAACACTTGGAGGTGATGGGGAGAGGTGGAAATTAACTCATACAAGCTAATCTTCACTAGGTTCTAATGAAGTTGTTTGAGGATAGCTATCTTGATGGATTTTAAAGGGTTAAATTGGGAGGTACCTAAGATAGATACCTTGGATTTGGTTGAAGATAGGAATGGTTGGGTGTAGGTTTATTGGGAGGTTGAATATGGATACATCCAAGGAATGGATGCCTTGGGTTTCCATTTATCCTTCTATTTTGATCTAGTGACCATGTTGATGGTATGGATATAAGGATAGGTTTAGGTAGTAGACTTATCAGACTCATCTCCACTCTTAGGTGAGAGTGGAAGAGTAGGTAAGTGTTAGGTAGGTATGGTTGATAGTTGGATTGGTATGGGTTCTATAAGAGGTTCATATGTTCATAGAACATCTTCATCATAAATCAAATGGATAATGGTTTGGAGAACCTTGTAGTTATTTGTATCATGGCTTGGTGTCCTATGATAAGAGCACACATGGTGGTTAATGTACCATGTAGGTTTTGAAGCTAGAGGATCAAAAGGATTGATGGGAGGTAAGGATAGACAATAATTATACAATAACCTAAAGAGTATGGTCAAGTAAGGCTTGGTTAAAGGTGGTAAAGGTGTATCTATCTTGGCTTTGGTGGTTGAGATAGGAGGTTTCTTGGAAATAAGTGTATTAATAAGTGTTTTGGGTGAGGTGGTATGTTTGGTTGATGAGATTGGTTTAGGCAAAGGAGGTTAATGAGATGGAGGTATAATATCACAAGGTAGGTAGCCTAGGTACTACTAGTGTGATAAAGAGAGGTGTGTAAAAAATTAGTTATGAAGGTGTAACCAAGATAGGTGGTAGGGTTTTGGTAGAGGTAACTAGCTTCATATTCAAGGTAGAGGAATGAGGCCCTAGAATGGAGGGAAAAGTTGAAGGAGGCAAAGTTTGGGCCTTCTAGCCTTTATGTGGATGTAATTCTTTGGTTGCTTTGGTTTGATGTTTAGTTGGTGGTCTTGAACGGGTTAGGTCCACTTTCATAAAAGGATGACTATAGCTCGATGTAGGGAGGATACCAAGATTCTTGGTAGACCTAGTTGGGATGATAGGAGAGTGCTTGGATACTTGGATCTTTTTTTCATTAAGTGGTTGAGGGTTAGTTGGTTTGGTGGAAATTTAGTTGGTTGGTTAGAGGGTTTGGTTGTTTGGGTTGATATGGTAAGAGGTTGGTCAATGGAAGTGGTAGGTTGGTCTGATCAAGAAAGGGTTGAAGGATTCGATTAGGTAAAATAAGGGAGGCCTAAATTCTACTAAAAGGTGGATCAATATATGTCAAGGTTGGGGATAAATTATAATTTATATATGAGCCTAGAGAAGGGTTTATTGGTTGTTTTGGTTCATTAAATGGTGGATCTAAAAGATAACCCCCTGGGTGGAGACACAAGGATGGTAATCTCATCCTCTTCCTCAATCAAAGGATGTGGGGTTGATATACGTGGTTCCTCTATGATAGGAGTAGACATTGGGGTTTTCTCTTTAGGTGTCATCTCTAAAGGGGGAGTGGTTTTATCAGTAGCTAAAAGTGAGGGTGAGGTAGAGATGGTTATTTGTTTTAGTATATCAGTTAAAAGGGTGACTAGAGTCTCCACTACCTCAATAAGTGGAGGGGAAGAAGATGGGGTTTCCTCAGCTTAGGTATCCAAAGGAAAGGAGGGTAATTTTACTACCTCAATAATTAGAGAGGGTGAGAGATAAATGGGTTGGTCAACAAACTCTTTATCAATGAGTATGTCAAGGACCATGTTAACTATATGGGTATTTTGAGAGAATTCTATGTTGTTATTCTCATTTTTGGTAGAAGCATGGTTTGGGAAGGGTTGCCTAAATATATCAAGGGCTTGATTTGATGGTGAATTGGGGTTTTCCAATATAAGATACCCTTTTTCAATGAGGTATTGGACAAGGCTCTTGAAATTATTACACCTACTGACATCATGCCCTATCACTTGATAGAAGGCACATAGATCATTATTTTTATACCAACTAGGCATGGGATGAGAGGAGTCAAATTTTTGGGGTGGATTGATAGGGGGAAGTTAAATGATGTTGGTTTTTAATAAATTCTCCGAGATGGAAGCAGAAGATTCTCCAAGTAGAGTGAACTACTTTTTGTTGTTTTGGGTTTAGTTCCTTAGGTTTAGTTTTGAGGAACTAAAGTGATTAGATTGGTTGACAAAAGGTGGAGGGGAAACTTTTAGGAAAATTTTATCCATGGTTCTCTTGTTCTTAGTGTTGATATTGGGCTGGTTTATTGACTTAGAGGAAGAATCCTCATTGGTTTTATAGGTTGAGTTATTATTTTTGATCTTAAGCTTACCTTTGTCAATGGCTCAGTTCTCTATCTTATGGGTCATGATAAAATATTAATCAAAGGTTTATAAGATTTGGACATGTAGTGTGGAGGAGATATGCTTGGCACATGCCTAATCAAAGAGCTATATGAGTTTGGGTTGAGGTAAGGAAAAGGAAAGTTAGTTAGTAAGACTCTTCCAATGAGCCTTAAAATTGGCAATGGATTCATCCTCAAACTATCAAATATAATAGAGGTCAATGATAGACAATTTCTTAGAGATATTGATCAAAAAGTGGTCCAAGAAAGTCTAAGCTAGTTGGGTGAAAGAGAAAAGGGGGTGCTTAGGTATGGAACTATACCAATCTAATGTTGGATCGGCTAGGGCCAAGGGGAAGGTGTAGAGGAGAAAGGCATCATTGTAGGTGATGAGATAGAAAGCATTCATAAATGGCCTAAGGTACTATTGGGGATCCTTGTTACTTTGAAATTTAGATAACTTGGGAAGTTACCATTGGGGATGATATGGCTTGCTAGGTACAAATGGATGGATGGGCTCATTACATATTTGTTCATTTAATAAGATGTTGTGAGCACCCAAAATGAATTACTCTAATGTGGTCATCTTGTCCATAATCATCTTAATTCATTTGGATTGGGGTTTTGTACTTGAAGGGTTATAATGTTCATATTATTGTGGTGGTTAAGAGACATATAGATGGTGGGTAGAAGGTTGGGAGGCTACCACATATGAGTGAGTGGATGTCAATGGTTGGATGTAAGACACATAAGGGTAGGTAGAGGTAGGTGTTTGGGTAGTGGGTACATGACCTTGTATATTAAGGATGTAGCCAAAGGTTAGTCCAAGGGGTAATTTTTGGATAGAAGCAATAGTTGGGTTGGTGATTGATGGAAGGGTGGTGACCCTTGTACTAATCAATGACAAGGTAGAGGGTATGGACAACATAAATATTTGAAGTTGAGTGGTGATTGATAGGTTTAAGGTAGATTAATGGAGGTTTTTAGTGCTATAGGTAGGCACTCATATAGTGTAGGAGTGGTTGTTAGGAGTAGAAGGTATAAGGGTGGTGGTAGTTTGGGTTGGATGGTTTTCAATGGTAGTCTCAGAGGGGTTGTTAGTTGATGAGGAAGCTTGGGTAGTCAATAGTTGTGTATTAACCATGGTAATGGAGGAAATCCCCATGAGATGGGGAGGTATGCCATAAGGTGGATTTATAGATGGGGCTAGATCTGAAATATGGTAAAACATGGTTGTAAGATAATATTAAATGGCTACAAGATTATTATCTAAGAAAGTGGTAAAATCTGCATCTCCTTGAATAACTTCCTGAGGGAAGGTAGGACTTCCTAAAGGGTGAGGAGAGTCTAAGAGTTTTGAGGTATATTACATAGATGAAGAGGTGGAATAGGCAGGTTAACTTGGTGATAGGTTTTTCTCTTCAAGGTCTCTTCGATGAAGGAAAGTGAGAACCATGCGAGACAGGGGAGATAGAAAACACAAACAACCTCACTACTCAAACAAAGAGAATACAAGGAAAGATTAAAAAATAAAATCACACTGTAAGAGATATGTTAAGCCCTAGAGAGTTAATTAATCTTACTTTTGGCTTATGCCTTAAGAAGTTATGTGAGTGAAGTTGGACTGTAGAGTGGGTACTAGAGAGGAAATCTAAGGCTAGTTTCAGGTTATGTTTAGGCACTAAAAATAATATGTATTGGAATAAATATATGGATTGGTATTGGGGCTTTCCCCCTCACTTCACACACAATAAAAATAAGTGTGTCAGGTGCTTAGCCAATATACATTGATATCTAGAGATTATACTCAACTAGAGAGTTGAGTTGGTCCTCCCCTTGGTAATGACCTCCAAGTAGGATCACCAATAAATGGTAAGGTTATTTCTAGGTGATGAAATATTAGTTAGGCCTTGTCTTAAGTTTGTATGATGTTTAATTGGTGAAAGCGGTTTGGTTTAGGTGTGTGGAACAAAGAGTAAATATATGATAGATTACTTTGCCTTTAAGTTAAGTTATGTGAACTAAGCTTTCAAGCAATTGATGTATGCACTTGATTTTAATCCCAATATAAAATTTTGATTTAATTAATGAGCATATAATAGAGAAATAATGCAAGAAAATAAGAACCCAAGTAGAGACACAAGGTTCCCATTGGGCATGACAGAATGTTTTAATGAATTTTTGCTTATTATTGGAAAGGGGGAAAAGAAACTCGATATAGGTATGGTTGAAAAAATTTATTGATAGTGCATGCATTGAAATAAATTTTTTGTGAAGAACTCCTCCTTGGCTTGGGAGGATTACCTATAGATAATAAATCACTAAAGCAAACTTGTTTGTTAGATAAATAGTTGAGTGGATTGCCTAGCGATAGCTAGATCTTGGAAGTGAAAGCTTCCTTAGGGGCTATCAATCCACATGTTTTAAATAATTAAGATTATAAATATAAAATAAAGGTAATTACAACAATAAATTAAAAGTTACTTAAATTAAATACAAGAATGCTTGATAATAAAATAGATTAGAAATAATTAAATTAGTGATGATCTAATTAACACTAGTGTTAATGTGTTGGGGTCTGCTTCAAAAAATTAGAAAGGGGTCTATGAATAGGTAAGAACACAAAAAATTAGTTTTGATTGGGTGTAGGTAGGTGAAATTATATTTTGATTTTTTAGTGCTACAATGACCATTGGCAATTGAGTTGATCATTGGTGGTTAAGGTGATCATTGGTGGTTGAGATGACCATTGGTAGTTACATAGATCATTAGTGGTTGAGTCAACCATCGATGATTACTATGTGAGCATCTAGATTGGTAATTTTGGCTAATTGATGAGATATAAAAGATGGATTATGATAGATAGATAAGGACTAGGTTTATTATGAAATGGAAATAAAGTATGTGAATATTGAGAAATAAGTACCTATCTTACTAGAAGTCAATTGGATGGGTGGTTGAGGTATTTGATCTATTTTTGGAATCTAGATTGATTTTGATAGAGTGATAGTACCTATGGGCTTGGTGTAGAGGTAATAAAAAATTAAATCTTTGATATGATTACTGATGGTGATTGACCTATGAGAAAGAAAATCTAGATTACACAAGATCTTGATAAAAATTATAGATAGATTTCACCTTCCAGCTCCTCTCTTCCTATAGGCACAAGTAAGAAGTAAAATTGAAGTTTTAACTAGGCCCTCTAATTATAAATTGTCCATGTAAAGTCTCACAACAAGATTTATACAACTTATATTTAGAAAATCAAAGTGGGTGGTTTGTATGCTTTTGGTTAAGGAGCTATACCCTAACTATTGATGGTTAGAGTGACCATCAGTGGTAAACTTGACCATCAATAGTCAAGTGCCAAAGGGCAAAAAGGGCTAAGAGGCTAGGTTGATCCAGTTGAGTTAAACTAACCATGGGCTAGGTTTAGCTAGGGGTTAGAGGGTTGAATGGTCCCAAAGGGGTCCTAATGTAGTCCAGGGGAATTGTGACATTTTGAATCATGGTGTGTAGATTTTTTGTGTCTACACTATTGGTAAAAATAATTGACTATCTCATCTTTTTAGAAAATGAATCACACAAGATAATAATGAATTAGTTGAGATGACCTTTCTAGTTGGACTAACAAATAAACTTAGCATCCTATAAGTGTTCAAGGAATATAAACAACCTTACCCATCATAACAAGGACATAAGAAAGAATGCAAACACTTAAACACCTAAGAAATAAATTAGATAATAAGGAAACTAATTATCAAAGTAAATGTACAATAACACTTAGAGAAAAGGAAAGGCATACCTAAATTACTATGTATAAAGATAATAAATGTTATTTAATAAAAATACTTAAGGAACACCCCATTGAATGGGATAGGTATTTACTCACCATTTAATATTGAGAATTGGAATGCATTATGCTCCTTGCAGTAGGTGATAATGTAGGGTCTACTCCATAGGTTGTCAAATTTTGTGTGCTTTCCTAGTTTAACTCAGTATTCACCCCACTTAAGCACAATATCACCTTATTTGAAAATATTTAAGATAACCCTCTTATCAAATGACCTTTTAACTTGATTTTGATGAGACTACATGGTATGCATAACATTATCTCTAGTCTTTTCTTTCTCTCTCAACTCATTCATCCTCACTTCCATTGCATCACTCTCCATTAGTTCAAGCTGATTATGAGTTATAAAGATGGAAACTCAAGTGATATGGGTAACCTTAAATCCCTCCCATAGATAATAAGGTATTAATAATGACTAGTATCTCTCTTTGGGGTGATCCCATCTACCCACAAGACTATCCTTAATTTCGTATGTCACATCCTCTAGTTGTTCTCCATAGTTATATTTATCATCTTAATTAATTTCTTATTGGTGGACTCTAAAAGCACATTACCCTAAGGATAGTAGTTTGAATAAGTACTAAAGTAGATGACATAATTTAGATCCCATTAAAATATCCTTGCTCCATTGAAAGCTAGTGCTTTATCTAATATGATTGTGGATGGGACCCCAAATCTAGTCACTAGGATATCATATAACTCCAATACTAAATTTTCATTAGCTTCTTTAAGGGCCACTACATATACCCACCTAGTGAGGTATTATATAGTAGTCAAGACCCATTTTTGACCTACACTAGATGGAGGATGTATCATGCCTATAAAATATAGGCCCCACTATATGAAAAATTATTCTAATTGGATGGGCTTGAGGGGAAAAATAACTAGATTTTATTTTCCAGTAAACATGGCACACTTATGTCATCTCCTAACCCAAGCATGGTATTATTTAAATAGGCTTGGCCAAAATTAGCCTTCTCTCATTACCCTTGCTTTTATATTCCTAGCTATAAAGTGGCCTCTTGTAGGCCCATCATGAAACCAATCTAATAGTTTGTCAATTTGGTTAGTCTCCACACATCTTAAAATCATTCCATCAAGATATTTCTTAAATAAGACCCCATATACCAAAACATAGGGGATTAATTTCAACCTATAATACATTATTCTTATCCTATCTAAACCTATAGGGATTTATCCTATTTAAATGAGCTTTACCATGTCTTGAGTCCAACTAGAAGAAGGTGTAGGTGAAGCTGCTTAGGGATCACTATGTATTTCCAAAACTACCTCTTTGCTCTCCTTAACACTTTTTGCCAAATGATCACATAGTCCTCTACCCATCACTATATTTGTGACATTCACCTCTATGTCCTACTCCATGCATCTATTCACCCAACCTTCTCTTTTCTCACTCAAATCTTGGTAAAGAAGGAAGTCTTTGATGTTGGGGTGGGCTAACATGATATAAATATTATTGTTGGACACAATGTGATTGAATATTTTAAGGCTCCTCATGAATGCAATAACATGATTTTATACATAAGTTTACCTCTTCTCATAGCCATCCAATGCCTAGCTAAAGTAAGATATGGGATGCTCAAGGCCCTTAATATTACTTTGCATCAACATGGTATATATGGTGTCATTAGTTGAGAAGGTAAACAAGAAAAAGCATTTTGAGAAATTAGGGTTAAGGAGAGTAGGTTCTTGAGAAATAACATATTTTATTGCTTAAAAAATCCTCTTTCCTTCCCTAGTCAAAGTAAATTCCTTATGTTTCTTGAGCATAAAATTTACGGGCATAACCAACTCAGTAAATCTAAGAATAAACCTTCTAATTAAATTAATCTTACCTAGAAAACCTTTTAGTCCTTTTTTATTCTTGGGTAATGATATGGATATAATGTCAATTACCCTCTCAAGGTCTATGGATAGGCCTTCCTTGGACATAATGTGGCCTAAATTTTTTCCCTCATGGACTTCAAAAATGCACTTTTTGGGGTTCAAAGAGACCCCATACAACCTACACCTATCAAATATCAAACTTATATGTGTTAAGTGGTCTTTAGCATCATTTGAGAACTATGCAATGTCATAAAGGTATATTAGCATCATATAATTGATTAGTCCCTAGAAAGATACATCTATTTCCCCTTAGAATGTGGATCCTTCATTAGATAGCCTAAAGGGAATCTTTTTGTAAGTATAGGTACCCCATTTAGTTATGAAGGTAGTCTCATGTTGGTCCTCTTCCTTCACCAACATTTGGTTATACCCTGAGTACCCATCAATCAAGGAGAAACATTATGAACCAATAACCTTTTAAAGGATATGATCCATTGATGGAAAGGGATAGTGGTATCACAATGACACCTTGTTAAGATCCCTGAAGTCTACACATAACCTTATCTCCCCATTATTTTTCCTTAAATGCACAAGGTTAGCCACCCATGAAGAGTATTTTATGGGGATTATAATTTTGGATAAAATTAGTTTAGTCAACTCTTTCTTCATGATGATCTCAATTTTGGGGTTAACCAATTTTTTCTTCTACCTCACATGTTTATCCCTTGATTCTAATTCTATGGTATGCTGAGCTAAACTAGGGTCAAACACTTTCAAGTAACTGAATTCCTAAGAAAATATGTTTGCAAAATCCTTAAAAATCTCTATGAAATAAATCTTGTCTTCTTTATTATTCACCTTGCCTAGTTTGAGCAACATATCCTTAAAAATGGTGACCCTCTCATAATGTTCTTCCTTGGTTGACACACTAAATTTATCCCTTCTCAAATGATCATCTTAATTAAAAATGTTCTCAAGGGTCACTAATCCCTTAGGAAGTTTGTTTGTATTTAACTATATAATCTGGTCACCATAATATTGTCAAAGTCTATCTTGATTCCTTAAGCACGATTCTACATCTTTTTGTAATAAATATTCTATTTACCTATCATTGTCAAAGTCATGCTAGTTGAACTCATTATTAGGTATTGATAGTATGGAAACCACCTTAATCTATGACTAGTTCTTTGGATTCTTGAATTCACTTGGGATGTCATATTGTGCCCCTATAGCTTCCATCTTGTCTGCACATTAGTTCTCTTCCCTTGGGATTGAATGGATGTCAAAGGCCTAAAAGTCTTATAGGAAGTCCTAAACCACATTTATATATGATTTTAATAGTGTATTCTTAACTATATTCTACCCTCTCACTTGGTGGACTACCAATTCATTGCCTCCCATAGCTTTCATTGATTTCACACCTATTCTCTTTTCCCATTGTAGCCCATGAATAAGTGCCTCATAATATATTATATTATATGTGTAGCTAAACTTAAACCTTATGGAAAAAGTGTACTCTTGTTGAGATGGAGAAATAAGAATAACACCTAATCCACTTCCATTCTTTCACCTAGAGCCATCAAAAAATACTCTCCATATTATATCATTATCTTAACATGGATTGGTAAGGGCTGGTATGACTATCTCCTCATGTAGACAATATATCCCTATGCCTAATTATTTAATGTTATTTTAAGGATCATACCCATGGTTATCTATTGCCCACTCATCAAGGAGTAGGTTTAATATGAATTCAAGTGGCATAACTAGCTCTTTATCATCAAGGTGTTCATATTCATCAATGATAATGCAATTGACATTTGATAGGTTAGGCATGTAGGGTTTTAAATGAAACCTAGAGATTGGATAAAAATAATGGTGAATTTGGTCCCATACCTAGTTTTAAAGACCATATAAGACTAGTTTAATGATAGGTAACCTCATATCTTAGTAGTGAAGTCCCTAGATAGATAGGGGAAATAGGGGTAGATCAAACACAACAACATATTTGGATATGGTGCAATTAGGGAAAGAAGATAGGATAAGTTTTAGGTCTTTAATTACACCAAATATATTGGTAGCATACCCATCTAGTTGCAAGAGTCCCTTTTAATTAAGATCATATTTTAGTCCCAACTTATTTGCTACTAATTTTGGCATAATAGATGTACTTGACCCATTATCTATCATATAGTTATGTACTAAGAAATCACCTAGTATGAAAAAAAGATATAAGGGAGGGGGTTTATTTACCTTGGTTGGTTGGGATCATTAGGTTGATTAGTATTGGTTAGGAAAATACCTTCCTTTTTTCCCTGCTTATTTGAGATGTTAAGATTTGACAAATCTTATTGAATAAGGTCTTTATACCCTATAATAAACAATGTGTCCCACATTGGTCTGTTACATGATCATTCTTCATTTGGTCTACAATGATGGTGTGAGGGTCACAAACCTTTAACTATAATTTAAGGGAAATAAAACTATTTGGAACTTAAGTGAAATGAGATATGAATGAACCCTTCTCATTCTAACCCTTTTGGAGTGGTTGAGCTTTAGGGGATTCATATTTCTCATTATTATTTTGAGGTGGTTGATAATGTGAAGGAGCTACTCTCCCTACCTCTAAGTCACCACTCACTACCCTTTTTTTAGCACTTGTATTAGTAATAATAGGGATATCCATTTTACAAACTTCTATCCCTTCCTCTAAGTCACCTCTAAGCTGATTGACTTCAAAATGTCCAGAATGTCTTTCTCCCTATTGAAATTTGACAAATGTAGCCTCTATTTAAGTATGCTACCCACTCATTCCTTATTTATTTGGCAATTCAGAATGAGTCATAGAAGGAACTTCTCCATGTTGCACAAGAGGAGATTCATTGTGTTGTGTAAGAGGATCTTGATTTTGTTACATAGGAGGAGATTGATTGGTACCTTTAATTGAGATAATATTTTGTTCATGAGGTGGTACCTAAGGTGCATACCATTAGCCTTATTAATCATAATTATTTTTAGTGGGAGCTAATACTCTAGAAGTGTTGGAAGACTTGGAGTTGAAATTGTTGTATGGCCTTGCATGAGTGATCTACCCTTTCCATTGAGGATTAAATTGGTATGGAGGTTGATTGATTATTAATGTTTAATGGGAGATTGATAATGATATTTTTAGGGTCTATAGGGTGGAGGTTTCTACCTTTCCAATGCCACTATCTTGTTGTTTTTTGCTTTGATCAACCCTTCAATCTTGACCAATCTATCTAGTTGAATAGTATATGCCTACTCATTGTTGGTTAGTGTAGGTATTGGGGAAATGGTAGGAAAAATGGGATGCATCTATGGAAACAATGGAATAAGAGGTTTTGGTTTAAGTTTTCTTACTTGGATAGGACAATTTTTTTCCCTCACTATCACTTGATAGGCATTAGGCAATGTGTTCCCACCCATTGACTGAATCATGATTGCTACATAGGAATTGAGGATTCTCAAATAATATAATAAGGCATAATTTCTAGTGGGTTTAACTACTCTTAGGTTACTATACCAAGTTTTCTAAAACCTATACTTAAAATCCACCATAACTTTTGAGGGTCCCCTTTGATTGTGGTCAATTATTCTACTAGGGATAAGTGGTCACTTTTATCTTCAAAGTGCTTGTATAGGTTCTCCCAAAACTCATCCCAAGTATTGATGGAGACAAGTGATATACCTATATACCAATAAAGTTATTTTCCCTTCAAGGAGGTAGTTACCAACCTCATTGCTATATTTTCTTGAGTCACGTTATGCATAGAATACAATTTTTCAATGTCTCTGATATGTTGAACATGAGTGGTAGAGTTATTTCTTATGAATTATGTGATGATTTTGAGTGAAAAAATAGGGATATCATCAAATTGGTTTAGGTTCAGAGTGTTTCCACCATTTAAAGGTACAAAGGCCTAGTTATTAGGCCTAGCTATTAAAGATGTAGGAGTTGAAATAAGGCTATGTTGAATAGGGATAGGAGAAGTAGGGGTGTGAGATAAGGACTGAACCTAGGGTACCTCTTCCTTCTAGTAAAATCCAAATAAAATTTAACAAATTTATATCTTTTACCCTTGGATGAAGATCTTGTGATAATATTTAGAATTAAAATTGAGTGTTATTCTACCACTAGAATGTCTAAAATTCCTTAAGGTCACTAAATGCTGAGAGTAAGTTCTACAACTTCCTTGAATTCTAGTCCCACTAAGCATGATATAATTGTTATCAGTTTAGATTTTACCCTTGATTTAGGGAGTTTAAAACCTAACTCATCTATCTAATATAATAGAATCACCTCTAGGTGTGGGTAGCCTAATGAGTGAGGTGAGTCTCTAGATTTGGGGATAACTCCCTTGATGCAGCATATATTCTCAAATTGTTAATCCTACTTGAATTTTTAATGAAAATGGATAGAAAAAACTTGAAAACAAACTCTAAACTAGAGGATGCGATGCACTAATATGATAGGTATACTATAATTGATCCTTTAACAACACCTACAAATAAAAAAGATTAGCTACTAATAATCTCTCTCTAAAAGGACTCTTACACATCAATACTTCACATGGAGGCCATGCCTAATGCCTATAACCCAAGGGTAATGAATTAAAGGTCTAATAAAAGACATTATCAATTAGTTTCCACTAAAATCATAAGCTTGAACACCTTCACACACCATGTGAGCTACATAGGACTAATCCAATAACATTTAGGTGAGAGACAAGGACCTATAAAGGGATAAATATTTAGACCACTAATGCAAATAAATAAGTATATAACACACTAAAAAACTAGTATATAGAAGGCTTAATTAATCCTTGTATTAGCTTAAAAGATGCATGATACAAATGGGTAGAGTTTTTTTATACCTAGTAGAGGGATGTTTATAATGGCTTTATAAGCCCAATTTATAGAACATGAGAGAGAGAGCAGGGGGAATATGGCATAGAGATGGAATGGAGATCACACAATGACCATCATTCATCCAAAAATAGTTATAAATATGAATGAGAGTAAGGAAAAGGTCCCATAATTTTCCCTATGCATTGATTTAGTGGCATGATTAAGGTCTTTTGAGGAGCCTTTTAGGCATAGAGATGTTGTGGATGATATATTTTTGGTCATTATTGAATCCATGAAGGCACCATGCTCCTTGAAAATGGTTCATTACTCTTTGGTATGAAATAGAGATCATGTACCTATTTTGGCAAGGTAGTTACATGTTTAAACATGGCTATTACTTGCATAGCTATCACCCTTTATGTCATTCATAGCCCATATAATGTATTTATCAATTTAGTGGGAAACAAACCTAAGAAATATACATTTTTAAGTGCATGTAGATATTGATAGTATCCTAGAGATGTTAAAAAAAGGGTGTCTCTACCCTAAAATCCTTTTCACTATTTGAGCAAACCTAAAACATTCATCTCTCAATGCAAATGAGGTTACCTCTGTACTTGAATCCAAATATGCTCATTAGGCTTGTTTTTTCCACTATAGGTATTCAAGAGTGATTTTTTGGAGACCATTTCATCTCTACACAGGTCTTAGAGGCCTTTAAAATCCCCCTAGATATCAAACTTGGTCAAGAATCATGAAAACAAACCAAAATTAGACACTACAAGCCTTTTCCCTGAATATTTTCCCCTACACATGCTAACATTCTAGTCCAAAAGGGGCACATAGTACTTTTGTGTTTTATTGATCTTATCAAGGTGTTTCAAGGCCATTAGAGTCATTAAGAGTAGTTTCTTTGGCACCATGTTCTTTATGAGGGTTTGGAGTGGCCTACCATCTTAATGATGGTTCATGAAGCATAGGCCCTTGATTGGAAACTTAAGGCCATTAATTTCAAGTTCATATAACCCCTAAAATTTCCTTTATATGTATTAGTCCCATGCATCTTTTCTAATGAGATCTGAGCAAAGACTGGCACTTCTTGCACTTCTTCTAGGTAGTCTGGGCATGCCTACAGTCTTAAAGATTTTTCATAAAGTTATCTTCCTAAATCCAAATCTCTCTCTACCATGGTTGTAAAGTGAATAGGTTTAATATACTTTAATTAATATCATTGGGCCCCATGTACCTCTTCATGCAAGATATGAGCACCCAAATTTTTAACTTGAGTTGGCAAACTATGATGGGAGAGCTTGAGGAGGGATTTCGCCAAATTATCATTATTTCTTGTCTTTACCTACCTATGACACATTTTTGGACTTGTGTCTCCATACTACCTACAGCAAACATACTATTATTATTAAACACATGTAGATCTATGTGTTGTCTCTTGGGTTTAATAGGCCTAGACATGCTTATAAACTTTTCCACCCATTCTCACTGACTATGGATACTTTACTAACATTATGAGATCATTCCAATATGATTCAATTATTTTTTACTACTTATTTTCTTAAAATCACACAAACACCTATCATGTAGGCAAAGAAGCCTATAATGATGCGTATATGCAAGGTCAAGTAGGTATGTCTTAACCAATCTATTTAGTTATTATTTCAGACTCCCTCATTCATCTCAAATGGTCTTGACACTTGAATATATATCTACACTTTAAATCCAATAGTATTCATTGCATCTAATTCTAAAACTTGTAGACCATCAATGTTTGATATTGAAGTTAGCTAGTAAGTCTTTGAAAATGATAGGCATATAGCATACTTCTTACAAAAAGAGGCATAATTCTATTTAAGGAATTAAGCCTATACTGATGTGTATATGCAAGTTCAAGTAGGTATGTCTTAACCAATCTATTTAGTTATTATTTCAGACTCCCTCATTCATCTCAAATGGTCTTGACACTTGAATATATATCTACACTTTAAATCCAATATTATTCATTGCATCTAATTCTAAAATTTGTAGACCATTAGCGTTTGATATTAAAGTTAGCTGGTATGTCTTTGAGAATTATAGGCATATAGCATACTTCTTGCAAAAAGAGGCATAATTCTATTTAAGGAATCAAGGAAGACTTCAACAACAGTATGGTGACCAAATTGTTTAGTTAAATACAAAAAAACTTCCTAAGGGATTAGTTACCCTTGAGAAATTTTTTAATGAATATGATCAATTTATAAGGGAGAAGGTTAGTGTGTCAACCAAGGAAGAAAATTATGAGAGGATCACCATTGTTAAAGATAGGCTGCTCAAACTAGGTAAGGTGAATACTAAATAAGAGATGATTGATTTTATAGAGATGTGTAAGGAGTTTGTCTACATTTTTATTTGGGAATATAGTGACTTGAAAAGGTTTTAACCTAGAATATCTCAACATACCATAGAATTAAAGCCAAGTGCCAAACATGTGAGGTAGAATCAAGTACCAGTCAACCCTAAAATCGAGCTCCTCATGAAGAAAGAGTTGACTAAATTGATTGATTCCAACATTATATTCCCTTTCAAACATTATTCATGGGTGGTTATCCTTGTGCCTATAAGGAAAAATATTGGGGAGATAAGGTTATGTGTGGACTTTAGGGATCTTAAAAAGGTGTCATTGAGAGACCACTACCTCTTTCCATCCATGGAATAGATCCTTCAAAAATTTCTAGGTTCACAATGTTTCTCCTTTCTTGATGGGTACTCAATGTATAAAAAAGTATTGGTGAAGGAATAGGACTAAAAAAAGACTACCTTCACAACTAAGTGGGGAACCTATGTTGACAAAAGGATTCCCTTTGGGTTATCTAATATAGGAGCCACCTTCCAGTAGGTAATGGATGTAAATTTTTAGGGACTAATTAATGAGATGGTTCTCATATACCTTGATGACATTTATAGTCTTCTCAAAGTATTTTAATGACCACTTAACACACCTAAGAATAATATTTGATAGGTGTAGGTAGTATGGGGTCTCTTTGAACTCCCAAAATTACATTTTTACAGTCCATGAGGGAAGAATTTTATGCCACATTATGTCTAAATAAGGCTTCTCCCTAGATCCTAAGAGGGTAAGTGAAATTATAGCCATATCATTACCCAAGAATATGAAAGGATAGAGTTTTATAGGTAAGATCAATTTCATTATAAGGTTTATGCCTAGATTTTCTCAGTTGGTTAGGCCACTAACTTTTATGCTAAATAAACATAAGGAATTTAATTGGACTATGGAATCAAATAAGAGTTTTTAAGAAATAAAATGGGTTATTAATAAGGTACCCACTCTTCTTAAATATAATTTATCAAAAGAATTTTTATTGTATGCCTTCTCAACTAATGACACCAAATCTACCATGCTAAGGCAACAAAATAGTGAGTTACTTGAGTAGCTCATAACTTTATTTAGCCAAGAATTAGATGGATATGAGGAGAGGTACACTTATGTATAAAATCATGTGCTTGTAGTCATGAAGAGCCTTAAAATATTTAGGCACATGGTGTTCAACAATAAGATCTATGTCATGGTAGCTGACCCAGACTTCCTTATTAACTAGGATTTGAGTGAGAAAAGAGTAGGTTTGGTGAGTATATATATTGAGTATGACATAGAGGTGAAGGTCACAAAGATATTGAGGTGAAGAGGACTATGTGATCACTTCGAATAATATATTAAGGAGAGGAAAGAGGCAATTTTGGAAATACATAGTTATCCTTAAGAATCTACACTTGCACCTTCTTCCACATGGACTCAAGACATGGTAAAGTTATTTCAAATAAGATAATGAAATATATGTTTAGATAGGATAATATGAAGGTATTAAAGTTTGAAATAAATCCACTATGTCTTGGTAAATGGGGTCCTATTTAAGAAATAACTTGATGGAATGATTTGAATATGTGTGGAGACAACCAATTTGACAAATTGTTAGATTAGTTTCATGATGGTCCTATATGAGGACACTTTACAACTAGGACTAAAACAAATAATTTTGGCCAAGCCTATTCAAAGACTACCATGCTTGGGTTAGGAGATGTCATAAGTGTGCCATGTTTAATGGAAAATAAAAGTTACCTACCTTGCCCCTCAAGCAAATCCAAGTAGAAAAATTATTCATGTAGTGGAGCCTATATTTTATAGGCATGATACATACTCTATCTAGTGTAGGCCATAAATATGTCTTAAATGTTACAAACTACTTCACCAGGTGGGTATAAGTAGTGGCCCTTATAGAAGCTAATGAAAACTTAGTCTTAGAGTTATATGATAACCTAGTGACAAAATTTGGGGTCACCTCCAAAATCATTTTAGATAATGTACTAGATTTAAATGGATCAAGGATAATTTAATTGTCTCTAAATTATGGAATCTATTTTAGTAGTTCCTTAAACTACTATCCTTAGGGTAATGGGCTTGCAGAGTCTACCAAAAATAAATTAATCAAGATCATAAAAATAACTATGGAAGACAACTATTGATGCAATTTTTATACACACCATAGATAATAAGGTATCTTATAATGTTTTAGGATCTAAATGGAGATGAACTCCACTCCATGGCATGAGTTATAGGTATGCTATCTCAACAACCTATTGATGAAATAGATGGTAGAGTATGCAGGTTGTTGAAAAGGTTTTTGGATGGAGGTGTGGTCTCTTAAAAGGAAGTGATAATCTATATGAGTTGGATGGATGGTTGGTTGTTCATCTAAGGTGGGTAGGTCACCAAAAAAAAAAATGAGGTAAGTGGTAAGGCATAAAATAGAGCTTTGTGGTTTAAAGTAATTACTTCCCTGGCTGGTTTTTAAGTAGATAAGTTGATTTCAAAAACCTATGCCTATTGCTAGCACATGTTGCTCACACACAGTCATACATGGCTAAGAATCCTAAGGTGATTTTCATATAGGAAACTCATGGGACGTAGTCAAAGATTCCTCTTTTTAATGAAGCATTTGCACACTTTTAGTTAGGAGATTATTTCTTGAGCTCAGTGAGGTATTTGAAGCAGTTGTTTCACACTAAAAAAAACTACATAAAAAGAAATCACTCATACACACTCACAATTATTAATAAATCAACTTAAATATCCTAAATAATGTATTTTACCATTCATTCAATAGATATTGTACATCTAAAATTGATATATTATTCAAGACAATCAAGAACCCATTCACAACTTTTGTAAACTAAGTATTATCCAATCATACAACCAAAGAAATATAATCAAATTACACAAATAATGGAAAGTAAATATTCAAACACATGAGTGGACAACAAAAACTTTTTCACTCTTATATATTTAAAATTCTCTAACAAATCCAAACTATGAATTACAATTGTTTAAATAGGCTTGGGGAAGGGGTCACCTCATCCTCCAAGTTCATGAATAAGTCATTACATGTGATCATTAGAACTTAAGTTCTAACTATAGTCAAAATCATATAAAAGTTTACTTACAATTGTCAATTAGCTAAGTTATCCTTTACAAAAGTCATGCAATGTGTGCATGTATACAAAGAAAAAGGAAACTTTACAATTATATATCAAACTATAAGAGAAATACAAATATATATATTCCATTACAAAATTATCCATGCACAAAATCTAGCCTTTCAAGGCTGCATTATCTAAATAGCCACATGAACTTTGGTCAATGTAGTGGTTGAGGGAGTAGACATTAATAATATAGATGTTGATGTAACACTAGAAGTAGTAACTTGGGATTTATTCTTATTAGCTTCAATTTATTTATAACACTTATCTACAATATCATGTTGTTGTCAAATAATATCTAGGTTGAGTAGAGGTGGCATGTGTATTCTATTGACTTAGACCAAGATTATTTGCATGTTATACCTTGGTTTCTTGGAAATTATTCTTGAAAATTTTCACCTTGGTGACTTTATTCCTAGTGGTGTTCAATTCATCTTATATTTTCTCCAATCCTAGGCCATGTAGAATCTATTTAAAGTTATCAGTGGCCTCTTATATGAGATAATCAAAATTGATCTTGTTGATCAATTTTCTTATAGTGACCTTCTCATTAGATAGCTTAATATCATTCAAAATTTGAAGAATAAGAGCCTCATTCTCTTTATTCTTTGGGAATAAATACCCAATTGATGTTAGTCATTCTTGAGATTCCCTTATTATGATGACAACCAAGTTGAGGGCATTAGATGCCTTCAATGGTGTTATGAGGTATAAATGGATTTATGCCTTATTACTTGTGTATGCCACAAGAATATTTAATTTATTTTTATCATTTTTCAAAGAATTTAATAATTCATTAGTCTTATTGATATGTAGGTCTAATTTATCCTACATGAATTTTAGATATTCTAAATAATTATAACATCTAGAGGGTGCTTCTTGGACCTCTACCTTGAATCCTACTAGTATGTGGATAGTCTTGTACTATTCCACCTCATCCTCCAATTATTACCTATCTATTTGTGTTCCTTCATGGATGGCCACCATGGCATCCTTTTGAACTTTTTCTAGGTCTTTAAAAATTTCAACATAAGGGGACTACCTCAATTTTCTATTCTACCTCTTTGTGAGGGAGAAGACTTCTTGTCTCTCCTCTATAATTAATTCCCTACCTTTTTCATCCTCTAACTTTCTCTTCTTTACCCTCTATATGATCCCAGATGGTTTTTCAAATAGAATGGTGATGGAGGTGAGCTCAATAATTGTAAAGCTAGGCAACTGGGAGGTCTTACTTCTCAAATCCATGGCCTAGGGATGAATGTTCAACTATGTTACATCTATTTATCCCAAGGTTATGACTACAACCTATTCCTCTACCTCCTCTATGATCCTTTGCTTCTTAGATGCCTTGACAAGGGTATTAGGCAAAGAGGGCCAAATGATCTTATACCAATCCAATCCTCTAAATTAATAGAGTGGATGGACTATAAAAATTTGTGGCTTGGCCCTCTTACCTTTCCTTACACTTGTCACTATGGCTTCCTTAGATGAAGTGGTGGATAACATGGGAAGGGTGATTTGAGTGGATTAGACATAGAGTTTTGGAGTGGCCATGGTTATCTCCACCTTCTTGGATGCCTTCTTATTCTTCCTCAGTGATATAATAGTGGTAGTTCTAGAAAGGATGCTAGAGGTATCCATGATGGAAGTGAATGGAATGGAGGTGGTAGTAGCAATGGTAGAAGAAACATCCTTCTTAACCTTCAGGATGAGTAAGTGAAATTGTATGAAAGTTATTGGGGGAAATGGATCAATAGAGGTGGAAGTAAGAACTTACACCATAGGGGTTCTTAAAGTAGAGGAAATTAAAATAGAGCCAAACATAAGAATATAAATAGAAGACAAAAGAGTAGTCTCCACAGACTGAGTACCTAGGAATTGAGATACCTCCATAGCTGGTTCATCACCCTTGTTAGCTTCAAAGCTCAGTTACTTAGACTTCTCTAGCTTAGTTTCTTCATCAAAATATTCTCCCAAATCAACTACCATCCCCTCTATCACCTCTACTGATTAAGGTCCTATAGGTAAGCCTTAGGTTTATTCAACAATGGGGCTACTTATGGGAGTCTGGGATTCTTTATATATAATATGGTGTTATTTGGATGTGAGGGGGAGCCTTGATGGACTGACATAGCTAATTCATCCATTTTTACCCTTACAAATATAAAATCATGGGTCTGGGGAATAGGTGTAGTCATTTGGATTATGTTTATAGTTGGCTTTTCATGTGCTTGTTCCTCCTCATCAAAATCCAGTATGATGGGGTCTCTTACTTGTGATCACTTGGGGTTAGGTTCAACTACCCAAGGTTCTTTATTCATATCCTTTAACTTCAATTTGAAAGGGAGTCCCTATGATGAGGAACATCCTTATTATATGGATTGTTCTATAAACTGACCCTTCCAAAAGTCTAAATGGGTCCATCTTATATAAAGAAATTTTTTGCTATCTAATTCCATCATATAAATTGAAGGGTCATCTTGAATCATCCTCAAATTATCCTCCTTTAATCCCATTAATCTTTGCCCTTTCTAACACTTCCTCATCATCTTTTGCATTTAGGAATACAAAATTATAAGAGTAAGGCTCATGGTTGTAAGGGATATTAAATCCCTTTATATGCTTCTAGATGAGTCCATGGGGATCCCAATCCTTGTGTGGAAGTGTAGGAAAATGATATATTTTTCTCTTTCTTAAAACTTATCCAAAATGCTTTCTCATTGTGTATACCATCCTACTAACGACTATGTGGTGGCCAAAGTATGAAATTTTCTTTGCCCTAGACAAGTATTCTTCTATGATCCACCACAAATGAAAAATAATATTTTTCTTGGCCACCTTATCAATAACATAATTTTTAAGGAATAAGGGGTGAACCTTATTACCCCATATCATTATGATAGTGAAGTCTAGATAGAAGAAGTAATCACCTCTTCTAGAAATTGATTTCATAATGTTCTCTCCTATCATGGGCATTGCTAAACTATGGATGGCCTAACAAACTTGAGAATATACATCCTCAAAAATATTCACCATGTTTTAGATTTAAGGTAAAAATAGGTTTTGAAGGGGTCCCGAAACCCTATACAACAAGGTAAAAGATAAACCATGAGGCACAACCAAGTTGACTAAAGAACCAAAAAATAGAAAAGAACCAAAACTAGGTTTTACAGGGACCTGTTACCAACAAAAATAACCTAAAAACTCAGCAGTCAAAACACTGAACTGGAAGTTAACCAGCAAAACCAGCAAGCTAGTCAACCTCCCAGACCAGTAACCAGTAAACTAGGAGAGCAACCAGTTTACTAGCCCCAAAAAACCAGCTAGCAACATGGATCTTAGGAAGATAAAGGTTTTTAGTTTTTTTTCCCGACCGAAGGTTCATATCTAGAGGAGGGACTAAGGGCTTAGACTTCTTCCTTCTTACTTCTATCCAACCATCCTCTACCTTTGCCGCCTTAGCAACCCATGCCTCAAAAGAAATAGAACTTTGGGTTCCAAAGGGCATTAAGTCCTTTTGAAAATCAAACACATTCTAGCTTTTAGAAAGATCCTTTGAAGCAGAGAGAGAGCCCACCATCTCCTTCTCTGGTTCAGCAATGTCACTTACCACAGCCTCCATAGGGGTATCATCAAAAGGCTTCGCCAAGGCTTCCTCTTCAACATCTGGTTCTGATTGCGAGCTTACCTCATTCTCAGACTCTAAATCAGAAGTCACTTCCAAAGATTGTTTGTCCCTGTTAAGTTCAGAGGAGACCTTAGACTACCTAGAAGGTGAACGCTTGGGATAGTATTTCCCATCAACACAATGAGCAGCAATATGTCCCGTCTGGTGGCATAACCTGCACTAAAAAGGGATCCCTTCATAATCTAAATTTTGTGTCTAGGTGCCTCTTGGGGAGTCAAGGCAAATCGCCTTAGGGAGGCCCTTAGAGACATCCATATCTACCAAAAATCGTACACACATTTAGTGGAAAGGAGTCTCACTATCTTCGATATATAAAAAATCCCCTATTGCATTTCCAAAAAAAATATTCGCCATATTATTTGTATAGGCATATATGTGTATGAACTAAAAGTGGTCTCAATCTTGTTTTTCATATAGTTAGTGGCTAGGCTCTATAACTCACTAAGAATCTTATAACAAGTCCCCATGACAACATTTAATAAATAAGACATCATGGAGAAATGGTTAACAAGAGTGGGTCACTTATATTTTTGGATGATATGCTCCCTTAGATGAAAGATAACTATCTCTCCCAATGCAAATGCCTCATCACTAGTCAGCATCATGTGTAGTAATGGCACCCATCCAAATGGAAGAAGTGAATATTGGGCATATTATAAAGTTTATTCAACAAAGCCATGCCAATGCGTACTCCCATCCTAATCTTGTTAATTGGATTATCCCCCTCTATATTATTTAATTTAAAAATTATAGTCTCATTGGGGAGTACCATCAATATATAACCTATTTTATTATGTTATTTTGGTTCCATTACACCATCCTATGTTTGTCAAAGTATGCTTTGGGTATTGGTAGTGCTAGATATTGTTATAAGTCTATAACTGAGATGCATGTTACAACTTTAGGATTACCAATGTGATGTAGGAAAGTATCCTATATTACCTTTCCTTCAAATAACAAGCCATAGAGGAGGTTGATACATGGCATCACTTAGGCTTGGTGGTAGTAAATTTTAATCCTTGTCATTTTAGGGCCACTAAATCCTTGAGATAAAACCATTTGGAGAGAGACATATTATCATCTAATGAAAATATATCGATAGATTAAACAACATCCCATACTTATAAATAATTCATGTACTTATTATCAAATATTGTGATGTCAAAGACTGTATCCATGGACTTTGTCAAATCCTTAATGGAGAAGGGCGATGGTGAAACTACTCCTCTAAATTGCCTGGATTAAGATGCCATTGTTATTTGCATGTTATGCATTGCTTAAAATCTCCTTCTACATGATTTACATGCTAAATGATTTATTCATTCCTTCATTAGTTATTAGTTATTTATGTATCGCTCTCATAGGTAGTAACTAGGGCTTTTGGCTATGTAGGATAACAATAGATTTTGAGTGCAAGTATTTAAAATAAATGAAGGCTTCAATGGCTACATGTTACATATATAGGCTTTTTTCATTGAATACTAGTTCATGTGATATAAATGTTTAATGCTAACCTATTTTATATTACCTTTATAGTTCAAATTTTGTTTGTTCTAGTTGGTGGGTGACTTTAACATACTATTAGGAGGTATTTTAGCTTTGTTCGGTTAAGTATAGAAAGTCCTTTCACAGTGGGGAAAAGGGAATTTGGGTTTTTTTTTTGTAAACTAGACTTTACAAAAGAACCACAATAAAAATCCTAAAGGCCTAATTCTTGTCAAACCAAATGTCCACAACAAAAAGTCTAAAAAAATGTATAAATCTCTTAGGATCTATTGAAAAAATGTCTACGATAAAATGGTTAAATGAAAAAAATTCTATTGGATAAAATTTTTGAGCACAAATTTCAATTTTTTTTGATAAAGATAATTCATTTCTATGAAATTATTTTGGAAAAAATGTCTAATACAAAAAACCCAAAGATAAAATCTATTTGGAACAAAAGTTTTGAAGACAAATTTCCTACTAGATAAAAATCTTGAATAAGTTTTGATGAATAAAGGCTAAAGAAGTTTCTAGGAAAAATACCTGAAACAAAAACTCCAAAAACTAAACCTATCAAACAAAATGATTGAAATGAAAATTTTGAACAAAAATCTTGATAAATAATTATTTGAATGATTTTCTCCAAATAAATAGTCTTGAAAACTTGCATAATTTAAAACTCATGAAAATGCATTACTAAAGTTAGTCCATAAAATGCATAATACCATTCTAGAATGCAAAATTATTCTAAGTATAAAAATATTATGAATCACTTTTTCTCAATAAAGGATCAACAAACAAGGCTAAAATTTAAAGAAAAGTGGGTCCCCTCTTTTCTAGAAAATAAGGGGGATATTGGATACAAAAAATGGTGACTTATAGGGGGAATACTCTTGAATATTAGAGAACCCATAAATTTAGTTTGTAACCTCAAAACAAAAATGAATCATATCATATAAAAATACTAAAATCAAAAATATGAAAAAGACTCTTTAGTAATTTAACATAACATACTTGCCTTCTTATCCTTAGATTTGTGTGTGATAAATGTGAAGTTTATTTAACCCTTGCCATGATGAGTTTTTCAAAGGATTATGAAGCTATAGGTTTCATTCTATTTTTTTTCAAATATCAAAAAACAAAGAGAAGCTGAGGCATTGTTCTACTACCATCTAGGTGTTCATAGCCATGATAGAGATACCTTGGCTTCTTCTCTTTCTCTTCCTTGAATTTTTGGATCATGATGCATGATACATTGACCTTATTTCATCATGCAAGCCTTTTGATTTTCTTTAGATTTTTTTTTTGCTTGATTACTCTTTTAAACTCATTGGTTTTTCTTTATGGAAAGAGGAGTGTTAGTGAGATAATATAGTTATAAAATAAATCATTGCTAGAACATCCCTGCTAACTACATCTGTACTAAGAATTATCACTTATAAAAATTATTTAATATAATAAGTGCTTGATCCAAAGAATAAGAAAAATTTCTAAATTCATGTGAATTACTTCAAGAACAACTTCCATAGACTTGGTGAAAGTATTCAATTATGACATAATCCAAAATAGTTCATTATTACCTACCTTCATCATGAAAACCCTAAACATAGAAATATACCCAATTTATGTACAAGTCCCATGTTTCATTTCTTCTCCAATTTTACCCTTTTTAACAAGTTTATTTATGTATAAGATCAGTTGTTTTGGATTTTAGCTTGGTTAAATTAGAGTGAACACAATTTATATTGCCATAAGAAATAACAAAACAACTAATGTAGAAAGCATTAAACCCTAATCTAAGAAAGTAATCAATCTAAATTTAAGAAAATAGGAAATATAGTCTATGAAAATAAGAAATCAAATCTATGAAAGTAGGAAATATGGTCTAATCCTACTTATGTCATGTCCTTTTCATTAGTTGGTGGCACTTTTAGATGATACAACCATGAATTAATGCTTTAGAAACTATCTATTGATTGGATATATGAGTTCATCACCTTGTAAATCCTTTAGATGGAATACATTATTGCCCAGGATCCATGAAATCTGATATAGTCCAATCTATAATGGGGTAAATTTGTCATGGTGTCCTTTCTTTTCATTGGTTTTATCCCAAATAAGCATTAGATCTAAGATCCTAAATGCTTTGACCTTTGCTCTCTTATCAAACATCACTTGACTAAGTCTTGGTGTTTATTGAATGTTTGTAAAAATTCATTCCTTAAATCTTCCATTTCTATTATGTCTAATAATTGAGACTCTATTTGATCATTTAGTTCCATGTAGTCCTACATGAACTGATATGTGGGTAGCTTTAACATGGTTTGGGATATTGGCCTATGTCCATACAATGATAAGTAGGGTGAAACTTTGAGGGATTACTTTTATCTAGTTTGATATAGCTAAAGGGCATACTTTAGTAGATTGTGTCAGTCTCTAGATTTATCCCTAATTAATTTCTTAATTGCATCTATCAAGTTCTTATTAGTTGATTCAAATAGTCTATTTCATTTTGGGTGATGGTTAGAGGATGACCTTATAGTAATATGATTGTCATGTGCCCACTCAATAAATTCTACTAATATGAATGTTGGTTCATTGTAACAAACCAAAGAAATGGGGGTACTAAATCTAATGATGATGTGTTCTTCCAAAAAGTGAATCACATCTTGTGCTCTATAATTATTTATGGCTATGGATTCAATCTATCTAGTGCAATAATCTATAGTAGTAAGTATAAACTTATGTCTTGCTAAGGAATTTGGGTTAATAACACCAATGAAGTCTAAACCCCACTAGGAAAATGGTCTTCCTTCAATAATATGATGTAAGGTCATTGCTTCATGTACTTCCTTCTTAGTTAAATATTGACATTCATGGCATTTTATCATATGAACATGAACATGCTTGAAAACTATTAGCTAGTAGTAGCCCATTCTTAAGATTATGTGGGATGTAGTATTCCTAGAAGGATGACCACTACCTATTTTTTGATGCAAATTATTGAGAATCTCTTTATCTTCCACTAAAAACACACACCTGAGATAAATACCTTCATAGTTTATTCTATAGAGAACTCCTTTCTTGATCATGTAATGAGCAACTTTGAACCTCGAATCCATTCTTTGTTCTTTATTGAGTTCTAGGGAATAAGTACCTATAAGCAAGTACTATATTATATCAATATAACATTCTCCTTTAGATATCTGAGCTTCACATACCTATTTAATAGTGTTACATGGATTAGGTTTAATTATGAGCTGAATGATGCCTTGACCCCTAACAATTTTTATAGGTTTCATTTCTATGTTGATTTCTTATAGATTTTCCATTCACTTGCCTCAACATTATCCTAATTTGTTCTATGATAAGGTGAGCTTGACAATAGGATTAGGCACAATGGCAATAGTCTTATTCCTTAAGATGTAATGTCAAATTTTTTTCATTGATTTGACAATAGCAAAGTTTGTTTATCAATCATGAAGTACCCAAGTTTTATATCTTTTATATTTGTCATCATAAATTTAATTGGATGCTTAGTCTCATGTTTCTTCTATGTTATAATAGAAAAAATTGTATGTTCTAAAGTGAATGAGTAAAAGTATAAATATTTCATGAAATTTGGACTAATTAATATTGGGGCCTCATATATTACATCTTTAATGTCTTGAAAAGACTTTCTAGATTCAGTTGTCCATTATATCTTAGAATCCTATTTGATCATTGCATTTAAATGTCTAAAAATGTATACCAATCTTGAGATAAACTTCCTTATGAAGTTAATCTTCCCAAAGAAGGATTTGATCTCCTTCTTGCTATTTGGTGGTGCAATCTTTGAGATTCCTTGAATTCTATCTAGGTCAATGGTGATTACTTCCTTGGTAATGATATGTCCTAAGATATTTCCCTCGATAACTCTAAATATAATCTTTTTTGAGTTTATTAAGATAGAAAAAACTTAATGTATTTTTTAGATATTGACTAGAGGTGGCCTATGTGATCATTCTTGTTTTATGAAAACATGGTAAGATCATCCATGCAGATGATTATGAATTTTCATTTTGAATGTGTAGTCCATGGAACATTGAAAGGTATCTCATATATTTATCAAGACAAATGACATCATTTTATATGCATAAGTTTCCCACTTCATAGTAAACACAGTCTTCATCCTATCCTCAAATTGTACTAGTACTTGATATAGC
Source organism: Torreya grandis (assembly GCA_037957365.1). Lineage (NCBI taxonomy): Eukaryota > Viridiplantae > Streptophyta > Pinopsida > Cupressales > Taxaceae > Torreya > Torreya grandis. The sequence continues at coordinate 4,038,867 of JARHVA010000850.1, read as the reverse complement.
CTAAAAATCCATCTAGGAAGGACATCATTTAAGACCACTTACTATCTATATCACTTCATATAAGCAAGGTAGGGGATATTTATCCTTTTAATAATCCTTGTTAAAATTCCTAAAATCAACACATAATCAGATCTCATCATTATTATTTTTGACAAGGACCAAATTGGCCACCTAGGTAGAATCTCTAATTGGGAAAATGATTTTTGCACTTGATAGTTTCTCCATTTCTCTTTGAATAAGAGGCTCCAAACTATTACTAATTGGTATTTACCTCCATCTAAATGGTTTGTGATTTTTCTTAAGAAGAATTTTATGGGTAATGACCTAAGGGTCATAAACCTTTAAATCATCATAAGTCTAGGGAATAACATCTATGTATCGAGTGATTAAATCTTCCACTGATTGTATCTCTTATGGGGTATAGCTGAGGCCAATATTAACATAGCATGGGATACATTCATCTCCTAGATTTTAATTCTTGAAATCAAATTTATTGACATTGGGATTCTTAAGTTGTTGAGCTTGGGGGTCTGTTTCAAATTGTATTTCTAAAGAGACCAACCTAGCTAGAATATGATTGTCTTTAAGTTGGAGAAGACCTTATTTATCCTATTTCTCTTGACAAAGATGATTAACTTCTTCATCATCAATGATTTAGGACTCAAGCTCCCCTGAATTAGTTAGAAATTGAATAATCTATTGGTCATTATCAAAGACTTAAAATTTTTCCACATTATCAGGAAAAGAGGGATAAGTCACTAGTTCAATAGAAAATATTTTTATCTTGGATCCTTGGAAGGGTTACAAATTAAAAATAGTAGTAGCTAGTGAATCCATAACTTGATTTTGATCTCTAGGAATCACTTTTATGTTGAAAGAATCAAAGTTCTTGATTATGTTCCATGATCTATGTTTGTAATTTCTTAGATAAGACAACTTGCACTAATATTCATTTTTGACCTAGTTTATCACCAACTCTAAATCACTAAATACTAATACTTATTGCACATTATTCTGTAGTACAAACTATAATACCATAATTAGAGCCTCATAGTCAGCCTTATTATTGGTACAAGGGAATTGAAACATGTATGGTACCAAGAGTTTCAATCCTTGTGGATCAATCAACTTGATTCCTACATCTAATCCTTGTTTGGATCTAGTACCGTCAAAGTGTAAAGTCCGCAGTTGATTGGAACCTTAAGACTGTATTTATTATTCTCTATTATGCATAGTAAAAGTGTAAATACCAAGGATGGGAGATTCATATTTTACCTCTTCATTATTAACATTATATCTTGTAATGGGATATTTCATCTTTGGCTCCCTATTGATCTGGATTTGATTTGCAATGCCTCTCCATGATAGCTAGATGTGAAAGAAGTCTATAGAAAGATATCCATTAAGCATTTTAGACCAGTCCCTATTGGAGAGTTTTTAGTGATGTCATAGAGGTTTCTAGGTGAGTTTATGAAGTTTTTTGATAATATAAGTGTCAATGACAAAGTGTGTAGTGTGCTTGTCCTAGTATGCTTGAAGCAATATTGGTTGATATTCAGTTTTAGAATGATAAAGGATGGGTCTAAAGTATTGAGAATATGTGAGGGGTATTATTAAAGATTAAGGATGATTAGATATCTTGTGGGGGAATGCATGGTGTTCATGTAGTTCTTCATTATGTTCATCTAGGCATAGTTGGTTCTATGACATAAAAATTTGAGTAGGTAGTTTGATGGTATCATATTTCACACATGTGAAGGTTCAAAGATCATATTGATATATGGATGGATTCCCTTATGTGAGGAGATCATATGTTTTAAATTTTAGGTTATGAGGTTGAGTATAACTAAATATATGTAAGTGCAAAGTTGGCCTCTCAGACAAAAGTTCACTAAGTTTCTGTACTTAGGCAGACTGTCACTACACATCATGTAGATATAAATGAACCAATATGTTTGTGTATTTAATTTAGGTATGAATAAGGTCAATAATGGTCAAAGGTTTACATACAAATGTTTTATATAGTTCCAAAAAGATACCCTAAAAATTTGGATTCTTGAAGTGATTTCTAGTTCAAGTTATAAAGCTTCAAAGTTGTTCTAGTAGATGATGATGGGTTAGAGACCATCAAGTTTAATCACGTCAAAGTCTAAGGTCATTGGTCTAGAAGATCCAATGGTGAGTACTTAATCATACATACTAATATCAATTATGCATATGAATTCAACATGTCAAAGGTTTTATTCCCTGGTGACAAGTGTCACAAGCTTGTTAATATGGCAAAAAATCAATGGTGAGTGGTGGTTCATACTTATGAAGATCAACGGTGTGGGACAAGTCAAAGAGTCAACAAAGCACATAAGATTGACAAGTGGCACAAGAGTATGGAATAATAGAAAACTATTTAGAAGGAATGTGAGGGTACTAAGCATTATAATCATGGGAGTTATGATCTACATCTAATGGTGAGCATTGCAAGATAACGATTGAGCTACTTAAAAGAGATAGATGGAGCATGTTTATTCCAAATTGTTAGGAAACATCAAGATGATGACAAGTGCTCAATGTTTAAAAATAATTAAAGGTAAAGATCAAGATAATTTGTATGGAGATCAATGATGTTTATTCATTCATGATATGATAGGTCATGAGATGTTGACAAAGCTTTTAAAGTTTAATAGTTGCTCATTGGAATGCAAATATTTGAATTTGTGAGGGAAGACTAATCTATAGTTTTTATGCTATAACTTTTGATATATGTATAATTTGATTATGGTGTAAAATGAAAAGTTATATAGGACTTCATGATATATACATATAACCTAGTTATAAGTTCTAATTATTTGTATATTCAAAAATATGGAGCTCTAAATTTGACTATGTATGTGTTCATGCTCTACAAGTAACCTAAGAAGGATATTTGAGTTGTTTTAATGGTATTTGGATGTTTCAAGGGGACTGAGCTATTCAAAAGTGTTTTAGACTCCATGAGGATATTTTTTATGGATTTTAGAGGTTTGACTAATCCATATTTAGTATGAAAAATGCTTAGAAGTTGATTGTTTGTTCATTCATGGTGTTCTTATGTACAAGGCTAATGTTTGAGTAAATTGAGCATATATAGATGTGTGTAATGATGATTTTAATCATTTGAATATGTATAATAGGTAATTTGGAGTGGAATTATGCATTTTTAAGTGGTCCTATGTTTCTAATTTTCTCATTGAAGTGCTAAAGGAGTGAATAGGTCTCCATGAGACCTAGAAGGGCTAGTAAGGCCTAATTAAAAGGTGTAGCTTATTAAGTGTGACCCATAGTTACTATGGTTAACCTATGAGATTGGTATTGAGATATGTTATATGTATTAAGGGATAAGGCAATTATTATGATTGAATAAGAAGATAATAATCATGAAAGCTCTATAAAAAGGTGAAATCAAATGTGGTGATTTTTAGACTTGAGAGAAGTGGTGTTTGTAAGAGTTGTAGAGAGAAGGCAAGAAGAAAGTTTGGGTGACCAATTGGATGGGTTATAGAGTAGAGAAGTTTTATGACTATGTGTATGACTTATAGGTAATATTTATGATGTCATAATAGTGATCTTGTAAGTTTGAAGATTGAAGATGAGAGAAGAGGTCTAGAGTGATCCAAAAATATGTTTTGGATGCCTTGAGTGTGAGCAAAGGATAAATGATGTATGTGTGAGATTGGTGGTTTATTTGAGAGGCATACGTTAGTTTTTTATATGTGTATGACAATTTGGTCTTGTTTTTGAGGTTATGATAGTGTTTTTTTTTAGAAGTATAGGGTGATCCAAAAGGTTATTTTATATGTCTATGAGTGTGTGAAGAAGTGAAGGGGGCTATGTTTGTAGGGTGTCTCCATCAGATTGGTAGGTAATCAATGATATGGAAATGTTCATATCATAGATGTTGAGAGGGTGATTAAAATCTAGGTCATAATTACTTTACCATCTTAGGGGTAGGTGATCCTTATAAAATAGGTGTTTCACTAAATTTAGGTCAGAAGGACTTAAACATCTAAGGGGTAGGTACTCCTTGTGAAGCAGGTGTTTCACTAAGTTTTGGTTAGAAGGACTTGACCATCATAGGGGTAGGTAATCCATGTGGAATGGGTGTTATACTAAAGTCTCATGTTTTTAATACCTTATAGGACAAGTATTTCATGTATTTGTAGGCTTGAGAGTGGGTTTTATACCCTAAGAGGGGTTTCCACATAGATATTGTGTTGTGTGTAATCTTGAATTATCTATTTGTTCATTGATATAAACATATTTAATGCTTCATGAATGGTTGTATTAAATGCTTAAGTGTTTGAAGGGTTTGGAAATTGAATTAGATTATTTACCACCAATGATTCACCCACCCTCTTAGTGGTTTATACCTCTAACAATCCCTATTCAACAACAAACCATAACCTTTAGGTATGTCCACCATGAAGATGTAAATGGTCATATGGACTCATGGTTTAGATGATACTTAAATATGTACATCCTTCAATTCCCTAACCATTAGTACCATTATTTTATCTAGTTGTGAAATTATTCTCTTTGAAGGGCTTGGAGTCAAACTAAGTTTTTGACATATAGAAGTAGGCATAATAGTTATTGAAGCTCCAAAATAAAATAAAGAATTATGAATATTCTTACCAAATGATCTAATAGTTAGTAAAAGGGTGGAAATTTTAGTTTTCTCTTATAGATGACATTAGAGTCAGTATATTTTTCTTTGTCTATAGATACTTTAGTTCTTTCTGTAGGAGTCTTCCTAGTAATATAAGTCCATAATAGCACCTTTTGTTTAGTGATATGAGTTGATCATGAATAGTTATATTTAATTTGATCTTCTTCATGTCCTTAACAATGTTTTATCCTCCTTTACTTGGTTCATATTTATTCTAAGGTTGATCATTCCCTCATAGAGGAGGTGGATTGTTGTCAACTTTAGGACTAGGTGGAATTACTATGATATTTGGAGGAGTAGAAGTTGTAAAGGGATTCTTATTCCTTAAATTATACCCAACTTTTTGGAATTGTTGGAAGGCATAGGTGTCATCTATGTTGTCTTCTAGTATGTTTTCATCTTTAATTAGAAAGGGAAACTAATGAGTTTCAAAGAATAGTGTAGTAAATGAAGGGCCAAGATCCTGATGTGAATTAGGTGGATTATACATTTGGTCCTATCTTACCACCTCCATTTGAAAGTTTTCAAAAATTTCACAAAATTTAATGCAGTCAAGATCACCATGCTGAGAAGTATTATGAATTATGCACCAACTAGGTAGGTTCTTTTTTACCATGTTTATCTCTATAAATTTTCTAGGTTGATTCTTATTGTTTGTAAGCCTATTAAATGGCCTATTATACCTCTAAAATATAGGATTTTTATTACCATTTTTGTAATTATCATTACCTATCTTCCTCTACATATCGAGGAAGTCATTACTCAGCTTCTAAAGCATCTTTTGAACATCCTCTAGCTCTACCTTTATAGAGTTAGTACCTTGTAAAATAGCAATAAAAGATGTGGACAATTATTTATTATGTTGATAACCATTGATTTTCACATGATTGTGGAATAATCCTTCATTTGGATATGTTTCTTATGTCAATGGGGGAAACATGTAGAGTTGGTTCTAATTAAATGCATGAATGTTTTGCTTTGCATGTAAAACTAGATTCAATGTTAGGAAGCCATTTTTGAATTTAGGTACTCTAGGCACTTGGGGATTGAGCCTCTTATCGATGTTGATGGATTCTTTGTATGCCATTGTGAATTTCTTATCATTATTTATTCTTATTTGAAACATGGCAGTGATGGGGTCTAGAGCATTTTTATACATCTCTAATGCTAATGTAGCTTTTGGTTTATACCTTGGGCTTAACCATGTGTACATATTTTGAAACCTTCAATTTAAAGATTAGATTGGTTCATTAGGCTCCATATTCATACTGGTGAAGTGTTGATAAATTACACTAAGGCTAGTGACCTATCCAAATTGTACTAGAAAAGTTGTTTGACAAGCCTCCCAAGAAGTGATGGCATTTTCCATTAGATTCAAATACCAATCATAAACAACATCCATTAGTGTAAAATAGAATAACCTACATGCAACATATTCATTAATAAGATTCATTAATCTCAAGGTATCCTTAAAAGACTTAATATGTTCTTTTATTTTCCTTGTGCTTGAAGGAGAGAAAGATGGTAGATACTTTTTAGGATTTATAGGTAAGTCATGCACATCTCCTGGGATGGCAATAGAAAATCCAACTAACTAGTGTGGCTGAGCCATTTGATAATTAATAGGTAAAGGGTTCTTTATTGGAGAATGAGTCCTAGGTCTATTAGGGATAGTTAGTACAATTTTAGGTCTCCTATGCTTTGATAAGGGTGAGACTAGAAGGCTAGCATAAGAATTAGATTTGGTCATTCTCCTAAGTGTCTCTAGTATAAAGATATGTATAAACTAACATCTTTTGTCAGAGGTTTGGTCCCTCCTTCTAGACTCAATGATATGTTCATGTGTTTTTTATCCATACCAAATACAATGAGGTAGACTCTAACATTTTAGGATCTCAATGAAGATGAACTCCACTCTAGGGTATGAGTTGCAGGTATGCGGTCTTAACAAACTATTAATGGAATAGATGGTATGGTATGTAGGTTTTTGACAAGGTTTTTGGATAGAGGTGAGGTCTCTTAAAAGGAAGTGAGAATATACATGAGTTTGATGGATGGATGGTTGTTAATATAAGTTGGGTAAGTCATAAAAAAAATTCAAAAAGGAAGGAAGGTGTAAGTCAGAAAAGAGAGCTTTGTGGTCTTAAGGAATTACTTCCCTGGCTAGTTTCTAAGTGGACAAGTTTCTTTCAAAAACTTATGCCTGTTACTAGCAGCTATTGCTCACACAATCAGACATGGATAAGAAGTCTAAGGGAATATTGATATAGGAAAATCATGGGCCTCAATCAAATATTACTCCTTTTAGGGAAGCACTTGCACACTCTTAATCAAGAGATTATGGCTCAAGCTTAGTGAGGTATCTAAGGTAGCTATTGCACACTCACCAAAAACTACATCAAAAGAAAACACTCATACACACTCAGAATTATGAATCAATCAACTTAATTATCCTAAATAATGTATTTTACCAATCATTCAATAGATATTGCACATCTAAAATTGATATATTATTCAATACAATCAAGAACCCATTCACAACTTTTGTAAACTAAGTATTATTCAATCATACAACCAACAAAATATAATCAAATTACACAAATAATGGAAAGAAAATTTGCAAACACATGAGTGGATAACCAAAATTGTTTCACTCATGTATATTCAAAATTTTCTAAAAAATACAAACTATGAATTACAATTAATTTAATAATCTTGGAGAAGGGGTTACCTCATCCTCCATGTTCATGCAAAAGTCATTAGATGTGATAGTTAGAACTTAAGTTCTAACTATAGTCAAAACCATATAAAATTTTACTTACAATTATCAATTAACTAAGTTAGCCTTTACAAAATCTATGTAATGTGTACAAATAAAAATGAAACTTTACAATTATAGCTCAAAATTAAGAGAGTTATAAATATATATACACCATTACAAAACTATCCATGCACAAAATCTAGCCTTTCAAGGTTGTGTTGTCTGAATATCGACATGGACTTTGGTTGGTGTAGTGGTCGAGGTAGTAGATGTTGAGAATACACATGTAAATGTAGCACTAGAAGTAAAAAATTGGAATTTATTCTTCTTATATTAAATTTCTTTGTAACACTTGTCTAAAATGTTATGTTGCTATCGAATAATATCTAAGTTGAGTAGATGTAGTTTATGTATTTTATTGACTTGGCCCAAGAGTTTTGTATGTTCTATCTTGGTCACTTAGAAATTGTTCTTGAAAATTTCCACCTTGATAACCTTCTTCCTATCAACACTCAATTTAGCTTCTATGTACTCCAATGCTAGTCCCTTTGGTCTCTGCTTGAAGTTATTAGTGTCCTCCTACATGAGCTAGTCAAAATTGATCTTGTTGATTGATTTTTTTATAGTGTCCTTCACCTTAGATAAATTAAAATCATTATAAATTTGAAGAATAAGATCCACATATTCTTGATACTTAGGGAATAAAGTCCTAACTAATGTTAGCCATTCCCAAACTTCCTTTATTTTGATTATAACCAAGCTTAGGGCATTATATGCCTTTAACACTATTATGAGGTCTAAATGGCTATATGCCTTATTACCTATGTATACCACTAGCATCTTGAATTTATTATTATCATTTTTTAATGAATTTAATAATTCATCAATCTTATTGATATGTGGGTATAATTTATCTCGCATTAATTCTAGAGCTTCTATAAATTTATAACATCTAAATGCTAATTTTTGGACCTTTAACTCAGTTCCTATTGGTATATGGATAGTTTTGGCCTATTCCCTTAACTATCCCAACTTATCTTCAAATCCTTTCATGGCCATTTATTTTCCTTTATGGATGTCCACCATGGCATCCTTGTGATCTTTGACTAGGTCTTTGAAACTTTCAACATAAGGGGACAGCCCTAATTGCATGTTCTACTTCTTTATGAGGGAGAATACTTCTTATCTTTCCTATAGAATCAAATCCTTGCCTTTGTAATCTTATAACTTTCACTTATTCACCCTCTATATGTTCTTAGATGGTTTGTCAAATAGAGTGGTCATGGAGGGGAGATCAATAATTTTAAATCTAGGCAATTGGTAGGTCTTACTTCTAAAATCCATAGCCCAGAGAGGGATGTTTAACTATGTTACAACTTTTTCTCTTGATGTTTTGACTATAACCACTTCCTCTACCTTATCAGTGATCCTTTGCTTTTTATATGTCTTGATAAGGGTGTTAAGCAATGAGGGATAAATGATCTTATACTAATTCACTCCTCCAAACTAATGGAGTTGATGGACTGTAATAATTTATGGCTTGGCCCTCTTACCTTTCCCTAAACTTGTCACTATGGTTTCCTTAGATGGATTAGTGGATGGCATAGGAAGGGTGATCTAAGTAGATTAGACATGGATTTGTGGAGTGTCTATGGATATCTCCACCTTCTTGGATGCCTTCTTCTTCCTCAGTGATCTAATAATGGTAGTGTTGAAAGGGATGCTAGAGGTAGCCATGATGTAAGTGAACTAAATGAAGGTGGATAATGGATCAATGGAGGTGGTAGTAGTAATTATAGAAGAAACATCCTTCTCAACCTTTTGGTTGAGCAAAGGGAATTGTAAGAAATTTGTTGGGGCAAAAGGATCAATAGAGGTAGAAGTAGGAACTTCCACCTTAGGGTTTCTTAAAATAAAATAAAATGAAATAGAGACAAACATAGGAATAGAAATAGAAGACAAAGGAGTAGTCTCCATAGATTAAGTACCTAAGAATTGAGTTGCCTCCACAACTAGTTTATCACTCGTATTAGATCTAAGGCTCAATTATTTAGTCTTATCCAACTTAGTTTTTGCATTAGAATCTTCTCCCAAATCAATTGATTTTCCCTCTATCACCTCTACTAGTTGAGGTCCTATAGGTAAGCATTGGGGTTATTTAACTATGTGGCTACTTGTGGGAGTCCTAGGCTTTCTTGTATAGAATATTATGTTATTTGGATATGAAGAGGATCCTTGTTAGACTGACACAACTGCTTCATTTGTTACTACCCCTACAAATGTAGAATCTTTAGACTAGGGAATAGCTATAGTCATTTGGATTATGCTTATAGGTGGCTCTTCATATACTTATTCCTCCTCATCAAAATCCAAGATGATGGGGTCTCTTACTCTTGTTCCCCTGGGGTTGGGTTCAACTACCCTAGCTTCTTTCTTCATAGCCTTTAACTTTAATTTGAGAGGGCATCCCTTTGATGAGGAGTCTCCTTGTTCTATACACTATTCTATAAATTGACCCTTCCAGAAGTTTGAATGGTCCATCTTATATAAAGTGACTTTTTGTTGTCCAACTTTCTCACAAAAATTGAAGGTTCCTCTTGAATCATCCTCAAATGATCCTCCTTTAATCCAAAAATATTTTACCTTTCTAACACTTCATCATATTTTACATTTAGAAAGAAAAATTCATAAGAGTAAGGGTCATGGTTATAAGGGATATTGAATCCCTGTATATGCTTCTAGATGAGTCTATATGGATCCCAATCCTTATGTGTAAGTGTAGGAAAATGATAGCTTTTTCTCTTGCCTCTATCTTCTCCAAAATGATTTCTCATTATGTAGACCATTCTACTAATGACTATATGGTGGACAATGTATGAACCTTTATTTACCCTAGACAAGTATTCTTCTATGCTCCACCAAAAATTAAAATTAGTCTCTTACTCAGCCACCTTATCAGGAACATACTTTGGAAGGAATAGGGGGTGAACCTTATTACCCCAGATCATTATGACAATGAAGTATGGATAAAGGAAGTAATAACCTCTTCTAGAAATTTATTTCATAATGTTCTCTCCTATCCCAGGCATTGGTGAACCATGGATAGCCTACCAAATTTTAGGATAGACATCCTCAACAATGTTCACATGTTTTCTATATAGGCATATATGTGCATGAACTAAAAATTGTCACAAATCTTGTTTTTAATATAGTCGGTGGTTGGGATTCATAGCTCATCTATAATTCCATATAAAGTCCCCATGATATCATCCAATAAATATGAAATCATGTATAAATGGTTTGTAGGAGTGGGCCACTTATCTTATTGGATGATCTTCCCTTAGATGAAAGCTAACTATCTCTCCCAATGCAAATGTAGCATAACTACTCAACATTATGTGCAATAATGGCACCCAATTCAAATGGAGGAAGTGAATGTTGGGCATACCATAAATTTTTTTTAGTAAAGTGATGCTAATGCATACCTCCATACTAAAATTATTAATTGGAGTATCCCCCTTCAGATTATTTCCTTTAAGATTGATATTCTTGTTTAGGAGAATCCATGAATACATAACATTTTCCATCATGTTTTCTTGGTTTTATTGAACTAACCTATGTTTGTCAAAGTATGCATTGGTTGTTGGTAGTGCCAGATATTTTTGGAATTCTAAACTCAAAATTCATGCTACAACTATAGGAATGCCAATGTGATGCAAGAAAGCATCCTATGTTACCTTGCCTATAAAGAACAAGTCATAGAGGAGGTCAATGCATGGCATCACCTTAGGCTTGATGGCAACAAGATGTAATCCTTGTCATTTTAGGTCCTATAAATCCTTGATAAATAACCATTCAAAGAAATAAATATTTTCATCAAATTAAAATATATTGATAGATTCAACAATGTCCCATACCATTGAATAATTTTTGTACCTATTATCAAATATGGTGATGCCAAAGACTATATCCATGAACTCTATCAAATCCTTAATGGAATAAGGTGTTGGTGAAACTACTCTAAATTTCCTAGATGAAGATGCCATTATTATTTTCATGCTTTACATTACTTACAGTCTCCTTCTATGTGCTATACATGCTAAATGATCTATTCGTGCCTTCACTAGTTACTGGTTCTTTACACATTGCTCTCATAAGTAGTAAATAGGGATTTTAGTTATGCAAGATAGCAGTAGACTTTAAGTGCAAGTTTTTTTGAAAGTAATGAAGGATTAAATGGTTGAGTGTCATGTTTATAGGCTTCATATGATATAAGTGTTCAATGTTCACCTATTTTATATTACTTGTATAGTTTAAATTTCATTAATTCTAGTTAGTGAGTGACTTTAGCATACTATTAAAAGTTATTTTATATTTTTTCAAATAAGTATAACAAGTCCTTTCACATTATGGAATATGGCATTTGTGTTTTATGTTGTGGACTAACATTTATAAAAGAATTGTGGCAAAAATCTTAAAGTCCTAATTCTCATTGGACCAAATGTCCATGGAAAAAATTCTGCAACAAATGTATAAATCTATTAGGATCTATCAGACAAAATGTTTGTGGCAAAAAGATCAAATGACAAAAAGTCCACCAGATAAAATTTTTGAGAAAAAATTCCAAATAAGTTTGATAAAGATAAGTCATTTTGGAGAAATTGTTTCATCCAAAATATTTGATGCAAAAAACTTGAAGACAAAATATATTCAGAATAAAAGTTACGAAGTCCAAATTATGATTGGAAAAAAATATCAAATAAATAAGTGATGATGAATAAAGGCCAAAAAATTTCATAGATAAAATACCCTAAACAAAAACTATGAGAATGAAACCTATCAGACAAAATGTTCAAAATGAAAATTCTAAAAAAAAGACCGATAAATAATTCTCTAAATGATTTTCTCTAAATAAAAAAAGTCCTCAAAAATTTCATAGCTCAAAACTCAAAAAAAGGCATTAATAGAGTTAGTCCATAAAATGCAAAATACCATGCTAGAATGCAAAAATCTTCCAAGTATAAAAATACTAGGAAATACTTTTTCTCAAGAAAAGCTCAACAAATAATGCTCAAATTTGAAGATAAGTGGGTCCCCTATTTTCTAGAAAAGAAGGGAGATGTTGGATACAACAACTAATGGGTGTGGCTTACCAAGATGAGGATAACCCTACTGGTAGATAACATCACCCCCAAAAGAGATACTAGTCATTATCCATACCTTATTGTATATGATAAGGAGGCAAGGTTACCCATATCAATTGAGTTTATAGCTTTGGAAATCACACATCAACTTGAGCTAATGGAGAGTGATGATATGAAAGTGAGGATGAATGAGTTGAGAAAGATAGAAGAGACTAGAGATGATTCGATACATACCATATGGTCTCATCAAAATCAAGCTAAAAGGTCATATGATAAGAGGGATATCTCAAGGAATTTCCAAGAAGGTGATATTGTGATTAAGTGGGATGAAAACTGAGCTAAACTAGGCAAGCACACAAAATTTGATAGCTTATGGAGTGGACCCTTCATTATCACCTACTCCAAGGAGCATAATGCATTCCAATTATGAATATTTAATGGTGAAGAACTCACCATATTAGTAAATGGGGTGTTCCTTAAGTACCATTATTAAAGAACATTTATTGTCTTTATACATAGTAGTTTAGTTATGCCTTTCTTTTTCTCCATGTGCTATTGCATAGCTACTTTGTTATTTAGTTGCCTTGTTGTCTTGTTAATTTATTAGGTGTTTAGGTGGTGTTTGTTCTTTTTTATGTCATTTTTGTGAGGGGTGAGGTTATTTTAAATCCTTGAAATATTATAAGATGCTAAGTCTACTTGTTATTCCAAATAGAGAGGTCATCTCAATTGAGTCATGATTATCATGTGTGAGTCCTTTTCCCAAAAGATGAGACAATTAGTTCTCTTGAATGGTAGGTAGTTCAACCTCTAGGTGTCACTAGTGATGTTGATATATTTTTGTATTTAGACTTTAAAAGGATCAATTCTTGCTCAAAGTGCTTGAACATCATTCTTGTCATTTTTATGAGTCTTTGGGATGTCATGGTAGCCTAAGAGAGGTTCAATTGTCATTAGGTTCATAGGTAACATGTTAATATAGTGTGTTAATGTCAAATAGCTCTATAGTAATTACTATCTCATATTATTTAAACTTGTGTGAAGGTTTCATCTTATGTTGATCATGTATCAAAATCTACAACAAGTCCTAATGTAATCTTCATGGTCTAAAATCATGCATAATAGGATGGATTATGGTGTTGTAGCCCATGTCATGTCATGTGTTCATTAAAACATGCCAAGAACCTATAAAATGTGGTAAAATAAAGGGTATTGGAACTATATGAGTGAATAAGGGTAATTTTATTTGAAGCCTTTAGCATATTTTAAAGTTTTTTTAGAAAATATTAAGTTAAATACTTTAATTTTTATTATATTTGATATCACGTATGTATTTCATTTAAGGGGTATTCAAACCATGTGAATAGTGTTAATATGGCCCCTAAGACATCATTCAACCACCAAAGTCATCATCAAGGGTAAAATATTACCAAAAGGTCTTGTGGTCATTTCAAAGTCATCAAAAGGTGGTCTTATATGTAAAAAGGTCTTTTTATGGGTCAAACATTCCCCATTCACCATAAAAGGCCCCCACACAATTGAAAAGTGACTTTTTAACTTCAATCCATTTGTACCCTTTGATTTGAAAATGGGTTTGACCTCTCATTTCCTTCTTTTTGTTTTCCAATGATTTTTCAAGATCTCAAATATGAAAAAATACAAAGAAAAGATGTTTTATAGGTGCTTTCAAGACTTTCATAGCTTTGTATGGTTAGGTCAGGGTTAGAATAGGTTATAAATATCATGAGGTATTAATTTTAAGAATCATAGAGGATAATCCATGTTCACAAAGCCAAAAAAATGTAGAAAATGTAGTAGAATCTCCATCGAGCTCTTGAAAAAGCTTAAAAGGGCTAGTTTGAGGTGAATGGTATGGTATGTATAGGGAGAGTCAGAGCCTAAGATCTTGGTTAGAGTTAAAATACCTATTGGGATTGTAATTAGTGGTAATAGTTTTCAAATCAAATCCTTGGGATTTATGAACAATCATTAAGACCCCTAGGTGGTCTTAAACCCTTATAAATCCCCAACGGCTTAGTTTGGGTAGCATTTCTAGAAAAAATGGACTCATTGAAGCATTAGAGTATTTGAGAAAGACCATAAGAGGTCTAAAAATAAATTTCACACCTTCATCTACTAAATATGGGAATGTGTGGCATTAATAAATGGGTAAAGAACTTGACAAGGTAGTTGAGAGGTTGAAAATGATGTTATCTCTATGTTTTGAAGTTTGCTTCAAGGTTAATGCATCAAAATTATTTTTGAATGTGTTTTAAATATTATTATCCATTAAATGCTCCCTAAACACATAGTTATTTTGTACATATCCTTCTAAGCAACATTATTACTCCTATCCAATTGAACTATGTATAGGTTGCATGTTTAAAGGTGGTTGAGATGGTCTTATATTACATTGTCAAAAGAGAATGAGAGTCCTGATATCATAAGTAATGTAAAGATATAAAGGAGAGATAATTCAAATCTCAAGAGACCAAAATTTTAGTTTGAGAATGCTTAAAACCATGAGAATGTATACCTATAGGTCTACAGACCTATAGTATTTGGTGTGTAATTGTTGAAATATGCATTAAGATGAGTCGTTTTGAAGGTTTAAATGGTAATGGAAAATTTAGGGTTTAAACATATGAAATAGTCAAGATTATTAGAAAAGTGTGTCTTTAGACCCAATTTTTAAGATACCAAGACACCTATAGGCAGGCAATCAATCCTTAAACCACTTGAATCCTGAGATAGTATAAAGGAAATTTGAGGATGCATGCAAGAGACCTAGAAATAAAATAAGATATATTCAACGAGTTTTAAAATTCATATTTCACTCATATGGTGATTAAACACATTGAATAAGTAAGCCTAAATTGATGTATAGGTAGGCTAGGGCTATTTGTCATGAGCAGTTCAATAATGGTAATGCTAATGGACTTATATAAGGCCAAGTTAGTTTTGAAATAATCCTCATAAAGTTCAAGTGTGTATCAATGTCAATAACCTAGTTGAGGATTACCAAATTAAAAATCCTAACACTCAAAAGTATTTTAGTCATCACCTTTATCCATACTTTGAGAAGGTATGAAATCCATGTATGTTATGAGGATATGAAGTATTGAGAGTCACTAGAGTAAAAATAATACCAAACTCTCCATACTATAATAGAGGTCCTTGAATGCTCAGAGTTTTGTATAGAACTCTAGATCCTATACATAGTCAAGTCTCAAAAATGACCACCTACAAGTTGGTCTAAGATAGATACTATTGGTCTAAAAATTTGGGAAGTACATTCAATGAATAAAAGTGGATTTGAAGTGTAGATAAATATTCAAGTTTCAAGTCCATTTAACATGAATGAGGGAGTTTGAAAGAATAATTAAAGAGACTAGTTAAGATAAACCTAATTATCCCTACATATACACAACCCTACATGCCTATTTACATACATGATAGGTTCTTATGTTATTTTAATAAAATAGGTAATCAAAAGGAAGTGAATAATATTTTAATTCTGTTATAATGTTAGTATATTCTCTATGAAGTCTCCACAATCAATGAGAAGGGGTGGCAAAGTTGATAATCATAATAGTATATTGTTTGTAGGTAAGATGGATACATAAGTCCAAAAAGGTGTCACAGGTAATGAAAATCAAGAAAAAATGATAATTTGGCTTAAATCCCTTCTTGAACTCTCTCATCAAAGTCTACCAACTTGAGTTGTAAATTTGGATGCTCATATATTGTATGAAGAGGTACATGGGGCCTAGTAATCTTAGGTTAGGTTGAGGACCCCTATGAACTTTCCATCCATGGTAGAGATATATAGATTTAGGAGAACAACTTTATGAAGGATCTTTAAGACTATAGGCATGCCCATAATGCCTAAAAGAAGCTTAAGAGGTACCAACCTTTGCTCATATATCACTAGATAAGATGCATGGGATGAAGATTTATTTGGGAAATTTGAGGGGTTATATTTAATAAAAATTCATGGCCTTAGGTTTCCAATATAGGTCCTATGCTTTATGAACCATAGTTAAGATAGTAGGCCACTCCAAACCCTCCAAAACCCTCATAAAGAACTTGATGGCCAAGAAACTACTCCTAATGACTCTAATATCACTAAAACACCTTGATGACATAAATAAGACACCTAAAGGTCCTATTTTCCCATTTTATAACATAAATTTGGCATGTGTAGGTCAAAGTATGTAGGGAAGAGTCTTGTAGTGTTTGATTTTGGGTTTATTTTCATGATTCTTGAGCATGTTTGAGATATTGAGGGAGTTGAAAGGACTTTTGGACCTTGAAGATATGAAATGGTCTCCAAAAAATCACTCTTGAATCCCTACAGTGGCACAATAAAGCTTAATGATAATATTTTTTTGTAAGGAGAGAGGTAACCTCATTTGCATTAAGAGAGGAATGATGTAGGTCTTCTCACATGGTGAAAAGGTTTTCTAAGGTATAAATACCTATGTATCAACATCTCTAAGATACTATCAATCTCTACATGCACTTGAAAATGTATAAGTATCATGTCTCTTTCCCATTAAAGTGACAAATACATTACATGGGATGTGAATGACATGAAAGATGGTATCTAGGTGATAATGGCCATGCTCAAACATGTAATTGTCTTCCCAAAATAGGTATATGATCTTTATTACGTACTAAATAGTAATAGACTAAATTAAAGGAGAATGTTTCCCTCATGGATTCAACTATGACTACAAATAGATCATCCACAATACCTCTATGCCCAAACGGCTCATTAAAAACCTTAATCATGCAACCAAATCAATGTATGGGGAGAATTATGGGACTATTTCATTACTCTCATTCATGTTTGTAACTATTTTTGGATTAATTATGGTCATGGTGGCATATTAACTCTATATATACACCATATTATCCATCCCTCTCTCTCATGTTCTATAAATTGGGCTTAGAAATCCATTGTAAATATCCCTCTATTGTGTATGGAAAAACTCTACCCATTTTTATCTTATAGCCTTTGAGCTAATACAAGGATTGATTTAGCCTTCTCCATAATGGTTTTTTAGTTTTTTATATAAATTTTTATTTTCATTAGTGGTTGAAACATTTATCCCTTTGTAGGTCTTTGTCTCTCACCTAAATTCTAGTGGATTGGTCCTATGCAGGTCACATGGTGTGTGAAGGTGTTCAGACTTAGAGTTGTAGTGGAAGCTAATTGATAGTGCCTTATATCAAATCTTTCAATCATCACCCTTAGGTCATAGGCATTAGGTGCCTCAATGTGAATTATTGATGTGTAGGAGTCCTTTTAGAGAGAGACTATTAGTATTTAGTCTTTATTTTATCCATAAGTGTTGTTCAAGGATAAAGTAGGTGAGACCTATCATATTGGTGCATCACCTTATGTAGTTTAGAGTTTGTTTTCAAGTATTTTTTATCCATTTTCCTTGGAAATTCAAGTAGGTTTATAAATTTAAGAATAGATGATGAATCAATGGATCTAACCCCAAATATAAAGACTCACCTCACTCATTAGGCTACCCACACCTAGAGTTAAATCTATTATATCAGCTGGATGAGGTAGGTTTGAAATTCCCTTCCTCAAGGGTATAATCTATACTAATAATAATATGGTGATGACTATTTAAACCTAAAAAATATAGATTAGGGTTATCTAGAGACAAAGAGGATGGAGATAGCCTACGTTACAAGGGTAATAAACTATTTATATAGTAGGGAAATTAGATGATAAACATAGATATACCATATGCTAAATTCATTAAACTAAGATAGGATAAAAATAATAAGTATAACTATGCTAGATATGAAAATGACAAAGAAATAAACTACTTAGTTGGTTATGATGATGACATAATTTTGGATCTAGAATAGGTATGAATAATACTAGAATAGGATTCTAGAACAGTTACCAAATTATGGATTAAGTGACTTTAGAGATATAAACACTAGCATCCACCTAGGACAACTGCATTGATACTACTATCTAAACTTGATTCATGTTTCATGTATGGAGTACCTATTGGAAAACAATGCTGCCACCTAAATTTTTATGATTTTTTTCACCTTTGCTTTGGTGATTTTAGATCTTGGTGATGGATTGTTACTCCTCATGAAATTGTAAAACCCTAGTTCTTAATCTTCATAGTGACCTTGGGGAAAAATTGGTCAGTGAGAACATGGTGTTGAGATGACCCCAAAGACCCCTTTATGAATGAGCACTACCTACATAGCTAATACTCTAATTAAGTCCTTAGACTAATGTAGTTATCCCCTATGTGTTGGCTTATGTTTTAATCATGTAATATGTGTAAATCAAGTACAATAATACCTATCTTGTAACTTAGAAAACATAGATCTTGGGTTAATCGTTCAGTACTTTAAATATATGTATGTGTTATCCTTATGATCAATATGAAAATAGGGAATCTTTGATTTATCTAGTGCTTGATTAAATTCTTTTGATAGGTTTCCTTAGGATTTTTATAGGTTATGTATGTGATGAATGAATAAGGGTTGATCTTGTATTTATATCAATCCCTTTGGATAAGTAACTCACATCAAAGAATTTAGGATAACCATTAGGATATATTTCATTGGCAAATTAGATGACTTTAGGGTATTAGACACTTGTGTTAGAGTGGGACACCTACATCGACATAGGTATCTATCTTAGATGATAGTGTCAAGGGAATAAGAAAGTAAGTATAAAATCTAAAATTCAAGAGGTGGAATATAAATAGGTTTTAAGAATTTTGGGAAAGATAGAAGGTCTGGGTCATAAATTTAAGACTGGTCAGACCAAGAGATAGGCTAAGGGGCACAAGATAGAGTATATGTGAGACTTATGAAAGTGGGAAAGGTATAGAACTGAGAGGAACAACCAAGGTTTGAGTTTTCCAAGTGTATAAGATTTAGGTGATATATAATCCATAAATATCATCTACATTTCCCCCCTTAATCTAGTAATGAAATTATTGGTTTAAATGAGAATAAATGCATACTTGGGTGTTTATAACACACCTTTCCTTTGATTAAGTCCAACTTGAGTGATTTTATAATTACTAATCTATAACCAAGAGTATGTTATAGTATATAATTAGTGCATATAATCTAAAATTTAAATTATTTGAAATGATTGAAATTGAAAGAGCAAGGTTTATAAGTACACCTATGTATTGATGTAACAACCTTGCCTATTGGGAAGTTGATTCGAAATATGTATCATTACAAGGATATAAAATTGAGATTAGGAAATATATATATATATATATATATATATATATATATATATATATGTATATATATCTAGAGAGTGTATATATTTAAGGAGATAGAGAGAAATATAGATTATAAGGCACAACCTCCAACCTTGAAAAAAATGTGAGTTATCACATGATAGTTAAGATTAGCTCAACTGTGAAACCCAATCATACTTATAACCTAGTGAACATGAGTGAACAAAGTATAACCAAAAATAGATGATATAATTAAGTCCAACCTAAAAACTTGGCAAGATTGAGTGATTTAATCACCTCAACCATACCAAAAGTTAACCAAATATTATAATAGATTGGATCAATATATTCCATAGAATTCCATCCTAATGCATGATGACAGTCCCTAAGAGTTTTTTTAAAATCTAAAACTATTTTGGAAGTTTCAATATTAGGTGAACATTTCATAACATATGCACCTTAGATATGTTTCATGCTAAAACTATGTATAAAAATGGTACTAATGTATAGAATTTGCCACAAATATGAATCTAAATTATATATCTATGTGTTTTGTCCAATTTATAAACTTTTTAAGTGTGGAGGATATGATTTCACATCATTCCTTCACTATATATTGAGAAATATAAAAACTAAAATAAGTGCCAATGTGGAGGACATGTTTCTAAAACATGCCTCCACTAAATTTAGGTGTGTCACATATTGAATAAGTGTAGAGAACATGATTCTGAAGCATGCCTCCACTAAATATAGATGTGTTAAATACTGAATAATTGTGGAGAACATGATTCTAAATCAAGCACCAACTGAATCTTAAAACTATGAATGTGTGTAAGTGATGCCTATATGACATGCCCCCATTGAATCTAAAAATTGTGATAAATATGGAGAATATACCTTTATGACATGAACTTAATGATATGACCCACATTTGAGTTGAATAAATAATAAAAACCATAGTTACGTCACCTCAAAAGGATAAGATAATTGAATAATCCATGAATGGAACCATGTAGCATATATAATCACATGACTAGGTAAATGTAGCATTGAAGCACATAGAATAATGTGATCATATGAAGGGATAAGATACATGATAAAGATAATGGAAATTTATATATATTAATAATAATCTCAATAATAAAATCAAGAACACACACAAAATCATTCAAAAATAAGTAAATATACACTGGTCTTAAGAGACCACAAGTAAGGGGCATATTCAAATGTTGCATAATTAAAGGGATATGCCTTAGTCTAATTCCAAAAAAAGTGAGAATGACACACTAAAATTTCCAAGAAAACATACATAGTTATAGGGGCCATAAAAAAAGGATCATATTAAAATTATCAAACAAGTAAGACAATAACAAGGTAAGACACTCAATGAAGTGCATAAAAGCAAACATCAACAATTATCATAAACATATAATAGTAGCCCATGGATCCAATATGTTATAAAAAATGTAAATTTAATAACATATCAAGTACCCTTTAAAATATATAATCATGGATAAATTCATGTGTAAGTACATATAATATCAAAACATGATAATGTAAATTGACCATAGAATGATATAACTTGTATCATGATCATATAAGTGGATGCCCCCAATGTCCATATGAAATTATTAGAGGGAAGGTACAACATCTAAAATATGAATTAGCTCATTTATATGTGTATGATTATATCACATTCAAGTATAATCATGACACATGTGTATGTAGGATTAACTAATATGCCATCCATCAACATGGAACTAACATATAGATGCCAAGGAACCAATAGAGTATGTAGGTGCCGAAAGAGTTTTTAGATTTTTAAATGTTTTTATTTTTTGGTATTTTTTAATATTTGAAGATATTACCATATTATCCCATCCAATGTATGGTCATAGGTATCTCCCCACTCAAAATCTAGTGTAAGGTGTTTTTAATACTACCAAGGAGCATGTGTAGGTGTAATATCTATCACTATAGTGTTTGTTATGCTATATGTGTGTATAATAAGAATTTGTGGTCATGAAGGGATAGTAAGACTAGTATGGATTCTATAAGACCATCTTTGTGTGCTCTATTATTTCTTTGGAATAATATTGATAGAACCATGTTTTGGTGTTCTAGATGTCTGAATATGCTGCATAATAGAAGATTGGGATTCCATGGAATCCAATGGATGTCTTTGATGTAATGGTATCTAAAGTACTAGTCACCTATTAAAGGGTATTACCTATTTCTTACCATTTTTTGGTGGATTAATCTTAGTAGGTTTGATATTTAGCTACCTAGGTATAAGTTTATATTATTCAAGAGGATACTCATATGGGATTCTAAAATCTATAATTAATTGATTTGAATGAATGTATTTAGCTCACCCATGTAATGTAGAAGGTACTGATTGAAGTGTATGGATCTAATGTCTTCCCAATAACATATCAAATATTCCCACGGAAGGTATAACTAAAAATTTAGAAACCACATCTTCAAGACCGACCTATAAAGGTAAATCAATCTCTCCAAGGAGCTTTTAAGAGGTCTCATTGAATGCTATAACTGATATAGTAGAACGATGAAAATCATGATGAGTATAACATAAATAGGTAAGTAATGTTATGGTGAAAACATTTTCACTTGAACTATTATTAATAATAAAACTGTGTATAGATTGGTGATTAAGGAATGCTCTCAAGAATAAAAAATGAAGATCAGAATCATCATCCTTGATCTCAATATCATATCATCCTTGATCTCTTTAAACCATAAGAGGTATATGTCTATATAAGTACCAATAATCTAATCTAATGGGTGATCATAATGTGATGGAGGATAATTTGCATTAGATTCCATTTTCACGTATGGTTCTTTATTAAAATTATCTTACAAAAGGTTGTTAAATATTTTACATTTCTAGTGATCACCAGGTTATGAACCTGATTCCTTGGGAGGATCATCAAATTTAACATTTTGGTCATCAATAAGGTCTTAGATCTTATTATTCAAGGTAAAACATATATTCATAAAATGTTTTGGTCCCTGGTGATAATCATAATAAGAATTTGTATCATATCTTTAGGGTAGAGTTCTATTCATATCAACTTATATGAGATGAGGGAGAGATATAAGATGACACTCTACTAGTCATGTAATTAATGAAGTAGGAGACTCAACTAATCAAGTAAATTGTCTCTTTAGTGCATTAGATAATACATTCCAATTAGGCTTCTATGAAACTATGTTAGTCATGGTGGTTTTTATTTTTAGGCTTAGGAGGTTTTACCTTATAACTTATCTTGATTGTAAATTTGGCATTATATATAGATGTAACTGGTGTGTTTGCTACATACTAGAGCTTATTCAATGAATTAAGTTTCATTTCATGGTCATATAAAAAATAAAATAATTCAATAAAATATTTGAACTTATTAAAAATAATGGAATCATATAAAGGAATAAATAAACATTGCTTGGATAATCCTTGAAACTCTTATCTGCCATAGGATTAGTCATTTTAGCCAACATTATCTTATATGTTAAGACACATTACTTGATATGTTCATTTTTTCCTTGTTTGATTTTTGAAATTTGAGCATAGGAAACATTTTCATAAATATTAATGGAAAAGTGTATCAAAAATTATCTGTAATAGGTTTGAATGATTTTATAAATTAGAGAGGTAAATCATAGAATGACCTCAAATCATAGCCCTTGAGTATTCTTGGGAATAATTTAGTCAAAATATTATCATTAGAGGCATAATCAAGGCATGCCACATAAAAGGATTGAATACACATGATCACCCTTACCATCATAAAATGTTAACTTTGGTGTAACAAAACTAATTGGTAAAGGGTGCAAATATATCTCAAATGCAAGAGGGTTATGTAACACATCCTGGGAATCAATAGCATGAGGGGATTTTAAATCATTTTTTTTTTACATTTGTTACCTTGTCCTCCAAGGTCTTTATAACTTGGAGGAGTGTTTTAAATGTGGACCCATTAGGATTTATATTAGTAAGTTGAGTAGTCACCAAAGGAGATGTAATCATGGTTTGAATAACGATATAAACTGGTATTTGAGTTGAAACATTTCTTATCCCCATGGTATATGTATTAATAGTAGTTTCAAGAAAAAAATGTTAAAATACATAATATATGCCTCCACTAGATCTAGGTAGATGTATTGATATGTAATAATTTGTAGCAACTTATCAAGACTCACCATCACTAAGTGAAGAAGCTTTAGTTTTATGGTGTTTGCTTATTTCATCTCTAGTAACATACAAAAAAACATCCATTAAGCTCTTTTTATTATTGAGACAAGTAATCAATGCTTCTTTATCTTCCATTTGAAAATGAGTTTTTGCATTAACATTTTCCATTGATTTATAAATGAAAAAATTAGAATTTGAAATAAAGTACATCAATTAAGAACATAAGAAACATAAAAACTCTAAACCACCTAGGTTTTGGTTCTCAAAGATTAGGTTCACCAAATGTTTAATTCTACAAATTCTAGATTCAAGTTATTTAAGGTTAAAGTGGATAGAGATGTAATAAATTAAAAGTGTAATAAACTATCTCTATATTAGGGAAATTATATTCTAAACTTAGATATAAGATATGTTAAATTCATTAAATTGAGATATGCTAATAATAGTAAGAACAATTATGCTAGATATAAAAATGAAAAGGAAACAAATTACTTATCTAGTTATGATGTTGACATAGTTATGGGTTTGGAATAGGTAGGAAGTATATTGGAAGAGGATTATGGACTAGTCACCAAATTCTATATTAAGTGCCTCTAGAGCTATAGACACTAGCATCAACCTTAGATGATTATGTCAATGCTATTGTATAAACCTGACGTAGGTTTCATATACATAATACCTATTTGAAAGGGATGTGAAAACCTAGATGATTATAGGTTTTTATTCACCTTTGATTTGGTATATTTATATATGGGTCATGAACTATTGCTCCTTGTAAAATTGAAAAACCCTAGTTATTAATCTTCATAGTGATCTTATGTAAAAATGGGTTAGTGGGCACATGGTGTCGATCAAACCTTAAAGACTCCTATGTAACTAAAAGTTTCCTACATAACAAATACTCTTAAGAGGGACTCTTATTGATTTATTTATCCCATTAGGTGTTGGATTGTGTGTGAATCATGTAATATGTGTAAAGCAATTACAACAATGACCTAGATTTTGACTTGGAAAATATAGCTCTTGGGCTACTCCTTCAATACTTCATACCTATATATGTGTTATCCATATGATTTATATGAAAATAAGATAAAATAGGGAATATTTTCTTGATCTAGTACTTTATTGAATGCTTTTGATAAGTTGCCTTAGGCAATTTCTAGGTTTTATATGTGAGGAATGAATGAGGTTTAATCTTATATTTATATCAATCCTTTTTGAGAATTAACACACATTAAAGAACTTAGGATGACCATTAGAATGTGTTTCATTTGAAAATTATATGAATTTAGGGCATTAGACACTTGCATTGTAGTAGGATACCTCATTGATGTAGGTGTCTACCCTGGATACTAGTATCAAGGGAACATGAAAGTAGGTATAGAATTATAACTTATAGAGGTGGAAGATAAGTAGGGTTTAATAATTTTAGACAAAATATAAGGTTTGGGTCATCAATATAAGACTGGTTATACCAATATATATGATAAGAGGTACAATATAGAGTAGATGTGAGACTTCCAAAAGTGGGAAAGGTCCAAAACTAAGAGGAACAACCAAGGTTTGAGTTTACCAAGTATACAAGACTGAGGTGTTATATAATCCATAAATATCATCTATAATAACCTACTACCTACTAATTGTGTGTGTGTGTGCGTGTGTGTGTGTGTGTGTGTGTGTGTGTGTGTGTGTGTGTGTGTGTGTGTGTGTGTGTGTGTGTGTGTGTGTGTGTGTGTGTGTGTGTGTGTGTGTGTGTGTAGCCTCACTAAGGGAGGGGGAGTATGGTCAAAGAAAGGTTCAAGATTAGGGTCTCTAACTAGATGGTAGTGCTTATAATGTAGTAAGTGTTAATAAGATACATAGGTGTGTTTTATATTCAATAGGTAATATATATATATAAAGAGGCTATGGGATATAGTAGGTTGTTATATGGGGTTTGGTAGTTAACAGGTTGTCTACAAAATCTAAATATCCATCCAATATCACTGAATTATTTAGAGAAGGAAGACATTTGGAGATGATTGTTGAAGAGGAATTTGCCAATTTTTTAAAATTATTGTTCTGATTATCCTTATCTACATTATATGATTATTATTTTAGTTTGAAATTAAATAGTTTATGCCTTCAAATTTAATTTTAATGGTGTTAAAAGGTATTCTACTTAACACTCACCAACACCTTAAAAAAAGTTAAAAATTAATAGGTGAACACCAATCAATACCTTATTTTTTAACTTATTCCTCCATTGTTTTCAAATAATCAATTCAGATAATTTTTATATTAATATGATCTACATATTTTCAAATTTTGAGAATGGATCAAGTTATTTATCCCTGATTCCTCAAGACTTAATTTTCAAAGTTTAGACACAATTATTTCTAGAATTATTACTTTGAAAAATTGTGTTTAGTAGATATAACTTTTCCACATTTTAATTTATATAATATTTATTATATAGATTTTAAAGTGGGTATTTAGTCCAATTGGGAAGATAGTGTAAAAGGTGTTATCTATCCATGCATCAAATTATAAATCTAGGCGATACCAAAAAAGGATGAGGTTGGGATTGTAACTTGCATGAATTTGATGGAATAGATACCTTTCAATTCTTGACATTAAACCAAATAAATATTTTGTACAACGAATCCATACAAAACCAAAATTTCAATTTAAAAAAAAAAAAAAAAAAAATTAGAAGAAAAATAAGAATATATATATTTACATATTTTATTATGCATGTAGATAAAGATAAATAATATAACATAAAATTATAATTGTCATGAAAAAAATAAAAATAAAAAGTTTAGTAGATTAAATCATGAATGTTCTCCCCTTTGTTTTAAAGGGATATGTAGTATACAAAAAATACCTTTGAAATAAATATTAAAATTTAACTCTATTATTTAATTCCAATATGGTTGAACTAGAGCATAATATATTTTCAAATTAATTGTTAGGTATACTTATTCATATTTAAGGTAATAATTTATTTAATTTAATTTTAAACGAACATATTTATTAGATAAATTAACTTAAAATATGTTGAGAGATATCATTCTCAAGGTGTCTATTCCACTTATGTCACAAATCTAATATAATATGGGTGCATTGATAATGATATCTCTAGACATATTTTACATACATTTATCTAAGATAGGTATACTAGTAAAGCATATTTTTTTTTGAAGATGATATTTTTAGTTACCCATATCTTGTTTACTTATGTTCTATTAATCCTTGAAACATGAAGTGATAGTTGATTTTGGATCTTAATTATCAAATGACAGAGATGTAAAACATAACAAATTTAAATACAATGTTTTTCTTTAGCTTACCATGAACCAATTTTATGAATTTATAAAATAACATCTATATAATAATGAGGTGCAAATGACATGGTTTTGAAGTGGATTAAAATGCCTTTATTTTTTTTATTCAATGACTTCAAATGTTCACATTTAAGTCATTTAATTTTATGAGATTCATGTTTCTTTATTTCTATTGGATCTTTGTTTATGTCAATATAATGGATATTGTTTATAAATTATTGAAAGCATTAATATTTGATGAGATGTCCAAAGACTTGGAATGGTTGTATGACTTGATGTAGCTAATGAACTTCATAAAAGGTTGATACTATTGTAGAGAGCATAGGAAGTAACACACAATTTTAAGGATATGTTTTAAAGGGCCATATTTCATAGTTATGTCATAGAACTTCTTATGATAACTGTTAAGACCCCACTATGTTACAATTAAAGCTATGTAATTTATTTTTACATACATTACTCAAAATCAACATCAATAATTATCATTATGTACTACCATTTAACATATAAGTACATCTATAATAGTAAGTATAAAACTAAAACTAACCCAATGGTTAAGACATGATCTATTTATATTTCAAACATCATATAATAATACAAAAGTTAAAATTATTCTCATAACACATAACAGAGGAAAGGCACATAAGTACACTAAAATAATTGACATTTATAGATAAACATACATATACAACATTTGATATTTTTATCATGCATAATAATGTACAAGAGAACAACCATGACTATAATTATTATTAATAATATTTAATTTAAAATAGTTACAATTTATCACTAAGTATCATAATAACACATGCTTGGATATAAAATAGTACATCATAGCCTCATAAGATAAATCTACCATAAATATAATAGCCATGAGTATGATTCCAAGATGGTTGATAAAATGTAGAGAGGGAGAGCATCATCAAGGCACTTTTCCTCCAACCACACACCATCAATATCCCATACACCTCTCCACTAGGAATGGCCCTTCTGTTCACAAAGGTTAGATAAAAGTTGTGTGGATATCAAGAATTTAATCATAACACATGTGCATTACAATTATTAATACATGTAACAATCACATAAACCATGGAAAATAATCTTGTATCTATTATGACATCTCACATACACATTTAAACTAGAAATTATGGTGGAATGAAAATTCTATTAGTTATAACATTAGTTTTGCCAAAGTTTTCAATATAAAGTTTATATCACTTAAAGATCTGAGTCAATTCCACACACACACACACACTCTCTCTCTTCTAAGGAAACTTAATACATCATTTTATATTAGATGATGGATATATGTATCTCATGTAAAAAACCTCATATACCCATAATTCATTACCATAAGGATGTATGTAATGATGTAATCTCATAAAGCAATTTAAAGATAATTTTAACAACATATTTACAACATACAACTACATAGTAATTCAATACTAGATTTCACTTGATTTTAATTTAAATATAAGCTTAAAAAATTCATTTTAAATGGATAATCACTTTTCTATGCCAATACACAACTATTGTAAATATATTCAAGAAATGCATTTTAAGGCTATTACCTTGGATTTTTAATAAGCATGGCGTAAATACCTATGAAAATTAAATTAAAGTAAATAGGTACAATATCCTCTAATCATTTGGATCCAAACATCTTTCATTTACTTATAATTATTTAATGCTATACAAATGAATATAAGGTTAACAAAATTCTAAAATCTCATGCATCACATAAAAAATATTAACCACTAGTTAGTTATCCTTATAACCATTTAACCTCTATTGATAATGTGTTAAACACTAAACATG
This sequence comes from Torreya grandis, assembly GCA_037957365.1. NCBI lineage: Eukaryota > Viridiplantae > Streptophyta > Pinopsida > Cupressales > Taxaceae > Torreya > Torreya grandis. Next base: position 4,009,638 of record JARHVA010000850.1, on the reverse strand, counting down.
ATTATTTAAGCCTAAAAATAATCTAGATTAGATTTATCTAGGGTTAAAGGGGATAGATATAGCCTAAGGTAAAATGTTGATGAATTATATCTATAGTAGGCAAATTAGATCATAAACTCAGATAAACATATTCTAAATTTATTAAACTAAGATAGGCTAAAAATAGTAAGTACAACTATGATAGATATGAAAATGACAAAGAACTAATGTACTTATTTTGTTTTGATGATGACATAGTTATGGATCTAGAACATGTAGTAATCAGTTTAGAAGATGATTCTAGAACAATTGCCAAATTTTGGTTTGAGTGCCTTTAGAGCCTTAGACACTAACACCAACCATGGATGGTTTCATTGATATTCTTGCTTGAACTTGATATAGGTATCCTATATGGAATAATATTAGAAAATGATGTGACCACTTGGATGCTTATAGGTTTATATTTGCCTTCGATCTAGTGCATTTAGGTCTAGTTCATGGATTATCGCTCCTCATGAAATTTTAAACCCATTATTTTTAATCTTCATGGTGACTTCAGAGAGAAATGGGTTAGTGGGAACACAATGTTGAGTTGGCCCCAAATACCCATCTATCAATGAGTATTTCTTACATTGCTAATACGCTGAAGAGTGCCTCATACTCATGCATTTCTCCCCTACCTATTTGATTGTGTGTGAATCATGTAATATGTGAAAATAAAGTATAATAGTGACTTATCTTGTAACTTGGAAAATATATCTCTTAGGTTGTTACTTCAGTACTTTAGACCTATGTATGTGTTGTCTTTATGATTGATATAGAAATTGGAGAAAATAGGGAAGTTTTTCTCTCTTGATTACTTTACTGAATGCTTTTTATAGTTTATTGGTGAGTAGGCAATAAGTTTGTAGGTGAATAATGAATGAGGGTTGATTTTTTATTTATATCAATCCCTTTGGATAAATAAATTGAATTAATGAACTTAGGCCAAATATTTGGATATGTTTCACTTGAAAATTAAATGACTTAAAGGCACTAGACCCTAGCATCAAAGAAGGACACCTCCATTGATGCAGGTGTCTATCATAGATACTAGTGTCTAGGGATAAGGATGAAAAAAAACCTAAATAATGAATATTATAAATTATTATTATTAGAATTAATTAAAATCAGAGTAAAAAATAGAACTATGTGTAGGGAATTTTACACACTTCTTGATGCATAAATGCATCTTTTATGTTTTACGCGATAGTGTGTAAGAAACCAATAACTAGATTAGGTCACTACAAAACCTTAACTAGGGATGAACACCATTATAGGGTTTTATATGGAAGAAAATTATTTCCATTAGAAGCATATAGTTTAGTGTGCATCAGTATGTAGGTCCACATTGACACACCTTGAATTCTATACCACTAGGTTGTCTTATTGAAAATATCATCTAAGGGAACTTATCCCTAACTAAACATTATTATCTTCTTAATGAGTCTAATTATAGTTTTTTCATGATTGAGACATTGATAATGTGACAAGAAATATACATAGTTAATCCACATAGACAATATCAATAAATCTAGAAGATTAGTTATTAAGGTCCAATATTATCTATCTAATCATACAAAGTTATGAATTTTCAACAAAATAATCATCAGACTAAGCTTCCTTAGTCAAATATTTACATTTATTCTAAAATCAATGAGCAAGAATTATAGGACTATTTCTAAAATCAATACAATATAAGATTTTGAAACACTTTAATTATTTTAAGCTTTGTGTGGGTAAAATCCATGTGTTTGTGTTATCCTTTTTTTCCATTTGACCATGATAAATACTTTTGAATCATTGCACCATTGTTTCCTTGTTCTTATCATGTCAATAATGAAGACATATTTTTAATTGCATAGCCTTATTTTAACATTCTAATATTAGGTAAGTTTCATTTTTACTTGTCAAGGATTGAAAATAATCCATAAGAGGCCATCACATTAACATAAATATTTTATTCACACATGAAATATACTTAATTATCCCATAGGTCAGTGAATAGAGATCTTATCTCTATTATATGCCTACTTATCCTTTGATGTTTTATTAATTTCATATTTATTAAGTGTGAAACATTTAAAATTAATCAACAAAATAATAAAATGACTAAACAACCATTCTTTATTTTATATTAGATTAATTACCAATTTACAATTCTTTTGCTATCTTAATTTGGTTTGAGCTAGGTAAATCACGTGAGATAGATTATTCAATATCTTCTAATTTATTTGCTATACATAAGTCAAAATTGATACACCATAAATATCCTTAAAATATTCAAAATAAATGCAATACACCTTTGGCATAAACCCAAGTAAAAGTTCTTATTTAGTGATGATAATATTCTTAATTGAATGATATAATAAAGGGAAATCTTCTAACACTTATTTACTTGTTAAACTAATTTAATCCCAAAACATTACAACTATAATAATATATATTTAGAATTAGATAAAATTTAGACCATTATAATTAGTGCACAAGGATTTATATTTACACATTAACTTAAAATTAAACATCAAGCAATAGTATCACTATTAATTATAAAACAACATAATATTAATGCTAACGTTACCACCTGGTTAGCCACTTGGCCAACAAATAGATAAGATAACAACATAGCATTATCATGTATTTTTTTCCATTTATGATATAATCAATATCATTCAAATAATTTTATTAACCATGCATTTCCAAAGTCTTGAAGCCAAAAACAATATTTATTTGATAGATTAAATAAATAAGACAAGGAATTAAAATAATAATTAAACTAGCATCTTACCTATGAATTTTGGGTTAAGTTTTTTGAGAAACTAGAAAAAGTCATAATGAAATCCCTATATAAAAGGAACATAATAAAAATATTAATTTTAATGACAATACCCTAAAGGATTTTATTTATTTGTTCATACATTAAGTTCCATACTGATATAGATTAACAAAATCATATGAGTAATAATATGCAAGTAATACCAATAACTTCCTACTCCTAACAAGTTAGGTTATATATCCAACTATTAAAATGCAAACCAACTATTATAGAAATTGATTAAAGAAATAAATCATTCATGAATATTTAATTAATCCTTTAAAAAATTAGAAATAGACCATATAGTAATAGGAAACATATGATACTTGAACATTTAACTTTGCATTCCTCATAAGTATTAATGCCTTAACTATTAATCCTAATCATTTATAAATATACATCAATGATTATAAATATACTTCAACATATCCCTTAACCATTATATCCTAAGTATTAATCCCTTAACTATTATATCCCTTAACTTGGAAAGGAATACATCAATATACATTTACATTTCTAATATCCAAACAAGACATAATACTATTGTAAGTACATCAATAATAACTATTTAAAAGTCAAATCCTGACTAATATACATGATTTAATGACACTAAATTAATTAACAACAATAATTATTCTACATAAAGCATTTCAAGTTATCTCTAAACTCTAAAAAACACAAATATAACTCATAATGCAATCAAAAAATGAATGAATGACTTATAATAGAAGTGATAATGAATTCTTGAATATAACTCTTCACTATTAAAAATGACTTCAAAAATTAAAACTGAACATAAGAACATCTACATCAATAACATTCCATTGAATCAAATCTAAATAGAAAGAGAAGAGTACTTATAGAAGATCAAATCCTCATGCCTAGTCCTATGATCCCGACCATTGATGGCCCTAACCAACCCAACCATTGCATCGATGGTGGAAATTGAACATCCATACTTGGAGAAAGAGGATGAACATATTCCATGAGATTAATGCCATGGGTCAATATGGAAATAATGTTACAAGACAAAAAGGAAAAATACTAAGCAGGAAATCCTCAATGAATCATTTAAAGGAAAAGGACACTAATAATAAGTCCAAACTTTTCATTGGAATATACATACATCCCAGTCAATAGGATACTACCATATCAAAAGGACTAGATGACATCAAAGTACACCAAATCAAGTCAAAAAATTCAATGATTCTTCAATCAATGAGTTCACCAACATTCATCTTAAACAATAGATTTACAATGAAAGAAGTTCACAATTAAGCAAAAGACAAACTTCCATCTTACATATCTATACTAGAGTATCTTTGAGAATCTCAACAACACCCAAAATGGGGTAAGAATGACTTAGATCATATCATCCCCAAAAATCCCTAAAATCAAAACCAAACTCACAATACTACCAATAATATTCTTCAAGATAAAGAACATAGATTAAACATGCCTCTAAATAAGTAGTTATAACTAAATATCCATTTGTGCCAAGGATCGAGTTATTTACCCAAAAATGAACAAAACTAGAATCACCCTAATAATCATGCTTAATCATTTAAACTCTAAACCATTATTAAAAACAAAACATAATTGATACAAACTTATTAGATATCCACCTACAACTTTGTAAAAGAAAATAAAACAACTTTATATATCATTCCAACAATAGTTAAGTTAATAGCTTAATTTCCCCACCATGACCTATTAGGGTCATAATTTATAATGAGGTTGAGTTACCACTAAAAATTTTAAGCATAATAAATAAAAACACAAAATTAGAAGACCTTATCCAACTAGGGTTTTCAATTAATAATAGCTTCGAGTAGTTCTATAGGGTTGAACCCCTAAAGATGTGGAAGAACAAGAAAGCAAAAAACATGTCTTACCCTAAACACACAATATTCATTCAAAACACCAAAAAAATTATTATTATTGATTAAAATAATTAAAAGGTGAATATAGGTTCACTATGAAGTCTTAATGACTTTGTGGTGAACCAAAAATATTTTATATGCTCTAGAGGTTATTAGGAAGAAAACTACACTTGCAGTTCTTCACCTATTCCAAATTTTAAAGCATTACTTACATGGAATCAAAATTATATCCCCATAAAGAAGGTAAAATGGTGAATTCCCTTCCAACCACCATATAAAATTAATACCCCCTTCCTTATATATGTATACCCCATTTTTCTCCTTGTTTTCATTAATGACATGCATAAATAAAATTTTCATTAACTCTGTTTACACCATCATTTTCAACCTAGGGTTCTAGCCCATATAACTAGTTTGAGATAACATATCAAATTTTCTCCAACACTATATGCCCATGATTGAGATATGAGTCAAGAAACATAACCAAAATAACTATAATGATCAATACCTATAATTACATCAACCAAAAATTGCTTCATGATGCCTAGGGGTAGGTCAAAAGGCCCATAAGTCCCATAGGTCATCATGAACACTCTGCCATCCTATCAAAAAAACATCACAGATACCATCTATCTCAAGTTAATGCATGGTTTGATCATCATGATCATGTAAGGGGTCAACAAATTTTAATTAATTATGGCTTAAACAAGCCTTTTATATTATAAGCTAATGATGCAATACAATAAACATTCCAAAATGACATTGAACCCAAACAAGGCACACCTACTATAAGAAGGTATAAATGAACAAAAAAACACCACCAAAAATGTGGGAGATGAATAAAAATGAAACAAATAACATCATATCAAATGTGGAGACACGTGTCTATAGGATAAAGCAACACTTACAACTCAAGAACATCCAATAAGATAAAACTAAGATTTATAAAATTAGGAGTGCAACATAAATGGAGAGGTAATCAAATGGTTTAGATATCATTTACATTTTTCTAACTATTGGTTTTAACCAAATGTTCATTATTCATTCCTTTATTACCTTAGGCGCTAATATCTACCACTAAGCCTATCTCATAAAACCTATTCTTGTAGTCATGACAATAGATATCAATAATATTTGAACATGGTATTGTGTAAAATAAAAAACATTGAACTATAAATAATGTAATCATGATATAATGAATCATTTATAATAATCCAATATGGCATCATGCATCAATATGACATTAAACTATGATTTCAAAACATAATATCAGAATTATAATCACATCTACAACACAGTCTAAATAAGCATCAAAATAAAGAAAGATATACTATAAAATTATCATAACCAATAGCCAAACGCATCATAATATTGGGTCATGACATATTCCTCCCTTTAGAGAGGAGTCATCTTAAGGATTATTCAAAATATCCAAGTCTAGTGTTGCCTAAATAGCTGTGCATCTTCCCAAGTGGCCTTTCTTTCAATCAATGGTTTCCATTGTAAATAAACTTGTTGAATGTATTTATTTTTCAACTTAACATTGTAATGGTATATAATTTTCATTGGTTCCAACTTCATCCTTTCCTCTTATGTAACCTAGAGATTTTTCCACTCCAAGACATAAGAAAGATCAAGTATATACTTCCTTGATAAAGTAACATGGAAGACATCATGAATTATGGAATAAGAATGGGGTAAAACTAGCTGATAGGCAACATGAATAATCTTACCTATAATGTCAAAGGGACTGACACAATGTGGAGCTATCTTGGAAGTTTTTTTGAACTTGATTGAATTTTTCTCAGGTCTAACATGTAGAAAAACCTTATCACCAATAATATATTAATGAGGTGTTTTTTAATGATTAGCATAACTCTTTTGTTGATATGAGGCAACTTTTAGGTTTTAGAATATTAAGGAAATTTTTTTATCATATTATTACAATACCTTAGGGCTAGTAATGGCCCTATTTTCCAAACTATCCCAACCAAGTGGGGTTCTACATTTTCACCCATATAGAGCTTCAAAAGGAGCCATTTTTAGCACATAATAGTACAAATTATTATAAGAGAACTCAATTACATGGATATAGTCCTCCCACTTATATTGATGTTCATAATGTAAATTCACAACATATCCTCAACCACTTGATTGATTTTTTCAATTCGACCATCTGATTATAGGTGGTATGAAAAACTAAAGTTAAATTGAATGCTAAATGTTACAATCAATGTTTTCCAAAACCTTGACATGAACAACTTGTATCCATCATAAATTCTCACTTTAGGTATGCCATGCAATCGAACCACCTCCTTTAAAAAATGCTCTAAAAACACATAAGCATCATTTGTTATATTTATTGATATTAAATGGCCAACCTTAGTTTCTTTGTCAATTACCACCAAAATGGTGTCATATTTTTTTATGGGATTTAGTCAGTATAGAAATAAAATTAAGTGATATTACAACCCACTTACCATTGGGTATATCATGAGGATATAAAAAACCCTAAGGGTGCTAATGTTTGATCTAGACACATTAACATTATAATCACCTCACCATAATATTCTTGACATCATGTCTCATGTCAGGCCAAAAGTAATGCCTTTTTATGTCATGTGTCATTTTGGTTACATGTAGATGAGAAAATTTGGGAGCTATATATGATTATTTTAGAACAAGACTTTGAAAGTCACCTAACTCAATACAAAAATTCTATTTTTATTCCTCAAAAGACCATCTACCTCAACAAAATAGTTAATGAACTCTTTTGTTAAAGTATCGTCATCTAGTACTATACCTACTTGGTAATATTTGTCAATAAAATTTTATTTTAACACAAGAGTTCTAAAATTTCCCTATAGCATAGATAGGGTAACAAAGTATGTGCATCATTTGAGTGCATTAGCAACACAATTTTCCTTGCCCTTATCATAATATATGTCTATGCCAAAATTATTGATAAAATCTAACCATCTTCACTAGTGTGCATACAAATCATCTTGTGAAAATAAGTGTTATAGTTTGTAGTGATCAAAATTCACCTTAAAATTCTTTCTTAATAGGAAATGCTTCTATTATTTCATAGCATGCACTATGGTAACAAGATATAAAACATGTGTAGTGTAGTTATTTTCATGATCCTTGAGATTTCATGGCTTGTAAGTCAATACCCTAACATCTTGGGTCAAGATGACACCAAATCCATCTTTAGAAACATCAACCCAAATATTTAAATTACCATTTAGGTCAGGAATAATCAAAATTAGAGTTTTTTTCAACAACACTTTAATTTTATAGAAATCCTCCACATTGAGGTGTTAAAACATATTTCTTACCCTTATAATGTAAATAAGTGATAGTATTGTCTAGGTGAGATAAATATTATACCAACTGATGATAGTACCTAGCTAGTCCCATGAAATTGTGTACTTCATGCACAATAATAGGATCAAGCCTGTTGGGTGAATATTTTATTACTAACAAAAAGGTAGCAAAATGGTTACTTCAGCCATAGTGTGATGAGATAGAATCTCTCCTCAAATAAGGGGAGGCTCCATTTTTATTGTTGACTAACATAATAAATAACTAGTTACACTTATTTACATTATTCTTATCAAAGTGGATGTTATCATATCATATAATTCACTTTTTTTAGAATTGATGCACACTTGTAATCTAATGCTAAAGAGACTTTTGTTTCTTACACCTTAGTATGGAAATATGGAATTACTTGTTGGAGTAATAATAACCGATATTCAAATTAGTTGGCTGAAATAATAACTAGGAAAATACTAATGAATGTATCATAAAACAATGGAATAAATTGTAGCCCAAAGTCTCCAAAATCATTTCTCAATAATGAAAATAAACCCAGTAGTGATGTTTTAGCTCAAAGACTTCAAAATCAGCTTCCTGGTACCTTTCGATTTATAGAAATTCACAACACAATTCAATCAATTACACAAGAAAATGTAATGGAAAAGACATAAGAACATCTCCAATACATCACAAATTTATTTCAACTCAAATAATGAAAGGTCACTTACTTTATAATATATTTAATGATAAAAGATTTACAATTTGAATTCAAAGTTTCAATATTGCTTCTCAATTTTGGCAACACTTCACTTCTATAGCAATTGGTGATCATTTTCAGAAAGAACATCCTCCTATTTATATAGAGGAGTTATGAACAAAAATAGGAAATACATAAATAAATTGACTTATTCATTGATAGAGTCCTATTTGACTTCGGATTATGGACTTTTCCTACGTGCAAAATGCACCAAACAAATTACACATGAAAAGTTACAAAAATTAAACTATCTTTAGCCACAAGAATTTATTCCTTTTTATTATTTTCAAAAAATTCCTGATAGCTCTTCAATGTAGCTTGGACCTCACTATCATCTTGACCTAATGTACTCATGGAAATGGCAAGAACCCTTGAAATGTAATCTTCTATATTAACTAGAAAGTCTTTACTTTTGTCCAAGATTCTTTGTAACTTATTTATTATGGCTTGAAATTCAACTAGTTTGTCAATAGAGTCTAGTGTGAAAGTTTTTGCCTCAATCTTGGTCTAAATCAAATATGAAAACTCCTAAATAACTGTCTCAATAGGAAGAACCTTCTACAAATCATCTCTAACTTGACAATGAATTTCTCCAATTTTATCTGTAAGATGTAATATCTTATTATCACACATATCTTCAGCTTCTTCGAGATCTTTAACAAAATTCTTGAGAAATTATCTTTTATTCTTCATGGCTTCCCTAAAAGTTCCATTTTGAATTTGCATAGTTGAGTCTATGTATTGATATCATTTTCAATCAATTCTAAATTTTGACTGAGTGTTTTAATTATTTGTTGAATTTTTATTTGCACTTCATTTAATTTCTTTAAAAATTCAATGATAGAATGCAACCATTTAGTACCTTATGTTGTCAATCTCTCAATCTATGCATTTATTGCCCAACCTTGAGATCCAATTTTATCAACATACTAAATTACATTTTTAGTGTTCTCATGTTCAACATGTGTAAAAATCTTAAAATAATATGTGATCTTTAATAAAATAGAGGTCAATTATTCTACTTGTACTTTGAGCTGATCTTTGATCTTTTTGTCCTTGTCATATCTCTCGATCAAGGATGCCATTGCTACTTACAAATATTTTTTTATGCTTTCATGAGTTTGATTCCTAAGATTTATTCATCCTATTACATATTTAGAAGCTTGAATATCTTCAATGTTTCTATCTTCTAGAGGTATTACAACGTCGACATACTTGTGTCAAGACTCAAAGCTTACTCTTGACATGGTTTTAGATTTCTTTGTTATTTTAGATTTTATTGGCACAAGTTGATCAATGTCAAAGTCATAAAGAGACATATCCCACTTATTTGTTTTGGGGGTTTAGGACATGATATAAGGAGGAGGAAGATATGAATCTTTAGGTATATAAGAAAGCAAGGATTTTGATGTTTGAGGAGGAACAATGGTTTGTGAAGTAGGAGGGATGGAAATGATGGAGGTAGCTGGTAGTGGAGAGGACACCAATGGGATAACAATTATAATTGGTTGGGTTTGGGTTGGAGTGATAAAAACTTTAGTGTCTAATAGTATTTTAGACATTAGAGTAATAGGGTCATGGGTTGTTATTTTGGATGAAGATACTGACATGAATTTATCCATATTTTGTTGAGTGAAATTTAGATTAGATGGGACCCCAATGACTTTGAAGGACTAGGTAAATTTGACAATGAATAAAAAACTTGATCCAACATGCCTTATGAGGGAACTTGAAAGAGTGTGGCACTAGGAGGAGAAGGTGGAGTTGAAATAACAACTTGAGGGGGAATAGAAACAATTGGCATAAATGTACTTATAGAAGGAACTGTAGAGAAAGTCACCTATGAAACTATTGGTTGAGAAGTCTCAACTGTAGGAACTTTTGACTGCATGTATTCAGACTATAGAGACTCCTGAACTGAAAGTTGTGGAATTGTTGATTGAGTAACTATGTTTCCTTGCATCTCTATTTGAATATTATTCTCAACACTAGCCTCTTTGTATTTTATTTTACCTTTACTCACAAACATGAATTTTGGTTTCTAAGTAGATGTAGAGGCCTCTTCCTTATTATTTGTCCTCAATTCCTCTCATTTCCTTGCAGTATCTTTATCATATTTTTTTGACCCTGTCTCAATTTTTTTAGTTTGATACCTTTGGATTCCAACCAGGCATTATATTTTGAAATAATGGGTTGGAATCTCTCTCTAATATATGTAGTTTTATTTACAGACCATTGAATTGGATGGATAGGAGTAGAATTAACTTGATTACCTTCATATGAAGGATCCAATATATTTTCATCATCAAAAACATCAATCAGAATGTTAGCCAATTTCAAATTTTCAATTTGATCAGTAGTGAGATGGTTATAATCAAGTCTCATATCTTCTTCAGTCTTGAATTTGGTTTATATATCCTCAAACTTGTGGTCATGAGCATAATTACCTTTCAACTTTTCCTTCATTATTCTATAATCAAAATTATTCCTACCCTTATACTTTTTAAGGGTGATCCATTACATTTTAGTTTCCATTGTCTTAGATTTGGGAGTAGTTGATACAGTGTATCAACCAATGCTTATTGGAAAATTGAATACTCTTTTATGTGCATCTGACTACTTCTTGTGCATGGCCATCATTTATCTACACATCTCCATTAAAACCAATTTATCACTCAGATACCTTGGCAACATGTATGGTTGTTCATCAAATTCTCCCACCTTGATGTAAGTGAAAGTTGGGAATTGGAAGAAGATGCAACTAATCTTATTACTATTTCCCATGCTTGATCCAAAACTCTTTTATTTTCTAGTTCTTATTCAAAAATAAAAATTAAATTATAGAATAAAGCATCATTAACTCTTCTAAAAAGTTTAATGATTTCTTTAAGAGTTAACTATGGATGATACTCATAAACAATAGCTTTCTTCCTCTCACCAACATTGATCAGTCCTAGAAAGGTCCTCATACAAGATGAAACATACACTAGGTAAGAAGTCATATAAAACTTAAGGGAATAATTTAATTCATAAAGCTGGTGGCATATAGCATCACTGATCTGAATTCCTCAATAAATTCTTTGTTTATCTTTTTTGATAATGAAGATATAATGATACATCCATTCTTGAAAGATATTTGATATGAAAAGACCTTTGACCCTACTTAGGAGTGTGATTAAATCTCCTATCTCCTCCATGAATTCACTTTGGTATGGGTTTTTAGGCCATATTAAAATTAAGTGCCTTGGTATCTTCAACAAATGTGTATTGATGTGCCTTTTAAAATTTTCAGAATTCCTATCATAATATTTATGGGTTGAGCTCATGTTAATATCAAAAAATTCCTTGATGTCTGGGAGATCAATTTTTTTGTCAAAGTACTTAGCATCTAGATGAATGACAATTTTCCCATTAGCATCCTTGAATAACTTAGTTTCTTTATCAAAATGGGTAGTATCCATATGATGAACTCCAAATATTGAGCTGATATGGGAAATGCTACTACCAGGTGTATTTCACTATTTAGAATGGGCTACATATGTTAAGCAATATGATCTCTACCTAATATTTATAAAAACTCAACCATGTCAACATGATCAATATTTATATCTTTAATCTGATCTACATTGGAATCAACTATAGATTATATAAACACACCCTAAAAACTATACTTCATTATTTTTTAAGTTGGGAAATCCTCTAACATTGATCTAGTATCTACAAAAGAGAGTTTTGATTCCCTAGAGTTAGCATTTTTCATCATTTTTGGGCAATGTGTAGTCCAAGGAAAATTCTTTGAACTACACAGTGGGTTGATGACTTTGGTTTAATTCAAAGAATTTTCTCTGAACTACATGGGAGAATGAAAATTAGTGTAGGCCAAATAATTTTATTTGACTTGCATTGGTGTGGAAAGTCACTAAGTCTTGGTACATATAAGAGAAAATTCTCTGGTATGCACTAAGAGGTTGGATCATGCACTTCAGATAATTTTCTCCAAAGTGAACCAAGTTATGTGCACTTTAGAGAAAATTCTCTATAGTGCACCAGATGGTGTTTTGGTTAGAGTACACCTCACAAAAATTTCTCTGATGTGCACCAGACTACATGCACTTCAGATAATTTTCTCCGAGGTACACCGAAAGGTATGAAATTTGTGCAATTCAGAGAATTTTCTTTGAAGATCAAAGGTGGGGGGTAAATTTTATTGGAAGATCAAGGGTACATGTAGAATATTTTGGAAACTTTAGGTGAGGAGATAGATTTTGAAATTTGATGTTTTTTGCTTAAAATGGGAAAATATGGGGTTTTTGAGAAACTTATCACGATTTCAAAAGTTTGAAAATATGAAAAGAAGAAATTTAGGGCATAAAAATAAAAACTATACAAAAAATGAAACCCTACCTAATTTTCAATGTAAAAATCTATGAGCGAATTGAAATAATCGATCATAAACATGATGAAGAAAGATGCAATTTAGCATAAAAACAATGATTGGAGGTGCACACAAACATGAAAATTGTGAGAGGATGAGTAATAAAGGTAAAAATAAATAAATAATGTAGGTTAAATATATATAATGAGGGTAATTAATGTAAATTAATTACTAAAATGGTGGTGGGCCTGGGTGTAGGGTCCAAGAATTTTTAACTTTACATGTGCATTATCAGAGGATTTATCCACTATTACAGGCTTGGTGCAATTTGGAGAAAATTATATGGATTTCACATGCAGGGATGAATAAATTATCCACCTTTGCATATTTTGGTGTAGTTTAAATAAAATTCTCTAAACTACACCATTTTTGAACTTAGGTGTAGTTTAGAGAAAATTCTCTGAACTACATGGGAGAATGAAAATTCCCTAAAAAATCTAACCTTTTTGAGTAAAACAAATTTAAGAAGGTAGTGATTGGCCTCATTTTGTGTGCTTAGATCTCATGGGTTATGAAATGGACATGTTTCATAGGGGTTATCCCATTAATTGAGTTGCTAACTTCAAGGATAACAATTAGCTTTGACTGGGGAATTACCTTCATGCATTCTTTGAAATGCTTGAAGGAAAGAGAATCCTAGAACTCTGAGTGACTTTCTCTATTGGTCCATGGAGTTAGGTGATTGACCAAACTAAAATAAAAACAAAGAATATATAGATATTTACAATATGTATAAACTTATTTGGAACCTCACTGAGTGAAAAGTTTTAGATGTTGCCCAATGTAGGGCAGGGCTAAAGATGTTCCATCCAAGTATGCCAAGAGAAACAATTGTTCTCTACTAAGTTAGTGAATGAGAAATGGACCTCTCCATAAATAATCAGATTTACCATGCATTCCTTTTAGTTCTCTTCTCTTGTCCCACAAAAGAACTAAATCTCCAACTCCAAAATCTTATGACTTGGCTTTCTTGTCAAAGAGTTCCTTAACATGATTTTGATGTTCAAAAATTTGATCCAATACCTTTGTAAGTTGTTCCTCTATCTCATCAAGGTACATAATACACTTATCTAGATAAATTTCAAATGTTCCATCTTCAACTACCTTAGCCAATTTGAGAGCAAGAAACTCTAATGTGATGGGTATTTCTAAATTGAGGCCATACATAATTTAGAAAGGAGACATACCAATTGATCTCTTAGGAGTGATACAATCAGCCCACAGTGCATCATACAATCCCTTATGTCAAGTTCCCTGGTTGTCCTCTACCAACTTTCTAATGATAGTAACCAAATTCTTGTCACTTGACTCAGCCTAACTATTTCTTTGAGGGAAGTAATCTGAGGTGTGAGACAAAATGATTCCATATTCAAAATAAAACTGAGTCATCTCATGGGATGTGAACAAGTAGCATTATCAATTATAATTTTATTAGGTAAACTAAATCTTGTGATGATATTTTATTTAAGGAAGTTGTAGACAACCTCTAAATTGGCATGTTTGGTCAGAATTGCCTCTACCCACTTGGTGAAGTAATCTATAGCCATAAGAACATAGATATAACATGCACTTGATAATGGATTCACCATGATAATGAAATAAACACCCCATTATTGAAAAGGTTCTTCAATTACTAATAGCTTGAGAGATAAGGCTGCTAACTTGGGTTTCTCCACAAACTATTGACACTTCTCGCATTTACACACCCAAGCATATGCATCCTAAAAAAGTGTTGGTCAATAATATCTTGCCTACAAAATCTTGTGAACTATGACCAGGGCTGAAAAATTTCCTCCACAATATAAATCATGAAAATATTCCAATAACTTGCCTTGATGTGCTTTATTTATGCATCATAGAAAATTTCCATCAATGTTTCGCTTATACAAACCATTATCCCAAAGGATGAAGTTTTTATCCTTGAGCTTGATTGTCCTCTTATCTTTGTGAGACAAATGTTCTAGACACTCTCCATATGTGAGGAAATAATAAATTTCATAATACCATTCATTCATTATTCTTACAAGCAAGACCATGGGAATTTCTTCTATATCTCCTTCATTACTGGGTATCTCTTATGGTTTGGTATCTATCATGAGTTGACAAAAACATTTTTCATGAAATTTTTTTGTAAGCTTTATCACCATATCATACTCTTGGATTTTGGCAATCCAATTTCCTCTTTTACCACCAAAATCTTGTTGAGTCAAAATGGACTTGATTGTAGAATCTAGGATAAGTGTAATGGTGTGAGAGTTAAGGATGTAGTACCTAAAATTCTTAACTTATTTCACCATATCATAAGTATGTTTTTCCATGGATGAGTGCTTGAGTTTATGAGATTTTAGAGGGAAAATCATGAAATATATGGGAGATTCAATCCCCTTTTCATTTTATTGTACCAAGATTATAGATAAGGTATGCTTTGAAGCATAACTATACATGATAAAATTCTTGGTATAATCAGGGAAAACTAGGATGGAAGCAAGTGGAAGTCCTTCCTTGATCTCATGGAAAGTAGCCCTTCCTTCCATGTTCCAACAAAAAACTGATTTCCCTTTCATCATATCAATGATATGACATGGATTTTCAACAAAATCTGGAACAAATCTTCATAAGAAATTAAATTTCCAAAGGAATTGACTCTTTTCTTACTTGAAAAAAACGTAATATTTTGAATTAACTTAACCCATTTATGATCAATCTTAATTCCTTACTTAGACACAATGTGTCCAAGGAGCTTACCTTCAATAACCCCAAAAATGGATTTTTTGGGGTTAAGAGATATCCCATGTTTACAACATCTTTCAAGTACCTATTGCAAATTGTCATAATGATCTTGGCATTTTTTTGAGAAAATGGTTAGATCATCTAGATATAATATGATAAACTTACTGATTGTATCTCAGAAAGCCAAATCCATAGCTCTCTAAAAGGTAGCACCATCATTGATCAATCCAAAAGGCATATTTCAATAGGCAAAAGTGCCCCATAGAGTAGTAAATGTTGTCTTGTGTTGAACTTCATCATAGACCTCCAATTGATTATATCTTGAGAAGCCATCTAACATGGATAACATTTTTTAACCCATCACCATTTTCAATACTTGATCCATTACTAGAAATGGATAATTATCCTTAAGTGATAACTGGTTCAAATTGCAAAAATCAATGCAGATACATATTTCTCCATTCTTTTTCCTCATGGGAACAATATTGTCTATCCATATGTAATGATGTATAGGAAAGATAATCCAAGCATTCAACATCTTTTGAATTTTAGAGAGGATAGTACTTGAGATTTTGGGATTATACTATCATTGCTTTTACTTATGAGGTTGAGATCCTAGCTTGAAAGGAATATCATGTTATACTTCTTTGGGTAAAAAATATTTTAGATCAGCATAGAAATATGTTAATACATTAATGTACTAGGATAGGAGTCTCACCAACTTCTCCTTATCTTACAATAAACAACATTTCCCGATATTTATCATCTTTAGATGATATTTTGTCCCTATATTGATTTTCTTAATTTTTGTAGATGAATTTTATTTTGATTGTTGATTTTTAATGAATCGATCATGCTTATCAAAAATTCTCTCCAAAGATACCAACCCTTTTGGAATTTTATTTCCTTTTGGCTATAATATGTCTTCACCAGTTTCCTCGTTAACTTCAAAAATTGATTCTTGAGGGGTAAAATCACTTCCTTCAAAATAAAACTCAATAAAATTTTCCACCTTCTCCAAGAACAAGGTGACTTGCTCATCATCATTGATAAGTTTCCAATGATTAACATTGTCAGGAACACTAGGCTAGAAAACCAACTTAATAAAATACTTGTTTCCTTAGAAATCTTTGTGAGGAATCATGAGAGTGGCTAAAATAGCCAATGAATTAGCTCTATCATTATATTCTCTTAGAACTAATAATATATTAAACACATCAAAACTTTCCATGCAATCCCAAACTTGATTGTGGTAATGCCTTAGTCTTTCATTCTTCATTTGATATAGATTCCTAACTTGATAAATGACTAGCTTGACATCACCTTGAGCATGAAGGTTTCTAATTCCTTTCTTTTATACAACCTCCATTCCTAACAACATGACTTCATATTCAATAATATTGTTAGTGTTATCAAACTGCAACTTGAAAGAGAAAGGGAAGATTTTTCCTTTCAGGGATATAAGAACTATCCCATCTCTAGAACCAATTGAAGAACAACTACCATCAATCTTTAAATTCCAAACATCATTTGAACTTTCAACCTTGATAGATTTAAAATCTTAAATTTCTTCATCTAAAGTGAATGGTTCACTTATTTATTGATCCTTTTCTAAAATATCATTTAAAGATATTGTATCTTGATCTGTGGTCAAGAAATATGTACCTATTTTGGAAGTTTCAAAAATAATATAGGATTTTGGGTCTTCAGTCTTTATCATAGTATACTTCACTTAATTATTTGGATGAAGCTTCCATATAATGCCTTTGATAGGTATTCTAGCTTGAGACCAATCCATCTTGATTTCTCCACCAACATCTTTACAAAAGTTGCACCCCAATAAAACTCCATAAGAGGCTAGAATGTCAGCCACTATAATTATCATCTTGATCCTTTTGTCTATAAATGTAGAAAATGCAAATTATGCATCCTTGATTTGGCATATGAGAGGTACTTTTTTAGTCTCCATTTAGAAGCAATGGATAAATGTTTTTTTCAAAGTCAATCCCAAGGTAGTAACTACTTTGGTTGACATCACATTATTAGAAGCACCTAGATCAATGACACAATTACTAAGCTTATAACCATTAACAAATAAGTAAATATAGAAAGGTTCTATTTTTCTACAGTTATATGTAGGAGTTACAACTAGGTTGTTTTGTTTCAACTTAGGTTCAACAGATACATTCTTGGATGAGACCTGATTGGAATTGACCATCTGACCCTTTACAAATTTTGCCAATCTTTCAAATTGGTTGAGATTAGATTAGCAGTACTTAGCTTTAAACATTTGGATCTTTGTCTTCTTATCATGGTCAATAATGTAAAAATTTGGATATGGGGCAGCTAAGGAAGATAATATATTTTCATTTTTAGACTTTGAACTTTGGGAACTAGGTCTAGATGAGGAAGGAGAAAAAGTATAATGGGCAGAGGAACTTACTTTTTTATCCATCACTATGTTTTTTGGTTGAACTAGGAAAGGATTTATTATTTTAGCAATAGTAACCTCCTTACATGATTCATCTTTAGTCTTAGCTTTATCAACTTATGTTGTTGATTTGGTTGGCTTTTTGACTAGGTAAAGATGACATAAGACTCACCATGTGTAGCCTCCTCTTGTTCAACTTCTTCCTTTTCAATGTTTAGAAACATGATATTGGAGTCACCAGCTTAACCTCTTCATATTTGGTGAAGGGAGCTACATCTTATTTTAAAACATATTTCAATTATGGAACATCATCATTTTTAGATTCTAACCAATTGACTACTACATTTTTCATTGGTGCTTCCAATGCAAGCCTTGTTTGTGGTGGAGGAATCTTATTCTAATTTTGATTTCTTGCAGCATTATTGGAAAAAAATTAGAAGCATTTGGTTATGTCCTCCTTGGAACATATTTATATGGATAAAATGACATACCTTGAGGCATTTGCTTCATGAGTGATAACAATTCATTTGCTATCTTTTGATCCATGGGGTCCATGGTGCTAGTAGAAGGTGAAGTTTTAAAGGGATACCCTCTAGGCTTGATAGAATTATTTTTCATCTTCCATAATAGGATTAAATCATCTTCTACTTTAGTGGACAAAATTTGAGTATCATCGAGATTAACTAGGGTTGCTCTTTACAAAAGGAAACTTACTTCTAGTAGTTGAGAATTGATTAAGAAGAACTTCAAATTTTTAGGCGTAGGTTGAGCAACTACTAGAATCTTGTTCCTCAAATTTTTAAACTTTACCATAAACTCACACATGGGTTCATGTGTTTCTTTATTCATTTGCATTAGTTGAGCTAATAATGTGTGAGCATCTTCAATAGGTTTGAACCTTACCTCAAACTTAGTCTTAAGCATTGCCCAACTAGTGATAGTTCCAATTACAAGATGATAAAACCAATCAACAACAACACCTTAGAGTGTTTTTATGAACAATTTTATAGAAACATCCTCATGATCTACTCCAAGAACTCCACATGCAATGTATAATGTAGCAGTATGTTCATCCATATGTTGTTTTCCATCACCATAGAATTTTAGGAAATTTTTATATGAACCATGAGCAATTGCATGAGATGAAGGTGTCAAATTCAATGGACTAAAATTAGTCCCCCATGGACCTTGAGAAACCATTCTATGTGGATTATAGGGAAGAATAACAAATCCCTACAAAGGAAAAATAGGTAAGACCCTACGAACACTAGAGGATTCCCTAAGTATAGGAGATCTTGTATTGATAGGTGGAAATTTTTTTGTGTATTGAAGAGTAGACCTTGTTCATGCTAGCAAAATATCAAATTTATGCTCTTGAAATAATTCAAACATTGGATCAATATGTCCCACTTCCATTTTGCCATGAGTGTAGCTTTATTCTACCAAGTTGTGAAAGTATTCAAAAAGAAAAGAAATTAACTACAACAAAACAATAGTAAAGAATAAGGTGTTGGTCTATTTAAACTAAGAGTGTAGAGCTTGGTTGCTTTTTTTTTCCCTAGTGGAGTCACCAAATTTTTTTGGGTGAATATTTTTTTACTGATAGAAAGGTAGCAAAATGGTTACTTCAGCCATAGTGTGATGAGATAGAATCTCTCCTCAAGTAAGGGAATATTCCCTTTTTATTGCTAACTAACACAAAAAGTAACTATTTACACTTATTTACATTATTCCTATCAAAGTGGATGCTATAATATCATCTAATTGTCTTTTTTAAAAATTGATGTACACTTGAAATCTAATGCTACAAAGAATTTTGTTTCTTAAAATGTAGTAAGGAAATATGGAATTAATTTTTGGAACAATAATAACCAATATTCAAATTAGTTAGCCAAAATAATAATTAAACAAATATCAATGAAAGTCTCATAAAAAAATGGAATAAAGTGTAGCCCAAAGTATCCACCTTGTTTCCAATAAAGATTAAATCACTAAAGATAATGACTTATAGCCCAAAGTCTCCAAAATAATTTCTCAATAATGAACGTAAACCTAGTAATGATATTTTAGCTCAAAGACTTCAAAATCAGCTTCTGGTACCTTTTGGTTTATATAAATTCACACTAAAATTCAATCAATTACATAATAAAATGTAATGGAAAAGACATAAGAACATATCCAATACATCATAAATTTATTTCAAATCAAATATTGAAAGGTCACTTATTTTCTAATATATTGATTGATAAAAGATTTACAATTTGAATTCAAAGTTTCAATATTGCTTCTCAATTTTGGTAGCACTTCACTTCTATAGGAACTGGTGATTATTTTTACAAAGAACATCCTCCTGTTTATAGACAGGAGTTATGAAAAAAAATATAAAATACATAAATACATTGACTTATTCATTGATAGAGTCGTATATGACTTAGGATTGTGTACTTTTCCTACGCGCAAAATGCACCAAACAAAATTACACATGAAAAGTTACAAAAATAAACTATCTTTAGACACAAGAATTTATTCCTTTTTATTCTTTTCTAAAACTAAAACAATCTCTCAATCTAGGCATTGACTTCCTGACCTTGAGATCCAATTTTCTCAACTTACTAAATTGCCTTTTTAGTGTTTTCATGTTCAACAGGTGCAATCACTTGAAAGATTGTGTGATCATTAATAAAATAGAAGTTAGTTGTTCTACTTGTACTTTGAGTTGATCCTTGATCTTATTTTCCTTGTCATATCTCTCAATTAAGGAAGCTATTTCTACTTTCTAATATTCTTTTCTGATTTCATGAGTTTACTTCCCAAGATCTATTCATCCTATTGCATATTTGGAAACTTAAATATCTTCAATGTTTCTATCTTCTGGAGGTACTATAACCTCAACATACTTGTGTGTAGACTCAAAGATTACTCTAACATGGTTTTATCTTTCTTTATTGTTTTGGATTTTATTGGTAAAATTTGACCAAAATCAAAGTCATCAAGAGACATAACCTACTTATTTTTGGGGGTTTGGGACATGATCCAAGGAGGAAGAAAAGACAAATATTTAGGTCTAAAGGAAACTAAGGATTATGATGTTTAAGGAGGAATAATGGTTTGTGAGGTATTTAGGATGGAAATGATGGAAGTATCTGGTAGTGGAGCAGACACCAGTGGGATAATAGTTATAATTTATGTGGTTTGGGTTGGAGTAACTAAAACTTTAGTGTTTGATGGTATTTTGGACACTAGGGTAATAGGGGCTTGGGTTATTATTTTGGAGTAAGATGGTGACACATATTTATCCATATCTTGTTGAGTGAAATATATATTAGTTGGAGACCCTAATAACATTGAAGGATTGGGTAAATTTGACAATAAATCAAAAACTTGATCCAACATGCGTTGTGAGGGAACTTGAAAGAGTGTGGCACTACGAGGAGAAGGTGGAGTTGAAAGAAAAACCTAAGGGGGAATAGAAATAATTATCACAAATGTAATTATAGAAGTAACTATAGAGAAAGTCACTTGTGAAACTATTGTTTTAAAAGTCTCAACTATACAAACTTCTAACTATGTGGATTCAAGTTGTAGAGACTACTGAACTAGAAGTTATGGAACTAATGATTGAGGTGGTGCTTCCCTTGTAACCATGTTTCCCTATGTCTCTATTTGAATATTATTCTCAACACTATCCTCTTTGTCTTTTCTTTTACCTTTACTCACAAACATGAATTTTGGTTTCTGAGTAGATGTGGAGGCCTCTTCCTTATTCTTTGTCCTCAATTCCTCTCGTTTCCTTATGGTATCTTCATCATATTTTTTTACCTTATCTTGAAATGTTTTAGTTTGATACCTTTGGATTCCATCTAGGCATTAGTTTTTACAAGAATGGGTTGGAATCTCTCTCTAATAGATGTTATTTCCTGTATAGAGTATTGAATTGGAGGAATAGGAGTAGAAGTAACTTGATTAACTTCATATGAAAGATCCAATATATTTTCATCATCAAATATATTAGCTAAAATGTTAGCCAATTTCAAAGCTTCAATTTGATTAATAGTTAGATGGCTATAATCAAGTCTCCTTATATCTTCTTAAGTCCTACATTTGGCCTAGATATCCTTAACCTTATGTGCATGAGCATAATTCCCTTTCAAATTTTATTTCCTCATTTTATAATCAAAATTATTCCTACCCTTGTACTTTTTAAGGTTGATCTATTGTATTTCAATTTCCATTATCTTAGCTTTGGGAGTAGTTGATATGTTGTATCGACCAATGCTTATTGGAAGCTTGAATCCTCTTTTATGTGCATTTGACGACTTCTTGTGCATGACCATCATTTATCTACACATCTACATTAAAAATAATTTATCACTTGGATACCTTGGAAACATGTATGGTTGTTCATTGAATCCTCCCACCCTGATATAAGTGAAAGTTGGGAACCAGAGGAAGATGCAACCAATATTATTTACTATTGCCCATGCTTGATCTAAAACTCTTTTATTTTCTAGTTCCTATTCAAAAATAAAAATTAACTTATATAAAAAAATTCATTAAATATTTTAAAATTCTTAATGCTTTCTTTGAGAGTTAAATATGGATAGTACTCATAAATAAGAACCTTCTTCCTCTCACCAACACTGGTTAGTCTTGGAAAGGTCCTCATATAGGCTATAACATACACTAGGTAAGAAGTCATATAAAACTTGAGGAAAGAATTTAATTCAAACATTTAGTGGCATATAGCATCACTGATCTAACTTCCCTAATAAATTATTTATTTATCTTTCTTGACAATGAAGATATAATGATATATCCATACTTGAAAGATATTTGATACGAGGAGACCTTTAACCCTACTTAGGAGAATGATTAAATCTCCTATCTCCTCCATGAATTTAGTTCGGTATAGGTTTTTAGGCCATCTTGTAATTGAGTGCCTTGGTATCATCAACCAATGTGTATTGATGTGCCTTTTACACTTTTCAAAATTCTTGTCATAATATTCTTGGGTTGAGCTCATGCTAATATCAAAACATTCCTCAATGTTTGAGAGATGGAAAATTTTGTCAAGTACTTATCATCTAGATGAATAATAATTTTCCCATTAGCATCATTAACTAACTTAGTTTCTTTATCAAAATGGGTAGTAACCACTAGGAAGAACTTCAAATCTTGAGCTATTATGGGAAATGTTGTTTCTAGGTGTATTTCACTATTTAGAATGGGTTGCATATGTTGAGCAATATGATCTATGCCTAATCTTTGGAAAAACTCATCCATGTCAACATGACCAATATTTGTATCTCCAATCTGATCTACATTATAATCCATTACAGATGGGAAAAACACACCCTAAAACATATACTTCATTATTTTTTTAGCTAGGGAATCCTCTAACATTGATCTAGTATCTACAAAAGAGAGTTTTGATTCCCTAGAGTTAGAATTTTTCATCATTTTTGGAAAATGTCTAGTCCTACACATTGGGTTGATGACTTTGGCTCAATTTAGATAATTTTCTCCAAACTACATAGGATGAAGATATTTCTTTGACTTGCACTGGTATGGAAAGTTACTAAGTCTTGGTGCATATCAGAGAAATTATTAGGCATGCACTAAGAGGGTGGATCATGTAATTCAAATAATTTTCTCTAAAGTGAACCAAGTTACATGTACTTTAGATAAAATTCTCCAAAGTACATTAGATGATGTTTTGGTGAGAGTGCATCTCAGAGAAAATTCTTCAAGGTGTACTAGACTATGTACACTTTAGAGAATATTCTCTGAGGTGTATAGAGGTATGAAATTTGTGAAACTTAGATAATTTTATCTGAAGAGCATGAGGGGGTAAATTTTCTCTGAAGATCTAGGGTGCATGTAAAATATTTTGGAAACTTTAGGTGAGGAGATAGATTTTGACATTTGAGGTATTTGGCTTTAAATGGGCAAGCATGAGGTGTTTGAGAAACTTATCATGATTGCACAAGTTTAAAAACATGAAAATAAAAAATTCTAGGGTATAAAAATAAATAAAAGTAAAAAACTATACAAAAAATGAAACCCCACCTAATTTTAAATTCAGGAAATCTATGAGCGAATTGAAATAATTGATCACAACAATGAAAGAAGAAAGATGCAAGTCATCACAAAAATGATGATTGGAGGTGCACACAAGCTTCAAAATGGTGAGAGGAGGATTAACAATTGTAAAAATAAAAAATAATCTAGGTTAATTATATATAATGAGGGTATTTAATGTGAATTAATTAATGACATGGTGGTGGGCCCAGGTGTAGGGTCAGAGAAATTATCTAACTTTACACATGCATTATCAAAGAATTTATCCACTATTACATGCTTGGTATAGTCTAGATAAAATTCTGTAGATTGCACATGTAGGGACAAATAAATTAACTACCTTTTCATGTTTTGGTGTAGTTCAAAGAAAATTCTTTGGGCTACACCAATTTTAAACTTAGGTGTAGTTCAAATAAAATTCTTTGAACTACACAAGAGAATGTAAATTCCCTTAAAAATCTAACTTTTTTGAGGAAAAAAATGTAAGAATGTAGTGATTGGCCTCATTTTGCATGCTTATAGCTCATGGACTATGAAATAAACAAGTTTATTAGGGCTTATCCCATGAATTGAGTTGCTAAATTCAAAGATGACAAAGCCACTCCTGAATGGCTTGAATCTTTGTTGGGTCTAAAATAATGTTTATTTTAGAAATAATGTGACTAAAATAGTGTATTTTAGATTGCTAAAAGGCACATTTGGATAGCTTCCCATATAGTTTATGCTACCTTAAACTTTGTAGTACTATTATTAAATGTCAATCATGCTCAACCTCATCCTTTGAATAAATAAGCATGTCATTAAAGAATACAAGTACAAACTTCTCTGAGAAATACCTGAATATGATGTTCACTAGGTTCATAAATGTATATAGTGCATTGGTTAAGCCCAATGGAAAAATATTGAAATTGTAGTGGCCATACAAAGTTTGAAATGTTGTTCTATGAATGTCCTCATCCTTAATTCTTAGCTAATGATAACTTGATCTTAAGTCAATATTAGAAAATATTGTTACATCTTTCATTTGATCAAAAAAATCATCAATCCTTAGAAATGGGTAATGATTCTTAATGTTTAACTTGTTGAGCATGTGATAAGTAATACATAGTCTTAGCATTATGTCTTTATTCTTACCATAACACCCCAAATGGAAACACTTGGCCTAATGCGCCCATTTTCCAAAATTTCTTGTAGTTAAACCTTAACTACCACATTTATTTGATAATGGGCCTTTGATGTAGGGGAAACCCTTGGAATAATATCTATATATAATTCAAACTCATGCTTAGGTTGAAGACTAGGTAGCTTTTTAGGAAAACATCCATAAATTCCCTTAAAACTAATTTTTTATAGGACTATTCTTTTTCTTGGGCTAACTCTTGTAACTGAGCTACATAGAGTTTACAACCCTTTTTCACAACCCTTTTTAACTATATATCTAAAATTACTTTTCATGTTTTTGGTCCTTATATGCCTTGTATTTCTACATGCTTTCCAAAGTCATCAATGCATTTCACTCTTTTTCTAGAATAATCGAGTGTGGCTTGGTGTTGCTATAAGTAGTCCATGCTCAAGATGACATCATAGAACCCCAAGGGTGTTACAAATATATCTACCTTAGTTTTGGAAAAAAAAAATCAACCTCAAATTGTTCCAAATATTCTTGGATAGTCACCCTTTTACTATTACCTATTATCATACTTGAGATCCTTGAGGTCTGAAGGCACTCATGAGATTGAGTATTTCATAGGGGTAAAGTAAGGACAATACATAGGATAAAGATATCCCTTCATTAATTTTATGACTAATGATGGTTCAGTCTAAGGATCGAGTAGCTTAACCTTGTTTTACTCAAAGATCAATAGTTATTAACATCATAGGCTTAAGATGTGTGTAGTCATACTTGGAATTAATTAATAGTTGGAGAAACCCTTTATCATAATTACTACTAAGTGAAACTTTATTGGTTTCAAAAATAGGGGGAGAATATTACTTCCAAAATAAACATAAAAAGGGGAGAAATGTAAGGTAGAAGATGGGGATTTATAGTTCAAATAATGTTGAAGCTCATAAAAATGAAACATGCCAAGTCACATTTGTACCATTATGTGTCTGGTTTAGCATTTGTACAAACTTTTAACCACTCAATGGGAAAGCTTCAAAAGGACACCAACAAGAATATTTATATCACATCCATTTTATTCTATAAAATAATTAAGTATTAATTAGTGTATTATGAGGTTAATGATTAGCAGATCTGATATTTATTTTTGATTTGGACTTGAATATGCTATTTGATTGACAATTATATTACTTTATCATGATGGATTATTGTTGTATATGTTTTATGATCATGAATTTTTAAATCATTTGAATTCAAAAAATTTTATGGTTATATGCTGATGATTATTTTGAGTTGGACTAACTACCATTTTTTTTGATGAGGTGGATGTAACATTTTCCCACCCTCACAAGTAGTTTAGAGGGAGAGTACCATTAGAGAGGGGGATAAAAATACCAACAATAAGGGTAGAGAGAGAGAGAGAGAGAGAGAGAGAGAGAGAGAGAGAGAGAGAGAGAGAGAGAGAGAGAGAGAGAGAGAGAGAGAGAGAGAGAGATTTAAAAAACCTATGTACACACCACATTCATTTATTTATGTGAAATAAATGTTACTTGAATTGGATTTTTGGTAACAACTAAGTCTTGTTGCTTTAATATCATTATGAGACGTGATTTGCACATATATGCTAAATCTATTATATGTTATATTGATTCTCACTAGATTATATTTAGTAGGGATGAGTGTATTGATCTAACTAAATTTCTTATGAATTTAACTTAGTGGGTTACATTATAATTTTGTGATATAACTTGGATTATGTTATTTTGCTTGATTCATATCACTCAATTATGCCTTTATAATCTGAATGTATTTATGGGTACTAATAGTTTGAGTGTTACTTTTCTTGTTTAGATTGCTTAAATATCTTAATTTGTATATCATTTTCCATGTGGGTGAAAATGCATAAGGGTCAAAAGTGGTTAAATAACTGAGAAGCAAATGGGTTTAAATAAACTTCAAATTATTGATATTTATTTAATTGTTATGATTCATAGAATCTTACCTAGTTACAAGGTAATAAAATTACATTGTTTAGGAATTTTATGTTTTAATATTATGCTTTAGCATAGATATATTATTCAAAGTTTCATAAATTAATATATTTATATATACTTTGGTTTTTTTATAATATCATGGATTCATTATTATTTGTTTTATCATCAAATGATAAAAGGTATGAAAGGTAATCATTTAGGGTTGTTTGGATATAATGCTATGATTTAATGTTGACTTTTCCATTTTTGGCATGATAAGGGTTTTTAGTTTTACACCATGAAAGTGTATAGAGGGGGAATATGAGTTAACATAAAGCATGAATGAGTTTAACATTTATGAAGAGAAGTGGCATAATGGAGAACTACAAAAATGGAGGAGAGTTTTGAGGGCATGCAAAAAAGTGCATGGATTGTGGAAAAATAATAAGAGAAGTTGGAAAAGATAATGGGATAAAAATAGATGATTGATAAGAGGAATGAGATCTTAGTAGAGAGAAGACAATATAACCATATTTGCAATTAGACACTGGATGTTCTTTGACTAGGCAAGTAACATTTTATATTTGTGTAAAAAGAATAAATGAGTTTTTATTATAGACTTAAATTATTTGGAGGCAAGTGAATAAATTTTAGGTATGGGTATTATTTTGGTCAATTGATTATATTGATAGATTTATTTTTGGGTGAATAAAATATCATGATTATAGCCCTAGGAATGAAATTTCATTCCATTCCTAGGCCTATAAAATGTGTTATCCATCCCTTATCCTTTATTAAATATGATTTGTTTTGAATGAAAACTGTAGAAAATTATTTGACCTTTTTCAAGGGGTTTTGTTGGGTACATTTTATGTGTTCTAGTTTGAATGAAGTAGTAGCTATTCTATCAATTCCATAAGGACATCTTTGCCTAGGTTCATAGAGAAGTTAACCAACTGTAGGTTGTATGGTTGAAAGGTTTTCGTTGGATTCATGGAAATTCCTATTTATTTGTAAAAAATATTATCTTTTCACTATGTAATTTGTGGGGTTTTAGAATAAATACATTTAGCAAATGGTTATTATGAAACCTAAATCAAGATATTAATTACACACACATATGTATGTATAAGGATGAATACGTATGAATATATATAAATATACATACAACTATATATATATATATATATATATATATATATTTTATGTTCAAATGACTTGACTAGAATTTTTAGTGTTACATTTAGGTGGGCATATGATCCTAGGCAATGTCATTATTTTGACCTACGTTAATGAGATAATGAACTATAGGTTACAAAGAAAATTTATCCCTATTTGTAAACTTTTAGAAGATAACATTTGTACATGTATAGATAGATTTATTATCACTTAGTACCTTGGGTTGATAAAAATGAGGATTTATGATGTAGACTTAACTATAAGTTGTATTTAGATAAATATGTTTATGATAAATGTAGTAATTTAAAACTTGTTACTTATATATAGACAACTACTTATGCACCATGAAATTATGTTTCAAGTTTGCCAAGTTATGTATATGTATGCATATACATTTATTTGAGAATAAAATAGATTAGAGTATATAATAATAGATATAGAAAATAATATGCATATATATGTGACCAAGTATTGAATAAATAGCTTGAATGTATTATGAATAAGTAACACTAGACGAGTATACTTGTAAGTATAACTCTAGTCCTTAAACATAGACTTATCAAGAATTGAAATTTGTGTGTAAATAAAGACCATAGTTGCTGGTTAGTATGAATTAGGGAGTGATTTTAGGCTTAATATATAAAATAAAAGATATCTATTCAATATTATAAGTGATGCATAGTTTAGCGAGTTGCATGGAATTCTATGTGTAGAAAAATGAATATAATTTATAATAGATTTGAGTGCATATATGGGTGTAAAGGTGTTAATCTTAAATTATTGTTTGGTAATGAAAATAAGGATCAAACTCAACATATTATATGATCATTATCAGTTTTATATAATGTACGTGATTGCTCTTTTACATGTGGATTAATGGTAGTTTGTGTAAAGCATAATCAAAATAGACCATATTCTAATATCGATTTCTTTTCACATTAGAACATATTATGAGATAATAATAAATGCATGGGTTTTCATTTGATTAAATATTTATATTACTTATGTATAATTTCATATATGTGAATTATGATAGAAATATATGTTATAAAAAAGACATAGAACAACTTAATTCTTGTTATAGTCTATCGAACATATCTGGTTCTCAAATAATTATTCTGATAAACCTATGTTTAACAAATTGGTGGTTTAGTGATTGAAATAATAAGGTTCATTATTTATATTTTATTTCATTGTATAATGTTATAAATTTGAGTTATGCTAAGTTTGTATTAATCTACTTTTGTATCTTTATATATATAGACTATAAGTGGATAACAAGAGATAGTTATATGAGCATGCTAGTAGGTAACTCATATACCTATCCCTAGATATCTTGTGATAGTCATGATTTAGTAGTAGAGTTATGTGTGAGTGAAAATGACTCAAATTATTAAATTTTAATTTTATAATGGAATATCTGGCCAAAGTAATGTTATAGTTGAGACATTTTCATTTCATTGTACGTATAGTTTACATGTGTTTTATGATATAATTTAGATAGAATATTAGATTCCATGGTCTATTTGATTATTTTATGTAATAGTGATAGTACACACATAGGTTTTTGTTGATTTTTTGAAATTTTTACTATTTTTAGCTTCCCATCCATGAAGGGTAGGGCCACTCCTAGTGGGGAGGTGTGTGGGAGACCATTGTTATATGGTTAGAGGTAAAGCATTTGAATGATGCTCTCCCTATAATAGTTGATTTAACATTTGGGATTATAATTAGACTATATTATGGATCATAAATATATTTGAGTAGCTCATTTTTACTATTTTACTCATTATATTATATATTTGACCTTGAAATTTATTGTATAATATTCCTTGATGGATATTTAACACAATAGTGGATGTGTAATTTGTATATTATTATGAAATTGTTAAACAATGGTTGTAAGCTTATTCATGGATGGTTTATGGATTATACCAATATTTTATATACTTTATTCATTTAATTTTACTTGGATTAAAATTTATTCATCTTGAAATATGTTAGATTATTTGAATACTAGATGGATCATATTTTAACTACCAAGTTAATTTTATGATAGAATTTATTATTTAGATACATTTTATAGTTAATCATATATTTATATAATATTTTATTAGTAATCTGTATGTTATAAAAAAAATTAATGTAATTATTTGGTTAACCTAGTGGGATCTAACATTCTGTTATTAGAACTTAACGTTTAGGTCTTATACCTAATGAGTCCACTAATGTAATTATATTCTCCTAATTTAATTTAGGAGAATGGAATAAGATAAATTATTTAGTGATGGAACATATAATGCAAACCCTCAAGCTAATCTTAATCATATAGCAATATAACAAGTTGTAAAATTTGATCATATTCTCATTGTCATAAACAAGACTAGGGATATAATATTAAATCTAGAGTGATTAGTCCATGGACCTAAAGAGGAAAAGGAACAAGAAGTTATAGATGAAAAACTTGAAGAATAGGAAGTGCATCAGGAGTAGGGGAACAAGGAATAACATCAAGTGGCCAGAGCTCAAGTAGATGTAGAGCTTGCATGGGACATGAAGAAAGTTAATCCACCCAATTTTGATTGCATGGTTTTGGGTGATGGAGTGTAAGTTTTGCTCATAGATATGAAAAAGTATTTTGAGATTTAAATTTAGTTTGAGGTAACTAAGGCTATGTGGGGAGCTTATCAACTGGTTGGTGAAGTAAAAAATTGTTAGGTGAATAAGAATATTGAAATGAATCTTGATTCTACTATTACCACATCAAAGTAGCTTGTGAATGTTTTCAGAGCAATGTGGTTACCTCAAATCTATTTTGACCAAAAGTTATAGATTTTTAGAAATTGGGGTAAGGGTATTTATTGATGAATGAATAATAGGATTAGTTTACAAAACTCTTGAATTATGTTCTATAGTATTAGAAGGATGAACTCTTATGAATCAATAAATTCATTATGTGCATGAAACCCAAAATTGTGTGTGAAGTGGATGTACATGTACCATCCACCATGGATCATGTCTTTGAGAAGGTAGTAAAATAGGAATAGACATTAAAATAAATGGTAGAGGTTAGATAAAATTTTAAGAAGTTTGGTATTTATAAGACACCCTTTAATAATAAGAACTAGAAATAGAATGATAACTATAAGAATTGGTTAAATATTCAAAATGCAAGATTTGGTAATGATTTTATTAACATGAAACTAGGAGGTAATTAAAGAGAAGGGTTAAGGGTGAAAATTAGGATGAGATAAAGGGACCACCGAGTGGATGTTTCACTTAAGGAGGATACCATTATTCCAAGGATTATCCTTGGTGGAATACAAATGGAAAGAACAAGAACATAACCTCTTCTTTACAACAAGGAACCTCTTAACAATGTATTCACGTAGTAGTGGATAATTGATGAGAAAAATTCCAAGCCTCTCCCACTGAAGTATCAGGTACTCTATTTAGGAATCCAATTTCTATTTTGATTGACATAATAGCTACTGAATGTTTTATCTCTCCTATAATGCTAAGTAAATTATCTAGGAAAATTTGTTTTATGGAAAATGCATGGTCAGTACAGTATGGGAATGAGTCCAAGGTCAAAGTTAATAGATGTATTATAGAGGCTGAAATCAAATTAATATAATTTAGCACAGTGATTGATCCTTATGAGACACCACTAGGGTCATATAATGTGATCCTAGTAGTGAATTGTGACTCTAGGAATAAAGCCAAATTTGATTGTTTCCTTAAAAAGGTTGAATGTTTAGATGATTTGGGAAACTAAAACCAAATACAAGGAAATTATAGGGAGTTAAAGATTAGGAAAATATCATCCATTTATTTTAATAAGGCTCAATGTAAGGGATTCCAATAATTCCTAGTTAAAATGGATGAAACTGGTAAAACTAAGGAACCCACTTTAGAAGACTATCATTTTCTAAAAGAATTTTGGGATGTTTTTCAAAGGTGTTACTAGAGATGCCTCCTAAATGGAATTTGATTTCACCATTGAAATAATTATAAGGTCAAAACCATAGTATAAGGCATCTTATAGGGTGAAAACAATTGAGTTGAAGGCACAAATTCAAGATATGTTGGTCAAAGGATTGATGTAGACAAGTGTTTCACCATGGGGTACACATGTAGTCTTTATTAAGAATCAGGACATAAACCTTCATTTGTGTATCTACTATTTCATGATTAATAAATAAATGATTAAGAATATGTATTTTTTACCTCACATTGATGATCTTTTTGATCAAAAATGTGGTGCTACAGTCTTTTCAAATATTTATCTTTATGTTGGGTACCATGAATTGAGAATTTGAGAGGAATATATTTTGAAAAACATTTAGGAATTGTTATGGGTATTAATAGTTCACCATAATTCCTTTTGGATTAATTAATGCACCTATTTCATTCATGGATCTCATGAATAATGTGTTTAGAGATTATCTTTATTAGTTTGTGCTAGTATTTTTGGATGATATTCTTATCTATTCTAAGATTGAAGAAGATCATATTGAACACTTGTGACTAGTTTTATAGTGGTTTTAGTAGCATAAGATTTATGGAAATTTATCCAAGTGTGATTTATTTAAAATAAAAGCACAATACTTAGGACACATCACCTTTTTAGAGGGAATTTTAGTGTATCTATCTAAGATTAGGACCATTATGGAGTGGCCACCACCAAAAAATGGGCATGAGGTACATAGTTACATGAGATTAGTAGAGTAATACAAGAATTTTATACCAAATTTATCTAATATAACTAGCCCAATTACCTCTCTTTAGAAGAAATAACAACATTTTGTGTGGATAGATAAGCATGATCAAGCCTTTTGGGTTATAAAATAGAGGCTTACTTCTATACTAGTGTTGTAGATTTTGGATCTAAATGGTCATTTATTAGTGATAAAATATTCTTTAAGAGATGGTTTAGGGCGAGTCATCATGCATTATGGTTTAGTAGTAGATTATGAATCAAGGAAACTAAAGCCTTATGAGGAAAATTATGTTCCTCATGACCTTGAACTTGATACCATATTTCATGCCTTGAAAGTTTGGAGTCATTTTTTGTTGGGTAAGATTTTTTGATCTTAAGATTGATAACATAGGTCTTAACTACATATTTACCAAACCTAAACTTAATGCTCGTTAGAGGTTGTGGTTAGTGTATGCAATTAGAAATGCATCATGTCTATAAATCAATCATAACTCAGAGAAGATAGATCATACTTACACTTTTGATTGGGGATGCATTAGATAATCAGGAACATGACCAATATGTGGATCTTCTGAACCCAATTAGGGGTTACATTATCATAGTAAACCACACTAGGGAGGGTTTTAAAGGCTCCAGTCAAGCAAAATCATGGAACAACCCTAACTAATCCTTATGTTTTCATATTCACTAAACTAATAATTAAAGTAAAGTCTAATCTAATGCTCACCAAATCTTGTGGAAAAAAGTGGGGGTAAGAAATAATAAAAGTAAACATGCATAAGAGACTTATAATCACATCAATGTCTATTGAATCTTAATGCATGGAATAGAAGTACAAATGCATATCTATCTACTCTTATAAAGGAAGAACAAAGTTAGGAATACTTACCTTTGAATATGAACCCATCAAGCCTCAATCTCTCCCTTCATCAAGGTGCTTCATAAGAGGTTGTTGTGGCATGTAAGGATGATAGGGATAAATTATCTCTAGGTGACACAACCTATCAATACATCCAAAAATCTTATCCACAAGACAAGATCCATATATCCAAAGAATGTAAGAAACCCTAAGCTTACTCCTCAAGTAGAATGGTAGATAAGTATATGTGAAATAGATCTTACTTATTCTTTTTTCTCTAAATAATGGGAAAATGATCTTTTATATATAGTCAAATTTAACCCTAATCCCTTCTAAAAGTTTTGACTAATAGGGTCGACCTAGTTGACCTAGTACATTTATTAAAAAAATTCACTATGTCACAATCTAGATTGGCTAAGAGTTGGCCTAGACCCTAAATGAATTTTACCCAAAATAGTACAAGGTCAACCCATTCAACCTAGTACTGTAACTAGTTTAAAGGGAGTTTAGGCTAAGGAAAGGGAGAAAAATGGTGGGAAATGATTGGGGTGTGTAAAATAGATAAGAACAAGATTAGGGATATGGTTTCTAAGGGACATGTGTGTAGATAACACGTGGTAAAAGGGAAAATAATCATGTATAACACCAATGGTCTATCCACCCCTTTTTTGATGCACCTTTTAAGGCATGCACTCAGAGAGATTGAGACTCAATGGGTTCCTTCAAGATAAAGAGAATCATTAATTGATAAAAATTTAAAAACATTATGTGTATACATATGCCCTACTTGAATCTCATCACATGTCACGTAAGTGAAACACGAGAGTGCTTTGGGAGTAAAACATAATAACACATAAAATTGATGCTAATTAAAATGTTTTAAGGAGAAAATAAGATATCTAAAAGGATATAATTGAAAAACACATTACTTACCTTAGGGCTGAACATAAAGAAAGAAACTAGGAGAGAAGGTGAAGGAATCCATGTGAGGAACATTAGGTGAACTTATATAAATTAGTGAAAAATAAATCAAAGAATCAAAAAATTTGGAATATAGGCATATAGTATTGGAAAATATTCTCTACAACATCATGATTCTATAAATTTTTACAATTTGAAAAATGATTGAGTAAAAACAAAGATATGAGGAAAATAAGGAATTTGATGGTAAATATTTGAAAGATAATGAATTATGAATAGTATGTTTAAATAAGGTGAAAAAATAGTCATTTGATTATTGTTTGAATTATTTTGAGAGAAAAATAGATCTTAGAGAGACAAAATAAAAGTAAAAAAAAAACTATGATGGTGAGGAGATAATAAGCGAGATGAGAGGGACACCTAACAACTGTAACAGGTGTAGCATAGGTAGGCAACTAATAATTTCAATTTCTTTTAGTATTTCATTATAAATTAATTATTTTATAGAAATTATTAATTTAAGCCAATTTTAGAAACTAAAATGAATCCCTAATAGTTTTTAAGGGTACTAGAGGCCAAAATGGGAAATGGGTTGAAAGGAATTAGAGTAATAATTGTCAAAGGAATTTATTACAAGTAGGGAAAGGAGTCAATAGTCTGAACCAACTAGGTTGACCCATTCAACCTAGTAGACTAAAAAATTTGATTCCACACTATTGACTTAGTAGATGTGTGTAGACTTAGTTGATTTTGGTTAACTACCAACTTAGCACCTCACTGTCGACTTAGTAGGTTATTCCACTTTTCTAACTTAGTACTAAGGGGGGGAAAATGAAAGGGTCAATTTAGTTTGATAAGTTAACATAGTCAAATAAGGACTACTTGGTTAACTTAGTGTTTGACTAAGTGGAAAGAATAGTATAAAAATGCATGAAATAAGATGAAATAGTACTAGAAAGGCCCTAAATTATCAACTAACTATTGAAATGGCTAGGTAGGCTAAAAATAGGTTAAATTTTTAAAAATGTATAAATTAAAGCAAATTAGGTTTGTTAAAATTTAAAAATATTGTATTTGATTATAAGTGACATGGAGGTCTAATACATCTTTTGTTGTTTGATGTTTATAGGGGCATCCAAGATTTTGGTGATTAGTGGATGCAACATGGCTCCCATACCTTTTAGAGTGATTAAAAGTGGAGGATTGAGTGAGGTTAGGCACACTAGGTCTATGAGGTATTATGGAGATGTGTCGAGCCTTATTGAGTGCAGATCTTATAGTCATGTTCTTTGGAGCTTGGGAATGATTGAATAATACTTTAAAATTAATGGTGGATGGGGATACCATCAAGGTGAACTCTCTATAGGAGTTACTCTAGTGATCATGGGGGTACTAGATGGATAGGAGGAGAGAAGAGCCTTAGCCTTGTGGGTGATGAGCTCAAAAAAGATATATCTTGGGCTGAGAGTTAGCTTATTTAATGTGTATATAGCTCAGATTTTGGATATTTAGAAGGTAGTGATAGGACTTGTGGAAACATAGGTGTTGTGTCATAAGTCAAATGGTAAGTACCCCAATATATGATATCTTTATGGCAATCCATTAAAGAGTAGGGGCACTATATAATCTAAGTTTTTTCATCTAAGTCTAACTCATGCATGATATGTATGGGATGTTATATAGAGGATAAAAGACTATAGAGCTAGTGATTCTATTTTCTTATATATATGAGAGGCTATAAATGTACCAACCAGTTGGGTTACCCTATGTGATCAAGGATTGATCACCTGAGGTGTAGAGATGGAGGCAAGATTAGGTGGTGTAAGCTATGCCCCACATGCCAATGCTACATATGGTCACATAATAAAATATAATGAGGTATCCATATGGGCACATCATGATAATATGGTTGAGTTAGAGGACAATAACACTAGCATTGGCATGATCATAGATTATAGGCCACTACACCTAGTGGATAAAGCTACATCTAATAGCATGCATAACAAGATAGTTAGGACTTCTTCACCTAGTGGCTCTAATAATTGTGCCCATATTTTAGGCTAGACATGAGAGATAGTTGAGGGGGAGAGGAAGAGTGTGACCACTAATTACTAGGCTAGAGATCAGACCATGGCATGAGATACCATGAATTGGTTGAGCACGATGGCCAACAATTAGAGAGGAGATAGATGTGGATGTAGGATTTCCAAAGGTACCATTACTTACACCAGAGTAGAAGGAATATTGACCACATTATAGATGCTAACAAAGAGAGAGAGAATAGAGGTTGGTCATCCTAGATGACCCCTCAGGTAGCCTAAGACATAGCTAGTCTATAGAGGCACCACTCATGTGAGGCTTGAGATGGGAATGGGTGGTGACGCTAGGGTTTAAAATAATTGGGAAACATGCCATAGACAAGCTAATGAGAGGATAAATTGATGGAGATACCATGCTTGATAGTCGTAAAGATGGGAAGATGGTGATAGGCAACATTTAGAGAGGTAATAAATGCTTAAAATTTGCTTAAGTTTTTTGAGATAGATTATAGATAGATAGATTTTGAGATATATCTATGATCTATTATCTAACTAGTTTGAATTTTGTAGATCTTATGGAGGAGGAGACTAGATGCAGATTCCTAGTGAGGGGAGTACTCCATGAGATCCCAGATGAGACACTAATGTCATACAACCCTATTACACTAGATGAGCCCATGATACTATCTAACTCAGATTAGGTGAGCTATTTTAGACTAGTAAGAAAGGTTGTGAGGTGAGTATGGGCATGTAAGGATGAGTGATAGCCTCCACTAGGGGTAGGAATGGGAGAGGCATAGGCATGGTAGGCCTTGGATCAAGATAAAGTCATGCATGTGGCTACCATGACTTAGTTACATAGGTATAGTCCTAAGTGGCCAACTTATAGGGTCAAATGATAGGTTTGAGATCTCAAACAACCTATTTATAATTTACTATTTAGAGGGGATTGCCCAAGTCATCTATGGAGAACGTGGCTAGGCCACAAGATAGATAAGATAGAGCCCATCCTTAGAGCTAGAATGATTTATATTTATGTACTTTGTATAAAAAACACATGATATGTGTGTGTGTGTGTGTGTGTGTGTGTGTGTGTGTGTCTGTGTGTGTGTGTGTGTGTGTGTGTGTGTGTGTGTGTGTGTGTGTGTGTGTGTTTGTGTGTCATTTTGATAGTTGGATGTTGATCTTATGTGTTTGTATTATGGTTGTAGTTGTGGATGCATGAACATATTAATTTTTGGCACATGTATTTAGATTTTATTATATATGTTAT
Source organism: Torreya grandis (assembly GCA_037957365.1). Taxonomy (NCBI): domain Eukaryota; kingdom Viridiplantae; phylum Streptophyta; class Pinopsida; order Cupressales; family Taxaceae; genus Torreya; species Torreya grandis. The sequence goes on along the minus strand of JARHVA010000850.1, from coordinate 3,971,074 downwards.
AAGAAATATATCTGTTATTTATTTTCTAGTATTATGTAGGACACATGCATGGTTTAAAAGAAATGGGCAAAAATGACTTAGATAAGTATAATCAATCAAAAACAAATGTACTACACACTATTTCACATTGAAAAATGTGTAATAACAAGAAATGACCAAGTATAAAAAACCAAGAGTGGTAAACAAGAAGGTAAAATTTTTGTTTTTAAACCATGAAAAAGATTGGCACCAAATTTAAAAAAGTAAACTCACACTAAATCACATTGGGATGTATGAAAATAATGTAATAAAATGAAAAGAACTTTGAGAGAACAAATGGTATAAAAATAAATCAATTAATTCAATCAACCATACTAAATCACATTGAGAAGTATAAAAGAGAAACAAAATTGGCAAAAGTTGCTCTTAAATTAATCACTCGAATTCAAGCTAAGAAGTGTGAAAAAACTCAAAAAATGGTTGTATTATTACATGTAATCAAAAAATTAAGAATATAAAAGTGAAAGAGTAACAACGTAATCATAAAATATACTAAATCAATTTGGGAAGCATGTCAATGATGTGTAACTTCATAATCAACCAAATCTTATCTCATATTTGACACATGTAATTTTGTTGTGACTTGGTTATTAGAAAATTTTGTGAGGAAGGCCAGGTCTTATCCAATGTATTACATTACAACTCATAAATAGAACACTAATGAGGTGGAATTAATGTGAAAATATGGTAAAAGGGGATGTTGGTAATAAAAATGTGAAATTTTGGGAATTTGTGAGAAAGGCAAGTCTTATCCATGGTCTTACAATGAAACTCAAAAATGGAATCCCTATGGGATTGATCAATGAAAAAGGTAATATTTATCAAGGGGAAATATTAGGATTGTATGGATTGAAAAAGGAAATGTAAAAATCATAATGTAGGCATCTTATGAGAAGACCTTAGGAGACATGAGGCATACTAAGGACATGAGAAGACACTAAGTGACTAATGACCATCAATGTAAAAAGGAAACCTATTTAATATAGACATAAAGTTGTGTAGGAAAATAAGTGTGCTACTTGTTAAGGTGTGGAGCTAAAAGCTTCACCAAATGAGTATTTTGCAAAAGTTGCAGGTTTACATAGTCACCAGTGTCGATCAGGAGCGATTGACGTCAGTCAAGAGTAGACCAGGAGATGCCGGCATTAGTCATAAATTGGCTGACATCAGTCACAGGCAAACAGGCAGGAACCGACGTCAGTCACCTTTGCGTCCAAAATGCTATTTTTGTGGACAAAATAGAGTGTTTGCATGGTAGGATTAAGTGTTAGACTTAAGTCTGCATCTCTATCTTTAGTAAGACTATTTAGAGCCCTTGATTAGGAGGTGCATCTAATGGTTGTAATTGCATTGCTCATGATCCCTAATTCTATATAATAGGGATAATTCTTCATAGCTTAGTGTGTGTAATATTGAACAGTACAGAATTGTATATGTGAATCATTTCAGGTTGTTGAAGTTGATTGTAATTGAGAGAGAGAGCTCTTGAGGGAAAGATATCTAAAGAGAGATCTGTACATCTGAGAGAGGTGTGGAAGAAAAGAAGTTTCTTCAATTGTATTCCTTCTGTAAAGAGTTTAATACAAGTTTTTAGGGTGGTTTCTTGTATCTCTTATTGTTTGCTATTATCTAATTCTAGTTACTTATCATTCTTGTTTAATTCTGCATTTAATTTCTTTCATATTTTAATCAACATTATTGGTTGATCCCCAACAAGTGGTATCAGAGCTCAGGTTGACTAACAGGTGTTTTAGATCTAGTTAGTGTGTATTGATTACAGGTTACTCACAGGGATTTTTGTTTGAGTGGGAGAAGCAATGGCAGAAGAAAGTAAACGGAGGATGGAGAAGTTTAATGGCAAAAATTATCAACATTGGAGAATGTAGATAGAGGATTATCTGTATCAGAAAGATCTATACTTACCATTAGGTGGGATTGCAAAGAAGCCCACAGACATGGATGATGAAGAATGGGAAGTTCTTGATAGAAAGGCTCTTGGATCTATAAGATTGAGTCTAGCATCTACTGTGATATCTAATTTATCACAAGAAAAGACAACAGTAGAGTTGATGTCTACTTTAGCAAATTTATATGAAAAACCCTCAGCTTTAAATAAGGTATATCTTATGAAGCAGTTATTTAATTTGCGAATGCAGGAAGGTGGATCTGTATCTAATCATCTAAATGATTTCCATGGAATTATAAATCAATTAAATTCAGTCAAAATAGTGTTTGATGATGAAATTAAGGATCTTTTAATATTATGTTCTTTGCCCAAAAGCTGGCATAGCTTGGTAATGGCAGTTAGTAATACTGCATCTACTTCAAATATTTTAAAAGTAGAGGATGTTGTTAGTGTAATCTTGAATGAAGAAATTCACAGGAAAAGCATAGAGGAAACATCTGGGAATGCTTTAAGTTTTGAGAGTAGGGGAAGGCAAAAAGAGAAGGGCAAGAAAGGGAGATCAAGGTCTAAGTCAAAGGTGAGAGGTAGATCCAAATCCAGAAATGGTAAGAAGCCACAATGTTAGAATTATGGAAAGATAGGGCACATAAGCAAAGATTGCTGGTCAAAGCCAAAAGAAGACAATCATCATGAAGGTAAAGAAGAAGCAAAAGTTGTAGGTATTGCACAAGATGCTCTTATATTCTCTTTGCATAATAATATAGAATCTTGGGTGTTAGATTCTGGTGCCTCTTTTCATGCTACCCCTAATTGAGAATATTTTAGTGACTATGTCCATGGATATTTTGGAATAGTTTATTTAGGGGATGATGGGCCTTGTAAAATTGTTGGCAAAGGAAAAGTGCAGCTGAAAATACATAATGGCAACACATGGGTGTTGAGAGATGTCATGCATGTTCCCAGCTTGAAGAGGAATTTGATTTCTACAGGAAAGTTAGGGGATGAGGGTTGTACAGTAACTCTCATAGCTGAATCTTGGAAGGTGGCCAAGGGTGCACTTGTAATGGCTAGAGGTAAGAGAGTAGGTACTCTCTATTTATGTAATTGTGTTACTAATGATTCTCCTTCTGTATTATCTACTTTAGATGTGGATGTAAAGTTGTGGCACTCTAGGCTCGGCCACATGAGTGAGAAAGGAATGTTCATTCTTAAGTCAAAAGGTAAGCTTTCAGATTTGAAAAGCATAGATCTAGATTTTTGTGATCACTGTGTTTTTGGAAAATAGAAGAGAGTGAGTTTTCTCAAGACTGGGTCAACAAAGAAGAAACATAAGTTGTAGCTTGTTCACACAGACGTGTGGGGACCAGCTCAGGTTACTTATATTGGAGGATCACAGTACTATGTTTCATTCATAGATGATTCTACAAGAAAGGTATGGGTCTATTGTATTAAGAAGAAATCTGATGTATTTGAGACTTTTAAGATTTGGAAAGCTATGGTTGAGAATGAAACAGGAAAGAGATTGAAGTGCCTGAGATATGACAATGGTGGTGAGTTCTGTAGCCACAAGTTCAACTGGTATTGTTATATGCATGGAATTCATAAGAAAAGGATGGTTCAAAGGACACCTCAGCAAAATGGAGTTACTAAAAGGATGAACAGAACAATAATGGAGTGTGTAAGGTGTATGAGATTGCATGCTAGTTTGCCCTTAGAGTTTTGGGTAGAAGTTATTGATACTACAGTGTACCTGATTAATAGAGGACCCTCTATAGCTTTGGATGGTGGAATTATAGAAGAGGCATAGACAGGTAAAAAGGTAGATCTCTCATTTCTCAAAGTTTTTGGTTGTGAAGCCTTTGTGCACGTTGATAAGGAAAATAGAAAGAAGCTGGATGCTAATTCTATAAGGTGCACATTTATTGGCTATGGCTCTGATGATTTTGGATTTAGGTTTTGGAATCTAGGAACTAACAAGATAATTAGAAGCCATGATGTTTTTTTCAATGAAAAAGTGATGTATAGTGATCATCTCAAGAAGCTGAATCAATCTGGGTAGAGCAATGGAGAATTGGATGAGGTGACGGTCCAAAATGAGCTTGCAGGAAAAATTAATCATAGATAGGAAAAAATAGAGACTGATGTCAGTTAGGTAGGAACCAATGTCAGCAATACAGGAATCGATGTCAGTCATACAGTGACCAATGTCAGCCAGGCAGGAACTGATGTCGGTCAGGGAGAATTGACGTTGGCTAGTTACAGGCTGGAAGTGACCGAGGTCGGTCACTGTCAGAGAATTTGGGTAGACAGCGTGTTATGAATGAGTCTTAGATGCCCATCAGGTGGTCAGAAAGGGTAAGTAAACCTCCAATTTGATATTCCCCTTCATTATTCTATGTATTACTTACTGATGGAAGATAACCAGAGAGTTTTGATAAAGTAATACAGGTGGAATCCAAGAATCAGTGGGAGCTAGGCATGAATGAGGAAATTGATTCCTTGAAGGAGAACCAAACATGGGATTTGGTTGAGTTGCCAGCAAGAAAGAAGACACTAGAGAATAGATGGATCTACAGATTGAAGGAAGGTGAGAATGGACAGATGAGATATAAGGCCAGGTTGGTAGTGAAAGGATTTGCACAAAAACTAGGTATTGACTTTGGTGAGATTTTTTCTCTTGTTGTTAAAATGACTTCTATACGGACTGTATTGTCTTTAGTTACTATTGAGGATTTTCATCTTGAGCAGCTTGATGTTAAGACAGTGTTTCTTCATGGAGATTTGGATAAAGAAATATATATGGATCAGTCGAAAGGATTTGAGGTCAAAGGTAAGGAGAAGTTAGTGTGCAGATTGAAGAAAAGCTTGTATGGCCTCAAGCAAGCTCCTAGACAGTGGTATTTGAGATTTGACAGGTTTATGACTGAGCATGGTTACAATAGGTGTCAATCTAAGCATTGTGTGTATTTTAAGAGATTGGATAATGGTAGATATATTATTTTGTTGTTGTATGTAGATTTTATGCTGGTTGCAGGATCACACATGTAGGATATCTCTGAGCTTAAGGTGAAATTAACTCACACATTTGCCATGAAGGATTTGGGAGTAGCAAAGAAAATCCTTGGCATGAGCATTAAGAGAGATAGGAAAAATCACAAGTTGATTTTGTCTCAAGAGGATTATGTGAACAAGGTGTTGAAATGGTTCAATATGCATGATGCAAAACTGGTAAGCACACCTTTGGTTGGACATTTTAAGTTGAGTAAAGAATAGTGTCCTAATTCACATGATGAGGTAGAGTACATGAGTAGAGTTCCATAGTAGGGAGTTTAATGTATGCAATGGTTTGTACTAGACTGGATATTGCCCAAGCAGTGGGAGTTGTAAGTAAGTATATGGCCAATCCAGGGAAGGATCACTGGAAAGCAGTTCAGTGGATCCTTAGATATCTGAGAGGAACCAATAGTAGGCATTTGTGCTATGGAGGTTCAGAGACTTCTCTACATGGTTATGTAGATTCAGATATGATAGGTGATTTGGATGGTAGGAGAAGCACCACAGGATATGTTTTCACTGTTGGTGGAACGACAGTTAGCTAGATATCAAAGTTGCAAAAGGTTGTTGCCTTGTCAACTACAGAAGCAGAATATATTGCAGTCACAGAGGCTAGCAAAGAGATGATATGGATGACATGGTTCATGGAAGAGCTTGGAAAGGAGAAAGAGAGTTGCATATTATACAGTGATATTCAGAGTGTAATTCATTTGGCTAAGAATTCAGCCTTTCATTCAAGAACAAAGCATATACAGCTTAGGTACCACTTCATAAGACAGGTATTGGAGGATGGTGAGTTAAAGCTAGAAAAGATCCATATAGATAAGAACCGTACTGATATGTTAACCAAGTCGGTAACAAAAGAGAAGTTGAATCTTCATTAAACTTTTGTAGGTCTTCATGATTGAGTTTGAAGATGGAGGAGCTAGAAGATGTTGCTGTACAGGTACTAGTGCAGCTGTTTATCTCCAAATGGGAGATTCTTTTTTTTTTTTTTTTAAATGTGAAATTTTGGGAATTTGTGAGAAAGGCAAGTCCTATCCATGGTCTTACAATGAAACTCAAAAATGGAATCCCTATGGGATTGATCAATGAAAAAGGTAATATTTATCAAGGGGAAATATTAGGATTGTATGGATTGAAAAAGGAAATGTAAAAATCATAATGTATGCATCTTATGAGAAGACCTTAGGAGACATGAGGCATACTAAGGACATGAGAAGACACTAAGTGACTAATGATCATCAATGTAAAAAGGAAACCTATTTACTATAGACATAAAGTTGTGTAGGAAAATAAGTGTGCTACTAATATCAACTCGTTAAGACACATTGGAACAGAAAAATTAAAATGGACCTACCTTCTAATGATGTGTTCCCCATTCTTTAGGACCCCTTACAGAGTCATCCATCTACTACAAAGGTTAAGTATTTATGTGATAAGGTAGGTAGCACTACAATATTTTTTTATTCTCCTTTTCTAATATACTAGCCTACTACACCCTAATAGACCTCATCTTTAGTGTGAGGTTGATTGTGGAGTTTTAGATTTTATTATAATAAAGAGATGTGCTTTGAATCTTGTATTTTAGTGTGATTTAACTTTTGAGAATTTTGAATGTTGCCTTTTTAGATCATTTATGTTTATTAAATATTTGGATTTTGAATATTTTGATGGATGTTAAGATTCTTCCTCTATATAGACTTGCAATGACTAGTCATTATAGATAGAGTTATACACATGAATGAGATTTAAGATTTGGATAAAGGAAACTAAGTAACCAAAGACAATACTAACTAGGACACTTAGGCTTAGTAATGAACCAACATCTTATCGCAAGTCTCAACCATGTGTGTGTGTGTGTGTGTGTGTGTGTGTGTGTGTGTGTGTGTGTGTGTGTGTGTGTGTGTGTGTGTGTGTGTGTGTGTGTGTGTGTGTGTTTAGTTTTTAAAAAAGGGTAAAGGGGAACAAAGGAGATCCAAATCAGACTGGTAAAATGAAATTACAATGAGATGAATTATTTTCTAACTGATCACATGGAAAAAAAGGAATGACTAAAGGGAATAAGGTTGGTATAACCAAGTCATAATAACAATTATCCATTTGTATAGAGATAAATAACAAACACTCATGAAAAAGAGAACAAGGTGGTAGCCAATTTGCACCCCCTATGAAAATTGGCTAACTATAGTGTCCTTATTCAATTTTTTTCCATGCTAACAATATACACAGGTGTTTTCTCTTTGGAATATTTGCTTAATATTTTGGCCAAATAATTTTTCTGTTAGCAAGGTTCTTCGGCTTCTTCAAGATTTTGTTCAATTTCTTTCATCTTTTCCCCCTTCCTTTTCTTCTTATCCTTCTTTCATCTTCTTTTCTCTTTCTTTTCTTCTTCCTTTCTTTTCCTTTTCTTCTCTCTTCTTCTTCTTTTCCTTCCTTTTCCTCTTGTATTTCCTCTTCCTTCTTTTCTTCAAAGGTGCCCTTCAAAAAAATTTGAAGGGTCACTTTTCTTCCAAGTGCCCTTCAGATTCTTTCCAAAGGACACTTTGCCTTTGAAAGTGCCCTTCAAAAAAAAATTGAAGGGACATTTCATCTCAAAGTGCCCTTCAAAAATTCTCTGAAGGGTCACTTTGTTCCTTTTCTTCCCAAAGTTCCCTTCAATTTTTTTTTGAAGGGACACTTTGTCTCAAAGTGTCCTTCAAATTTTTTCCAAAGAGTCACTTTGTCTCTTTTCATCTTTGAAAGTTCCCTAAAAATCCAAAGGGTCACTTTTCTCCAAGTGCCCTTCAAATTTTTATGAAGGACACTTTGCCTTCACTTTCTTTCTAGAAGTGCCCTTCAAGATTTCCAGAAGGGTCACTTTCCTTCCCAAAGTGCCCTTCAATATTTACCAAAGGGTCACTTTCCTCCCCAAAGTGCCCTTTGTGATTTCTTGAAGCGTCACTTTCCTTCCCAAAGTACCATTTGGGATTTATTGAAGGGTCACTTTATTTCTAAAAGTGCCCTTTGGGATTTCCCAAAGGGGCATTTTCTAAGATCCCTGATAAAAGCCCAAAGGATTTCCTTCAGACAAATTGTCCAAAGGAATTCCTTCAGGAAAAAGGTCTGAAGAAATTACCCCTTAAAAAAGGCCCAAAGAATTTCCCCTTTGTAGAAAATTTGATGAAATATGCTTGAAGGAATTGTCCCATGATGTGCTAGGAGACATAAAATTCAAGATAAAGAAGTAGCTATTGGGATTCAAATATCCCATGATGGGCTAGGAGACATCAATTTTAATATCATGAACTAGCCATTGAGAAGCAATCATGTTTGAAAGGTCTAAAGTTATCAATCTTCAAGAGTCCAAAACAAGTTGAGCATCTCCAAAAACATAAATGACTCTCATAGTGCAAATAGAGATTATCCAAGTGCTTTACTTATGAACTTCATAAGTAGATCAGCTCAAAGACTCTGAAGTAGGTGAGTCTAAAAAAATTGAAATGGATCTATAAGAGCAAATCAAGATTTTCCAAGTGCTTAGCTTATAAAATTTATAAGCTAAGTAGGCCAAAAAAAAGAAATTGGTCTAAAAGTACAAACCAAGTTTATTCTAAGGCTTTGCTTATAGTATTTATAAGTAAGGAGGTCACAAAAATTTAAATTGCAATATAAAGTATAAATCAAGTTTACAGATCCACTTAGCTTATAGGCTTGATCCAATGGCTGATCAATGGTGTATAGAGCCATGAACAAACAAATGAGAAGCTACCATGTGGTAGGATAGGATTAGATGGAGAATGATCTATAAGGATCTATGCTAAGTAGATTGATAACATAAAATCACTATCCATGCCATTCTTTGAGAGCCATCAAAAAGGGTGAGAAGCCAATGAGAAGAGGTTAAGTGTTAGGACAAATTTGATCAAATATCTCATTCTATTAAGAAACCATTGGAGAAGCATCTTCAAGGGGGTAAGCCAAGGTCATTCTAGAAGGTGACATGGATTAATCAAAGTACCCTAACAAGAATCTTTGGCAAAATAAATTACAGATGAGGATGGAGACCTCCAACAAAATGGATTCCTTCCCTTTGGTGCCAAAGTCATCCTCATCTTCTCATCTTTAGCTATAAATACAACCCTTTAGCTAGTGTAAAAGCCATCCACAAAAGTATGATGAAGCCTTGCTAAATTATTTTTTCATTTCCTGCCTTTAAGTAATCAAGCATAGATCTATTAATTTCAAGTTTTGAATAATTACTTGAGTGTGTAAGAGACACAAAGTGATAAGAAGTGATGGTTTCATCCTTGTGTCCTTTTTTCTTCACATTTTGAGGAGTTTTAGTCTACTAGGTCATGTAGAGTGCATCCAAGTGTATTATATTTTTCATGTGTATAACCTTTTATGAACTATATAGGTTGTATTTTAGTTTCATTACCTTGTGTGATTTCATATGTCTCAACTCTACATTTAAAATTTTATGTTAAAACTTTTCATATCTTGGTAATAGGTTTGCATTATATTATATCATGCAATCATGTATGACATTCGTGTGGAGGACAATTTTGGTGCATCATCATTTTGAAATCAAATTTCACTTATGCATTTCTAACCCTTTCCCCTTCATCATGTTGGTTTAAACAGTGGTAATTTTGTAGACACATATACAATGAGCTAGCCCTTCAAATCTATAGGCACACCCACATGCTTGGAAATGTCCCAAAATTGACCAAATCTAGAGGAGGCTTGAATACCCTCTTTTAGGGTGAAATATTTGGAGACGATAATTCTAGCACACCTGGTGGGACCCCAACTCTTAGTTGTTTACATGTCAAAGTGAACGTTGGTCTTGACAATCCTAAGTTTGTACTCTTAATAAAACATTTGGAAATTCTAAAAGGGTGAGAATACCTAGTTGTAGATAAAGTTTTACACATTATACTTCACGGTCCCACTATGTCATCTAGGATTTCTAATCAACCCCCTTTAGGTAAAAATCTTCTTGAAGAATAATGCCTTGAACCACTCCTAGCCCTAATAGATCCTTGGAAAGGAGGTTTTGGAGAATAAGAGGAAGAAGTTGAAGAAGCTACAAATCTAAAGAGATAGGAGATCAAGGGGAAAGAAGAGAAATGGATAGACATCAACCTTTCCTAGATTTAACACCTAAAATCCCATCGACCTTCCTGCATATGACCCTATTCCTCCCAATGCTACTAAGAGTCTCCCTAGTTTCAATGGTGAAGGTTTTATTACATGATCTGATCATATTAGAGACATTTCAAACTTCTATAATTTCCTTAATGTCACCTGATCCAATATAGCCATTAGATTGCTAGCTATGTCTCTTAAAGGTAAGGCACTTGACTAGTAAAAAATGTTGGAAGGTGGCTGTATCACAAGATGGCATGTTTTTGGGGAATTTTTAGACACAAGATTTGAAGATAAAAGTGACCATACTTTGTTGATTTATCATTTGAATGTAATAAAAATAGGTCCTAATGAATCCATGGAGGATTTCAACTAAAGGTTTTAGAGGACAAATCATAAGCTACTACCTATCATGAGACCCCCTCCAAGCTTTGTGTTACCCACTTACCTCAAAGGTATTGGGATTGATGTAGATATTATGTTACATTCAATGGGAGGTTTCACTTTACTAGGCACATATGAGCTAGCCATTGAAGCTGAGAATAACTTAATTTAGGTTGGAAAGCTCCCTCTAAGAGTTTCCATGCCTTTATTGTCCCATAATTTAGTTGAAGCTCTAAGCATAGAAAAATTTCCTTATTATAATTTGAAGCCAAGATAATTCCTTAAGAATATGGATAATTTTGTAGATAAGGATGAAGAGATCTGATCATTGTGAGCTCAACTCAAACAAGCTCAATTCTAGTCAAGTACTCCCCCCAGTCATCAATATTATCCTTAGCAAGGATACAAAGCTCCACCATAGTAAAATTATAAAGGAAGGGGACAAGTTTAAAAAATTTATAATAGGTTTCCCAATGCCTATAATCCTAACTCCACCCCTCTCGTGAAGGTGTTTGTCCTAGTACACGCTAATCTGGTCCAAGGAGAAGATCATTTCAACCAATAAGGACAAACTCAAAATCAATTCATGAATAATGATGGAGGATCCAACTAAGCTTTGGAAACACAAGAGGATTCCACTCCTTACATGACTTTAGATGAATTAGGTCCCAACCAAAGAGATGTTCATGGAGAAGGGAACAAACAAAGTGTAGGCATGATGAATTTTCAAGTCAAAGATGACTACATGTTGAATCAAAGCATGTCAATTAAAACTAAAACAAGAGATAAAAAGAGAGATATAGGAGATATTATAGGGCCACATGTAACTCTAAGTGATGCCTCTCCAAGGCCATAAAGTATGAATCCTAATGCTATATATGCTGCAAGTCATGTTCCTTAGTAAAATTAGAGTGCAGGTAGGATTGCCAAACCTAGAACATAATAGGTTCAGAATCCTTATATACCTTTAAAGGTCCAAGAAAAGGTGAATGGTCCCTCTCTAAACATTATTTATTCTTTTAAGAATGCCAAGACAAGCATGTCTCTTTGGGAGGTCTTGCATATACCTAGTCAGAAAGACCTATTATAGGAATAGCTCACAAACATTCATGTAAACCATAAAAATTCAAATAAAAATGGTTTATCTCTTACCAATGAGCCAATCCATGTCTTATAATCCTCCACCAAGTATATAAATCCTCCACCCTTCTATCTCACCCTCATTTTGGGAGACAAGATGGTCCATAATTGCATTATGGATAGTGGAGCAAGTACTACTGTCATACCTAAAATGGTGGCTAACAAATTGGGCTTAAAATATGAACCACATAGAAAATAGTGTATTAAAACTTGATGGTAATCCAACAAAGATATTTAGATTGATCAAAGGTATGAAATTCTTTCTGCATGACTACCCAAGTTTTCTAATTTTGCAAGACATTGTGGTGGTAGACCTTCCAACCCATTTTACTATCTGCTTGTCAAGGGATTTTAAAGCTAAGATAGGAGGGTAACTTTTTGCTTTCTAGATTTTAAAACAAGGTATGGATCCAAGGTAACTATAAGGACTCAACCCCTATCAATATTTCATATTGAGCCATACATGGGAACAAATTCAGCTCATAATTATCTAATCAGTAAAGAAGAAGGCATCATAAATGGTGAAACATATTCCCCTCTTAAAGGTATTTTTGATATTTTTTTTGAAAAATACAACACTAAAATACATGTAAATTATACATACACCTTCATAGAAGAGACTAATTTGGGAGTTTACTATATGCATGAAAAGGATTCTCCAACCCCTTCACTCACTAATGAAGATCATGAGCTTGAAGGGATGTGGGAAATGTGTTTTTATGGTTCAAGGATAAAATTGGGTATAGGATATAGTATCATGATTATTTATCCATCAAATAATCAATAATAATCCTCCTATATATTCCACTTCAACTATACCTACAATGTCACAAAATATGAAGGCCTAGTTCATGGCCTCCAATGGGCAAAGAAAAGAGGGATCAAGAATTTAAAGGTTTGTGGAAATAGTGAGATGGTCATCCACCAAGTAATGAATCAATATATAGCCAATAACCCCTTGCTTAAATCCTACAATTATAGGGTATGGGACTTTCTTGAATACTTTTGATGCCTTCAACATACAACCCATACCAAGGGATTCCAACAAGCATGCTAATAGATTGGCTACCATTGGTACAAGGTTTGATATAGCTAATGATGTGGGACAAGAGAATGATAAATCACATATCAAGATCATTGTGAGAACCTCTATCTTAGATAATAAAATGTCATGGTATGTGTTTGAAAGTGATGAACACATTGCACACTTCTTGAAAAATGAGGTAAGTTTCTTCTCAAGAAATCAAATAAGATTACGTGATTAATATGAAGAGAAAATAATTCAACTAAATATGAACAAAACACCTGAGGGTCTGATTAACTTAGAGATTTTTTTTAATGAGGATGAATATAATAAGAAGGAAAGAGTGAGCATGTCAATAAAGGAGGATAACTATGAAAGAGTCATGATTTATAAAGACAAGCTCCTGCAGTTTGGTAAGTTTTGTTCTTTGTCTAAAAGGCAAGACTTTGTTGAACTATGCAAAGAGTTCCATGATATATTTTCTTGGGAATACAAATATTTTAAATTTTTTGATCCAAGTCTAGCTCATTACACCATTGTGCTAAAACTTGGAGCTAAACCAGTTAGGTAGAAGCAGAGGCCTTTCAATCCCAAGATTGAAGAACTGATGAAGAAGGAGCTGACCAAATTGATCGAGTCCAAGATCATATTTCCTATTAATAACTTTTCTTTGGTATCCAATCTTATACCTATACATAAAAATAATGGAGAAATCAGGCTCTACATGGATTTTAGAGATCTTCATCAAGTGTCTCTTAAGGATCATTATCCACTACCGTCTATGGAACAAATTCTATAGGTTATTTTTGGTTCCCAATGCTTATCACTTCTTGATGAGTATTTATGCTACAATAAAATAATGGTCAATGAAGAATATCATTTTAAAATAACCTTCACTACAAAATGGGGGCCCTTTTCCTATAACAAGATGCCTTTTGGTTTATCAAATGCTAGAGCCACATTTCAAAGGGCAATGAACATGGATTTTAAAGGTCTGATTAATAAGTTTCTATTGGTATATCTTGATGATATAACCATTTTTTCCAAAGATGCTACTAATCACATGGAGCACCTAAGGTATGTGTTTTAAAAATGTAGGGAGTATGGGATATCCCTTAATCCAAATAATACAACTTTTTTGCTCATGAAGGCAAGCTTTTGGGAGATATCATTTCAAAGGAAGGCCTGGCTATTGATCTTGAAATAATTTAGGCTATTTGGGCTTGTCCTTGCATCAACACAAGAAGGTAATACAAAGCTTCTTGGGAAAAATAAACTTTGTAAGTAGGTTTATTCTAGGCTTTGCAACTACGGTAAAGCCTATCACAGTGATGCTTAAGAAGAACCAAGTTTTTTCTTGGATGAAGGAAGGCAAGAGAAATTTTGAGGCCATCAAGAAAGAAAATTTTTCAGCCCCCACTCTCTTAAATCCAAACTACTCCAAGGATTTACTTATTTATACTTTTCTAACCTAGACATAATCTCAACTATGCTTATACAAAGGAATGATGAAGAGGTTGAGCAGCCAATTAATTTTTTTAGTCAAGGATTGGAGGAGTATGAAGTTAAGTATTCTTTTGTTGAGAAGTAGGCTCTAATAGTTATTAGAGGGCTAAATAAATTTAGGCACATGGTTTCCAACTATAAAATACATGTCATGGTTTCCCACCCTAGCATGAAAGAGTTACTCCTAAGCAAGGACCTTAATGAGAAGAGAGTTGGATGGATAACAAAGGTAATGGAGTACTATGTGGATATCAAAGTGACAAACATGGTAAGAGGAAGAGGATTGTGTGAACATCTAGCTTTGGATCTTTAAGATCTAAGAGAGGAAGTCTTGGCCAACCAAGTTCAACCTCAACCATCTAATCAAATGCAAGTTCAAAGTTGGACACAAGACATCATTAGTTTTATTCAAAATGGTGAGTGCCCTAATAGCTTGAACAAGTCTCAAAGGAGATATTTTAGACTATAGGCCATTCCTTACTATATTATAGATGGAATTATTTTTAGAAAGGATGTGAATAATGTGTTATTGAGATGTTTTGACAATGACCAATTTGGCATGCTACTGGAAAAGTTCCATGATGGTATAGATGGAGGCCATTTCTCTCCTAAAATGATACCTACAAATATCCTGAGGGATAGCTACAACTAGCCTAGTCCTTTTAAATAATATTACTAGTGGGTTAGAAAGTGTTCTCAATGTGCCTTATTTGTAGGCAAACCAAAGCTTACAACCCTTCTATTGAGACCTATCCAGGTAGATCAACACTTTCATGTAATGGGGCCTTAATTTCATTAGCATGATTAATACTCTATCTAGTGATAGACACAAGTGGATATTGAATACCACTAAATACTTTACAAGGTGGGTGGAGGCCATTGCTTTGAAAGAAGCAAGTGAAAATTCTATCATAGAGTCCTATGACAACATTGTAACAAGGTTTGGAGTCCCCTAGGCCATTATTTTTGATAATGCACTTTCCTTTATAAGTGATAAGACTTATGATTAGGAAACAATAAATGGGGTTAATTTTAGTACTTCATATAATTATTACCCTCAAGGTAATGGATTGGCTGAGTCTACCAATAAAAACCTCATCAAAATAATCAAGAGAATATTGGAGACCAATCAGAGGGCATGCCACAGTAAGCTAAAGATAACCTTATGGGTTGATAGGATTACTCCTAAGAAATTAGTTGGAAACTCTCCTTTTTTGCTTATCTATGGGAGGGAATCTAGGTTGTCCATAGCTCAAGAAATCCCTACTTTATAACATGCACAACAATTGGAATTGCTTGAGAACACTCTAATTGGAGGTTCGATTAACAAAATTGATGCAGTTGTAGGAAATAAGGGGTGATGCACATAAAGCCATGGAGAATCACCAAATATTCACAAAAAATTCCTTTAATAAGAGGGAAACTACAAGAGTATTCCAAAAGGGTGACTTAGTTTTGAAGTGGGACGAAGATAGGGCAAAACTAGGCAAACATACAAAGTTTGTCACTTTGTGGAGTGGACCGTATATCATCAGTAAGTGCAAGCAAAGTAATTCCTTTCAGATGAACAAAATAAATAGAGAAGAGCTACCTATCCTAGTAAATGGGATACATTTAAAACTTTTCTATTAGCCTTACCAACCTGTCTTGTAAATAGTAGTTTAGGTGTGTGTTTCCTTTTGTTTTCTGTTATGTTCCCTAAGTGTTGTGTAGCACATGTTTTTTCCTTCCTTTTATTTTTTGTGTTTGATCATCTAGTTTTTTGTGTTTTGATAGAATCTTATTCATTTATTTTGAGTGCCTTATACATGACTCCATTCCTAATGGAAGGATTAAGGTAACTAGTCTTAGGCATAGTAGGCATGCCTCCCTTGTGAATTACCAAACTTTTAGCCAGTTTACACCTCTTGTGAAAATTGGCTAAATACAGTGTCCTTGTTCACTTTTATTCTATGCTAAAAATTTACATAGGTGTTTTCTATTTGAAATATTTTCTTAATATTTTGGCCAAATCCTTTTTTTCAGCAAGGTTCTTCAGCTTCTTCTTCAAGATTTTGTTCAGTTTTCTTCATCTTCTTCCCCTTCCTTTTATTCCTCTCCTTCCTTTATCTTCTTTTCTCTTTCCTTTCTTCTTCCTTTATTTTCTATTTTCCCTTGTATTTTCTTACTTTCCTCTTTCCTTTTATTCTTTCTTCTTCTTTTCCTTCCTTTTCCTCTTTTCTTTCCTTTTCCTTCTTCTTTTCTTCAAAGGTGCCCTTCAGAAAAATATGAAGCGTCAATTTTCTTCCAAGTGCCCTTTGGATTTTTTATGGATTTTTCCTTAGAAAGTTCCCTTCAAATTTTTTTGAAGGGAAAATTTGTCTCAAAGTTCCCTTTAGAAATTATTCAAAGGGTCACTTTTTTCCTTTCCTTCCCAAAGTGCCCTTCGAAAAAATTCTAAAGGGATACTTTGTCTTAAAGTGCCCTTCAGAAATTCTCTGAAGATTCACTTTGTTCCTTTCCTTCCCAAAGTGCCCTTAGAAATTTTTTTGAAGGGACACTTTGTCTCAAAGTGGCCTTCAATTTTTTTTGGAAGGGTCACTTTGTCTCTTTTCATCTTTGAAAGTGCCCTTCAGAAAAATCTGAAGGGTCGCTTTTACTCCAAGTGCCCTTTGGATTTTTCTGAAGGACACTTTGCCTTCATTTTCTTTCCAAAAGTGCCCTTAAATATTTCTTTAAGGGTCACTTTCCTCCCCAAAATTCCCTTTGATATTTATTTAAGGGTTACTTTCCTTCCCAAAGTGCCCTTCAAGATTTCCTTAAGGGTCACTTTCCTCCCCAAAGTGCCCGTTGGGATTTCTCTAAGGGTCACTTTCCTTCCCAAAGTGGCCTTCAATATTTCCTAAAGGGTAACTCTCCTTCCAAAAGTGCCCTTTGAGATTTCCTGAAGGGGCACTTTCCAAGAGCATGAACAAAATATCAAAGGAATTCCTTCAGATAAATTATTCGAAGGAATTCCTTTGAGAAAAAGGCCCAAAGAAATTTCCCTTGCAAAAAGCCCAAATAATTTCCCCTTTCCAAAAAATCCAAAGAAATGTGCCTGAAGGAATTGTCCCATGATGTGTTGGGAGACATCAAATTCAAGGCAAAGAGTTAGCCATTGGGATTCAAATATCCCATGACAAGCTAGGAGACGTCAATTTCAACATCATGAACTAGCTATTAAGAAGCAATCAAGTTTGAAAGGTCTAAAGTCATCAAGCTTGAAGAGTCTAAATCAAGTTGAGTATCTTTAAAAACTTGAATGAATATCATAGTGTGAATTATGATTATTCAGGTGCTTTACTTATGAACTTCATAAGTAGAGAAGATTGAAGACTCCAAAGTAGGTGAGTCTAAAAAACCCAAATGGGTCTACAGGAGAAAATTAGGATTTTCCAAGTGCTTAGATTATAAACTTTATAAGCTAAGTAGGTAAAAAAACCTAAATGGGTCTACAAGTACAAAATAGGTTTCTCCTAAGGCTTTTATTATAATATTTATAAGTAAGGAGGTCACAAAAACTTGAATTACACTATAAAGTGTAAATCAGGTTTACAGAGCTGCTTAACTTATAGGCTTGATCCAATGGCTGATCAATGGTACACAAGAGCTATAAACAAATAAATGAGAATTTACCACATGGTAGGAAAGGAATAGATGGAGAATGATCTATAGGGATCCATGTTAAGTAGATCAATGGCATAGAATCATGATCCATGCCATTATTTGAGAGCCATCAAAAAGGGTGAGAAGCTAAGGAGAAGAGGTTAAGCATCAAGACAAATTTCCTAATAGGTGGCTCCTTAATAAAACTATTTTTGATGATCTTTCTCAAATATCTCATTTTATTAAGCAACATTGGATAATCATCTTCAAGGGGGCAAGCCAAGGGTGTTTGAGAAGGTGACATAGATCAATCTGAGTGCCCTAACAAGCATCTTTGGAAAAATTAGTTATAGATTAGGATGGAGACCTCCAACATAATGGATTCCTTCCCTTTGGTACCAAGTCCTCCTCATATTCTCCTAGTTAAATATAAATACAACCCTTGGGCTAGCGTAAAAGCCAACCAAAAAATTATGATGAAGCCTTGTTGAATTATTTTCTCATTTCCTACCTTTAAACAATCAAGCATAGGTCTTTTCATTTAAAGTTATAAATAATTTACTAAGTGTAAGAGACATGGGGTGAAAACATGTGATGGTTTCATCCTTGTGTCCTTTGTTCTTCACATTTTGAGCAGGAGTTTTAGTCTAGTAGGTCATGTAGTTTGTATCCAAATGTTTTTGCATGTGTATAACCTTTTTTGAACTATACAGGTTATATTTTAGTTTCATTACCTTGTGTGATTTCATATGTCTCACCTCTAAATTGAAATATTTATGTTAGAACTTTTCATATCTTGATAATAATCTTGCATTCTATTATATCATGCAATCATGTATAACATTCATGTCGAGGATAATTTTGGTGCACCACCATTTTTAGATCAGATCTCCTTTATGCATTTCAAACCCTTTTTCCTTCACCAAGTTGGTTTAAATAGTGGTTGGTTTGTATACACATATACATGTAGGTAGCCTTTCAAACCTAGAGTTTTATTTCTACCTATAGGCACACCCATATGCCTGGAAATGTCCCAATGTTACCCAAATTTAGAAGAGGCCTGAATATCCTCTTCTAGGGTGAAAGATTTGGAGACAACACAAGGGAGTATTAAGAAAAAAATCAAGAATAAAAATAATGCAATGATTAAGATTAAATCCATAAGCAAACATAAATAACATTATAATCAATATAAAGTGCTAAATCAAAGTCACCATGTAAGATAAATTTGACACAATGTCAAATGATATAACAAGTAGATGAAGATAACATTAGAGCACATGTCCAATATAAAATATGAATGTAATAAAACCATGTATGTGCTCATAAGTACCAATATATTTTTCCACATACATTAACTAGAACATCTGATAAATCTTTATGAGGTTAAATGTGAGCTGTAACTAATGTCTCATCTATCTTAAGTGAAAGTTGGGAAAATAATTCACATCTAATCTCCTCAACAAAAAAATATAGGAATGCTTAATGGATCATGCTGAGGAGGGATATCATGTAAGGGATGATCAGGATAATTCATAATGGTGGTTTCTATAGGAGATGAAGGGATAAACAATAGGGAAGGATCCATAGGTAAGGGAAGGTCCAGAGGTGAAGGATTCATGGGTGGAGGAATAGGAGGTGAATAAGGGACCATAGCAGGAGATGTAACCACAGGAGGTAGAATCATGGGGGAAGAAGAAGGATCCTTGTTATGGGAATGACCTATGGGAGGAATGGTATAATGTGTAGATTTGGTTAAAATATGATCTTTGAGATGTTGTTAAAGGGTGTGGCAATGATCAGTGTGATGTGTGTCACATTGGTGGCAAAGACATTATATCTCTATGTTATTAGGAATATAATCATGTAATACCTTCAAGGGAGGTATATCCTTGTCTAAGTATTGAGGGGTTGTAGGATGTAAAGTGTCAATATATTGGCACAACATGAGACAATGCATGTATGAATGATTATCTATGTTGTGTAAGAAACAATACACATATGAGTAGTCTTGGTAGGTGTACTCAAAGGAGGAGGTGTAATAAAAGTGGAAGGAACTTGGGAAGGATCATATATCCATTTGGTGGGAAAATGGCCCAAATTTGGTAAAGTAATAAAACCATCACCAAGAGAAGGTGATGTTGGTGGAGAGATAAGGTAAGGCTTGACAATAAAAGTGTTATGATCAAAAGTAGGAATAGACTTAGCTAAAGTAGGTGTAGGTATTAGATACAAATTGGGATCTACTGAGGGATGGTTAGGGTATTTATAAGGTTGAAAGAGAGTTTCACTCATCTCAAGGATAAGCAAGATATAGGGGTCATGGTACCTATCAAAGTGATAGGGCCCAATTGTAGCATGATCCATAAACATACTCCTATGAGGATCATCAAAAAATGGAGGGGTCCACACCATCTCTACCATATGATAAAGAGGAAAAATACTAAAATTAGGAATGATATATGGTGAAATATAGGAAGATATAATAAGATATTGAAGTAAAGATGAATGAGAATGGATAGTCTCAACACCATAACCCTGAACAAAACCTTCTATGAATGGATTGTCTAAGGTATAACCATCATTGTAATTGGGTGTATGAAGATCAATGGTGTAGGTAGGGATGACACTATCATATGAAAATTTGTGATGAATGGAATTCCAAGTATTAGTTAATACAATGGGGATGTCATCACAAGGTGGTTATTGAGAATGAGGTTACAAAGAAGTAGGAAGCTGAGATATGAAATGAGGTGAGAGATTAGAAGTTTTAATCTTGAGATTGATCTCATTTGGATCATCATCATCAAAATATAAGAGGTTATGGGGAATATTTCCAATGAGTTTGGGATGACCATTGTAACCTTGAGTGGAATTGATGGTAAAGTTAAATCATTGACACTCATGAAATGGAACACTAGTCAATAGTTTAAGGTTAGGAATCTTAAATACACCCTTTTCTTGGAATTATTCCAAATTCTAAGGAATGGTATCACCTTAAATCATATATATTTCTCCATTATGATGGAATTTAATGAATTAGCAAGAAGAAGAAGCAAATACTCTCATATGATGAGTCCATGGCCTACCAAGCAGAATGTTGTAAGATAGAAGAAAGTTAAATATCATCACCTTTATGTGAATGGTGATAGGTGGGATAGTAATAGGGACCACACACAACATAAAGGAGGCACTTTTATTTTATCATATCCTTGAAATGTGTTTCATGTGTATTTGATATTAAACTCAAAATATCAAGGGTTTTGATAAAATCAAGAGAGGTGACACAAGTGTCAAGCCCTCGTTAATCAAGGCATGCTTGACTTGGATATCACTAATTTGGACACTAATAAATAGAAGAGGATCATCCACATGAAGTATAATCTAATCAAGAATCATGGAAGTGATGGGAAATTTTAGGGAATGATAAGTTTCCACTATTTATCAACATGTATGGACATCTCTTTGCACTGTTACAATATACTATCTTTAGATCCATATAAGGTTACTTCACATCCTACTAGGGGAGGATGAGGGATGTTAATTTTGAATTAAAGTTGCATAAAATGGTTATGATGATGTATAAAGGTCCTCATAATCTCAAGAAATGGGATTTGGGATGGGCGATTAGTGATATACATGATAGGATACCACTCATCATAACACATTATATGATTTTTAGAAAGAAATGCATAGTGTTAAAGGAGGAGCCAAAGTACATTGGAATTTATGTTGATAAGAGGCAAAAGGTTTATTGAGAGGATAAATTTGTAGATTATGTTGAGAAGATGAAATATTTAATGTAGGTTGTCTTTGAGAATTGTTAGAAAAGGTGTTAATAGAATCTTGAGTGTCATTGGTTGTAGGTAAAGAAGATATAAGGATGGTAGAAATAGAATGGGAAGTGTTATCCAAGGGAGAAGTTGGAATTGGTTCATCAAAAGTTATAAGGTCATCTTAACCTAACTAATTTATGTGAGTTGGAGAATAATCTTGGATAACATGAAATTTGTGAGATAATAGAGGTGTGTAGATAGGTTGGGGATCAATGAAACCAACCACCATTCATATATTAGTCATATTAACCACATTCTCTTGAGGAGTTTGGTCAATAAGACTATCAAAATTATTGGTGGAATGGGTGGGCTTATCTTAGGTGTCTTGATGATTTAGAAGAGGATCTTTATAGATGGATAAATGAGCATTATCTTGTGTTATCACCAAATCTTGTACCCTAGAAAAAGTTGTTGAAGTTTCTTCCAGATTTGGGAAACATGGGAACATTTCTATGTATGTGGGTGTACCTATATTGGAAATGAGCCTCTAGATTTAAGGGATAGCTCCTTAAATGTATATTTAAATGATATTATCTATAAAAATTAATTTATTATGGGGAAAAGAGTTAGATAATGCATACATTAAACTTAATCTAAAGGAGGTGATGTACCGAATATTCAAAGATCCACTCTCATGATTGAACTCATTAACACACTAATAGCCTATGAATTGAACTAATGTGGTATCTATAATGGTTTAAAAGTAATAGTGTTTCACCTAGAAGTTGATTTGATGGAATTAGTCTGGAGGTAAATGAGGGTAAGGATTTATTGAAAGCACTTACAGTTAACTATCCACTCTGTACCTAAGACATCAACCTTAAGACACACTAGATGACCTATAAGAAAATTTTATTAGCACTTAGGTTGAACTTCAACCTATAAAGGGAAGATGATGACCAATTTTACATATCAAAAAAATACAAACACTAAGTAAAGATTAGTAAACAACTAAAAAAATACTCTATTCATTATAGCAAGAGGTGTAAAATACAAATTTTGGTATAGTCTAGTCATACTAGCCTAAGGGATGCTTAATATTAGCTTCAAGGCTATATTTATCAAAGAAAGGGAGAAAGAGAAAAGGATATTTGGATCTAAAAAATGGAGTCAATTAGTTTAAACATTTGAAGCATAGTTACAACTACTTTTCTAATATGCTCATTCAGACCTCTTGATTGATCTAGGTCACTTCATCCCATTACAAAATTACATTATTACCTCATTAATGCTACTTGACAGTTGAAATAGTGGGATAAATTTGTTTTGAGTTGGGTTATATGATTAATGAAGTTAAAAAAACTGGATCCATTTGTTATAACTTTGTCATGGTGTTAACTACTCCTAACTGGTTAATCATGGCATGTAAAAGTGGAGAGAAGGGTCCTTTTCATACAGTTGGTCCTGGAGATCAAACTATTGGGGTCTACATGTCTAACTTGGTGGAATATTTAGATATGTTATATCTAATTCAAATTGGAACATACTTTAACTTATCTCCATGCCTTGTATTTACCTTGCGCCATCAAAAATAGATTTTTAAACCTTCATCTAAGTCACCTAGGTTTGGTTTCATTTGATTAGCTATCAAAAACTGACACAGATCATTGATATTTTAAATCCTCTTACTCCATTGATCTTATTGATGTGAATTAACATATTCCATTGATCCTCTACTCACTAAAATTTGTTCATACCACTTATTAATCACACCTTGATATCAGGATCTTATTGTTAGCCTGTTGCTTTATGCGTTTATGCCACATGGTGGCCTCTTAAGCTCCTTGATCCTTTTGACTTATCTCTCTCCATCAGATCAAGATGGATGATGCAGCATGAATTGTAGATATCATTAGGCCCAATTTCCTACTAGTTGAGCTCACACCATTGAATTTATGCTTTATTGATCTATACTGACAGATCTTGTCCAACTTATGGCTCTTTAAAGGGATTAAACCTAGGGACCTTTTAACTTATCTAACTCTAGTGTGAACCATTAGATATCATGTGTCAGTATGTCATCTCACATAGACCATTATATCTTGATAAAATTTAAACCTTATAAGGACATTTTGAAATAAAATAGTTACTTGGCAAGGATTGAATTTGACACTTACATGAATGTCTTGCTCTGAAGGTCCAACTTTTAACAATCATAACTTGAGTTAGGAAGCTCATAAAAACTTGAAACTTTCAAGATATGATCTAGGCATGGAGATCTCCATGGAAATAAAATCCATTGACTCGTATGTCTTTTTGAGTGAAGATGAAAAATACTCAAACAAGTTAGTCTACTCATTTCCATGTGACGTGCAGGACAAATAGGCCCCTTAGACTTGGCATGCTGAACTTTGAAGGCTTAGATATCGAGATAGAAGAATAATCAAGATATGAAACCTATAGAGAATGATCTTTAAACTAAGGAAATAGGTCACACATGGTTTGATGGATTCTTAAGCTCATTTATAAAATGCACAAACATGTTGCCCAATCTAGTTCTTCATGACATCCTGATGATGGCATGGTCCCTTTACTTGCCCAATTCATTTTGATTCAATATTCCAAGGTCTTGATGAGTTTATAAGATTGTGCCAATCTAGTCTATGTCCTTATAAGCTTATGAACACTGTGAGATCCTACTTGGATCAATTTTGAAGGCTTGAACAAATGATTTCTCTGACAAAATTCAATTCTATTGGAGTTTTACATTAGACATATTACTGTAGATGTTTTGTCTCAGACATTTTATCTTTGAGATTTTTTTAAATAAATTTCCTTTATTATTTTCTCAAATACATTTCCTTTGTATTTTTTATTAGTACACTTTCTATGGATAAAATATCTAAAAGAATTTGGTCTTTAAAAAAATTATCCTGGATAATTTTCCTGACATAAATGTACTTAGTTCCATTTTCTATGGACAAAATGTCTAAAAGAATTTACTCTTCAGTATTTTTTCTCTACCACTTTCCCTAAAATAATTAATTTTTTGGACTTTTTTATTTTGGACAAAATGTTCAAAATAATTTGTACTTAGCCTTTTGACTTCAGGACAAATTCTTTGAAATAATTATGCCTTCGAGAAAATTATCCCAAATAATTTTATTGAAAGAATTCTAACGCATAGACAAAATAATCCTTGAAATATTTCTTTGAGAGAATTATACCTTTTAATTTTTTTACAAGATTTGTGTGGAATAATTTCTCTAAAATAAATCCAACACTTAGTTAAAATTTGAAATATTTAGTAAGTGTAAACTAGGCTTTCCTAGACTTCTTCATGAAACTATCTAGATAACATGAAAACGTGATTGGATCCATCCACTTGCATATATGACTCTAAAATGACCCCTTAAGACACCAAATGACACAAGGACTAAGCTAGGTTATGACCAAAGCTAGAATGGCATATGAAATAACATTAAATGAACTACAACATACCCTATGACATTATAAAAAACCCCTATAAAAGATCTTGATTTTATAGGTGGTTGACCCATTTTGGCCTAAGGTAAAAATGGTCAACGTATTTGGTAATTTCTCAAGGGTGGTGTGTTTTTTATGCCATGACCAATTTCCTAATCATGTCCATTAGGCTATGGAGTCACATGTATAATAGGTTTGACATATAAACTACCTCTTGACAACATACAAAAATGATAGAAAACAACAAGAATAAGACACAAAATAGAAACATGGATGTGATTCAAAATAACTTATTGGAACACAAAAAAATAAGAAAGGAAATAGACCCCTAATCTAATATTTACAAATATGACCTTTAGTTTTCAATAGCAAAGTTTCAAAAGTATCCCATTCATAAGGATAGGCAATTCTTATCCATTCATCCTTGCTAACTAAAAAGAGTTGCTTTGTTTTCACTTGATGACACATGGTCAACTCTATAGGGTATTGAATTTGGTATGTCTCCCTAGTATTGCTCTATCTTCATCTCATTTCAATACTATGTCACCTTTCTTGAAATGATCTTGGAGTTGCCTTCTTGTCAAAAGACCTCTTCATTAGTATTTTGTGATGATCCATAGCTTGATGAGATTTATCTCTAATCTCTTGCAAATCCATTAATTCTATCAATCTAACCTCCATTTGGGTATTCTCAAGCAACTCTAGTTGATGTGCTACCTCCAAGGAAGACATCTCTTGAGAGATAGACAACCTAGCTTCCCTTCCATAGACATGCACAAAAGGATAATTCAATGTTGAGGTCTTGGGAGTTATCCTATCAACCCATAAGGTTGTCTTCAATTTGGTGTGCCAAGATCTTTGTTTATACTCCAAGGTTCTCTTGATTATTTTGATCAGATTCTTATTAGTAGATTTATCCAACCCATTAACATGAGGATAATAGTTAGATGAAGTGCTTAAGAATATGCCATTACTATTTTCCTAATCAACTATCTTAGTACCCATAAAAGCAAGAGAATTATCTAAAATAATAGTAAAAAGAGTGCCAAATCTTGTTATGATACTATCATAGAACTCTAGGATAACATTCTCATTAGCTTCCTTTAGTGATACTACCTCAACCCATATTTTAAAATAGTTAGTTGTTATGAGTATCCATTTATGACCAACACATGATGGGGATTTATCATGCCTATGAAATCAAGGTCTAATCATATGAAAGGTTGATCAAATTGGATAGGCTTCAAAGGAAGAGCTGTAAGATTATGTTTTCCTACAAAGAAATCACATTGTCCACACCTTCTCACCCAAGCATGGAAATTATTGAAGAGGCTGGGCCAATAATAGCCAACCCTCATGATCTTAGAAGCTATGGTTCTTGGAGAGAAATGACATCTTGCTATCTTGCCATGAAACTTCTCAAGAAACACTCTAAACTGATCATTATCAATGCATCTCAATAGCACACCATTGATGTTCCTCCTAAAAAGCACACCATCCAAAATACAAAAGGGAATATATTACAATCTAAAATATCTCATTTGTGATCTACTTTTATTATTAAGATACTCAATATTTTGAATAAATATGATTATGTCATGTCTCTAATTTTGTGGAGGAAATGAACCAGCTGATTGGGAACAATCATGATTGACTAGAGCCTCTTCCTTTAACTCATGAAGATATAAAGCTAGATTTTTAAAAAGGCATTTTCCCCTTCTCAATTTTTTCATTTTCATATCAGCATCATATTCCATTACCTTAGTGATCCACCCTACCCTCTTTTCACTAAGATCTTTTCTCAAAATAAACTCTTTGATGCTTAGATGAGAGACTACAACATGAATCTTGTTATTTGAAACCATATGTCTAAACTTCTTTAGTCTCCTTACAATAGAAAGGAATTGTTTTTTTACAAAGGTGTACTTGAATTCATAATCTTCTAGACCTTGACTAAAGAATGCAATTGACTGCTCCATACCCTTATCATTCTTTTGCATTAGCATGGCTAAGATAATATCTATTAATGTGGGTTTTATGCATACTACAATCAAATGAGGTAGCCTATAATATTTTAGGATCTCTATAGATGTGAAATCCACTCCAGGGCATGAGTTGTAGGTATGTAGTGTATTTCAACTTGTTAATGGAATAGGGGTAGGGCATTCAAGTTGTTGACAAGGTTTTTTAGACAAAGGTATGGCCTTCTAAAAGAGTAAATTTTTACATGAGTTGGATGGGTGACTAGTCTCTAATATAAAATGGGTAGGTCTTAATAAAAAACTCAAAAAGGAGGGTAAGGTAAAGCAAAAAAGGAGGTTCCATGGTTCTTCATAATTACTTCCCTAGTTGGTGTTTGAATAGACCTAAGATTTCTAAAACCTATGTCTATTACTGGAAATGATAGCACACATGAAGTCAAACATTGTTATGAAGTCTAAAGAAACAAAGATACAAGAAATTCACATGCCTCAGACAAAGGTTTTTCCTTTTAGGGTAGCTATTGCACACCATATAATCAAGAGATTATGGCTCAGACAAATGAATTATCTGAGGTAGTTGTTGCACACATAAAAAAATATACTAAAGAAAGCATAAATACACATTCAAAAATATGATTCAATTGACTTGAATAATTTAATTGATACATCCACTAATATTTCAATAGCTATTGTACATCTCATATTAGTATATCAACCAAAAAACTAAGAATCTACTCATAGCTATTACACACTAAAGATTATTGAATCACACAACTATATAAAAAAAACTAATTACATGGAATTGGAAAGAAAATATTTAGGTCACTTTGCTAATGATCAAAAATTGTTCTCTACTATATATTCTAAAATCTTCTAACATAAAAATTAGGTGGGGTTAAAATTGTATATATAGACTTGGGGAATTTGTCACCTAATCCTCAAAGTTCATGGAAGTGGTTACAAGTGTTAGTTAGAACATGTAGTTATAACTATGGTCAAAAACTGTCTATAAGATAACTAGGAGTTAAAATAAATAAATTAAATTTTTCTAAAACTATGTAACATGTGCATGTACACAAAATATAAAGTCAATTATTTATAATTAACCACTCAAAATATAAGTACATTAGCCATTACATAATTGTACATGCATAACATTTAGCCTATCAAAGCTTACTCATTTGAAGTGTTACATGTACTTTGGTTGGTGTAGAATTCGATGTGGAAAATGAAGATGTAGTTACACCATTGGAATCCTAGTTCTTGTTTGATTTTTTATCTTCATAAAATTTATGTAACACTCCATTATACTTTCAAATGATATCTAAATTTAATAGAAATGACTGATGAATTCTCTTTGTCTATCTAAGGAGATTTACATTCTCATCCTTGGTTATTTGAAATTTATTCTTGAATATCTCAACTTTAGTGACCTTATTTAAAGCTTTGCTTAATTCTAACTCAATTTCCTTAATTTTTAAGCCTTAAAAGATCTATTTAAACTCATTATCTACTTTTTAGATAAGCTTGTTAAAATTGAGCTTGCCAATTAGCTTACCAATGGATTATTTAAATTTAAATAACTTTAGCTCATGAAAAATCTAAAGAATTTGAACCTCATGTGCTTGATATTTGGGGATTAAATCCCTAACCTTTTGTAACCAGTCCTTTGCCTCTTCCTACCAAATAACTACTAAAATCAAAGCATTAGATGCCTCTAGCATAATCACTAGGTCAAGATGACTATATAGTGGGTTACCTATATAGACAAATATCATCTTCAATTTTGAATTCTTATGTCTTAGAGAGTTTAAAAATTTATTGGACTATCTCACATGAGGGGCCATTTTAGCCTTCATAAACTCTATTACTTCCAAGGATTTATAACATCTTAAAGCTACTTCCTGAACATTAGCTTCAATGCCCATATGAATGTACACTATCTTAGACTTTTCCTTGAGTTGATACACTTCCTTATCTAATACTTGAACCTATACCTCTGGTTCCTACCGAGCTAGTTTAGTGCCCTCGTGGACTTCAACTATAGTATCCTTATACACTTGAGCCAGGTCTATTAGATTTTCTTCATACAAAGATTGTTTTGGTTATTAGTTCTACCTTTTGGTAATGGAGAAAACCTCTTGCTTATCTTCAAGGATGACTTAGGTGACCTTGTAATCTTATAGTTTTATCTTCTTCACCCTTTGGATACTATCGATTGGAGGATCAAACAAGGTATAAATGGATGGGAGCTCAATGATATTGAAGTTTGGAAATTGGGATGCCTTATTTTTTAGATCCACTACCCATGGAGGAATATCTAGTTGTGATGCATAATAGGTTATGAAAACAACCTCTTCCTCTACCTCCTCTTGAACCTTTTATTGTTTCCTATGGGATTTAATAAGGACATATAGAAGGGAAGGCCATATGATTTTAAACCAATCCACTCCTCTAAACTGAGG
Organism: Torreya grandis; assembly: GCA_037957365.1. NCBI lineage: Eukaryota > Viridiplantae > Streptophyta > Pinopsida > Cupressales > Taxaceae > Torreya > Torreya grandis. The sequence continues at coordinate 3,941,552 of JARHVA010000850.1, read as the reverse complement.
GAGTGGATGGACTATGACTATTTGGGGCTTGGCCTTCCTCCCCTTTCTAGTTTTTATCACTATGGTCTCCTCTATTGAATTCTTAGATGGTAATGGGAAAGTTATTTGAGTGGATTGGACATGGAGTTATGAGATGGCAAGAGTTATTTGTATTTTTCTAGACACTTTCTTTTTCTTGAGGTCTCTAATCATAGAAGTACCATTATAAATAAAAGAAGTCTATGTGGTGAATGGGATGGAAGTGGAGATAAAGGGATAAATGGTAGTAGTGTAAGTGGATGGTATGGAAGTAGAAAATTCCATAGAGGTAGAATGCTCAAAGATGCATACAAAAAAAAGGGAAAACTGATAAAAGATTGGGTACCTGAAAGAGCAAGTTCCACTAGCTCTTCTTGAAGGCTCATAGCCTTGGCTATCTCTAGCTCAGCTTATTCATCGAAATAATCTTCAATGTATTTAATAATCACCACGTCTCCCTTGGATGGTTATGAATGAGGAGGTTGAGTAAACAATCCCTATAATGCCTCTATTATAAGACTACCCATAGGAGTCCTAAGCTTCCTCTTGTAAACTAGGGGGTCTTTATTTGATGGGGGAGTCTTATTGTGATGATTCTGCTACTCTTAGAGTTTCAATTCCAATGAATTAATAATATGAATTTGGGTCATAAAAATTGGCACTTGGATAGAACTTGTAATAGGCATCTCCTGCATTCTTTCTTCCTCATTAGAGTTAAGGCTGATGGGGTCCCCTACTTGTCCTCCCCTAGTTGAACCAGGCTTGGGTATCTCAAGATCCTTCTTCACTACTTTTAACTTCAAATTTAGATCGAATCCTTGGGAGGAGGAGACATCCTAGTCCTTGGATTTATCCTCAAACTATCCTCTCCAAAAATTTGAATGTTACAACCCTTTGAAAAGCATGTTCCTACTATTTAACTCCCTGGTGGAAACTAAAGGATCATATTAGATAATTCTCAAATGATCCTCTTATAGTTAAGTAATTTTTTCCCATTCCAACACTTTAAAATTTGACTTGGAATTCAAAAATATGAAATCATAGTCATAAGGGTTGTGACTATATAAGATGTTGAATCCGTGAATGTATTTCTATATCAGCCCATATAGATCCTAGTCTCTATGTGGAAGTGTAGGTAAATGATAAATCTTATGCTAGCCACATACTTCCCTAAGATAATTTATCATTTTGTATGTCATCCAAATAATATTTATGAGATGATCAAAATATAAGGCTTTCTTCCACCTTGATAAATCCTCTTTAATGTTCTTCCATAATTGGAAGGCAATCTTCTATTAAACTAACTTATCTAGAACAAACCCTGGCAAACATAGGGTGCTAACCTTATTTCCCCATACCACGATGACATTAAAATTTGGGTATAGTAATTAATCCCCTTTCCCATCCTATTTTGTGAAAATACCATGCCCAATCTAAGGCATGGGTGAGCCATGAATAACTTGATAAATCTAAGGATATACATCCTTAGAGATTCTTACCATATGTTTGGTGTAGCAATAAATGTTCATAAAATGATAGTGATCACAAATATTATTCTTCTTATAAAATATGATCATATCCAAAAATACATCAAGGTCTCTATAGCACATTCCCATGATCGCATCCAATAAGTATGACATCATGAATAAATATCTAATAGGCATAGGGTGCATGTCTTTATGGATGATTTGATTCCTCAACTATAGGGTTATGATCTCACCTAGGGTGTAAATGACATCATGTGTGAGAATCATAGATAATAATGGCACCCAATCTAAATTAACAAAATTAATGTTTGTCATACTAGTTAATTTATTGAGAATAACCATGTTAATATGAATCCATATCCTAAATCTATCACTTAGGATCCTTGATTTAAGCTTCTTCCCTTTCCATGTGATGGTCTGGTTAGGGAGGAGCCACAAAGACAAAAAATTCTCCATCAAAGTTTTTGTATTGAATTGCATTAATGTGTGCTTATCGAAGTAGACATAATGGATACTCAATGATAAATATCTTTGAAAATCTACCCTCAAAATGAAAATTACCACCATGTTGTTACAAGAGTGATATAGGAAATCATCCTAAAATATCTTTCTAAATAGGAACAAGTCCCTTAGGAGGTCAATGTAGGGCATCACTTTTGGCTTGGCTATAGTGAAATGTATTCTCTAACATTTGAATGCCAATAATTCCTTCACAAAAAATCTATCAGCTAGTGTCATATCATCTTCCAATGAAAACACATCCACTAAAATAATGACATCCCATAATGTTGAGTAATTCTTGTATTTATCTCCAAAAACCATGGCATCGAAGATTGTATCCATGAATTTTATTGGGTTTTTAATCAAATATGGGGATGGTATATTACTACCTTCAAATGTTATGGATGTAGACACCATTGTTGTGTGTTTTGTATTTCTCTTACTCTATGTATTACATGCTATATATGTTGGTGTAAATAACTCATCTCTAGCTCAATCATTGCTTCACTCATAATACACTCTTGAAGTAGAAACTAGGGCTATTTCTCACTATAAGATAATATAAGACTTCTGATGTAAGTTAGAAAAAATGCAAATGATGGATTTTAATGGTACCATATCACCTATATAGAATTTTGCATTGAATATCAGTTTATGTAACATAAATGTCCAATGTTCTCTTGGATTTTATTTCATGTAGAATTCAAACTTGTTAGCTCAAGTTGGTGGGGGTCTTAAATTATTGATAGGAAATATTTTTGATTTTATTTTGGCTAAGTATGCTAAGACTAGTAATACTCTTAGTAAAATATCACATAGGGTGTATGCCAAAAAAAGCTCTTGGGTCAACATCCATAGACTAATTCTTTGAGGGATTTGTTTTAGCAAAAATGTCTGCAATAATTTCCTTAAATAATTCACCTAGGAAAAATTCCTAAAGCAATTATCCTAAAGGGCTATTTCAAAGGTCTAGAGGGCACTTTCAATTCCCTTGAAGGGTACTTTTGATTTGAAGGGTCCACTTTGATGGGTATTTTGTCCATGATAGAAGTCCTGATGGGTCTACTTTGTGAAAGCCAAAGGGATCTTTTGATTTTATTGAAGGGTTCTTTCATATGGTTAAGGTTCATTTCAAAATTCCTAAAGGGTAGGTTACACAAAACCTGAAGGGTATGTGGCTTGGGTCTAAAGGGTCTTTATTCTCTCAAAAAAAATTCTTGAAGGAGCTGGCTAAAGGATAAAAGGCCTAAGATAAAAGTATCAAAGGGTATTTATAAGAATGGAAAAGGTATATGGACACTTTGAAAGGGCCAAAAGGTCCTTTTAAAAATATTCAAAGGGTAAGTGGGCACTTAAAAAAAGGTCAAAAGGCTTGGGATAGAAATCTTTAAAGGTATGTCCATGTGAAAAGGGTCCAAAACACAAAGGCCAAAGGGAACTTTTCATTGGGAAAATGGGTTGAAACAAAATACTGTGAAGGATCAATCCCATAGGATAAGGGGTTTGGAACAAAAGATTTTAAGGGTCACTTACACAAAACTTGAAGGGTATATGCCAAAAATATCTAGCAAAAATGCTAAATTGGTCAATTTAGGAAAAACCAAAAGTTTAATTCAAAGGATAAAGGACACTTTAAAAAATGCCAAAGGGCTAGTTTAAAGAGTCTTAAAGGGTATGTGGAAAATATTACAAGGATCTCCTTTGAAGCAAAAAAAACTTTTCTTGAAGGGTCTACTTTGTAAAGGCTGAAGGGCACTTTTGATTTTCTTGAAGGGTACTTTTGTGTGGCTAAGGGTCATTTCAAAAAGTCTAGAAGGATAGGTTTGGTAGGGTTAAATGGATAATACATTAAGGACTTTGTTTTGGGAAAAATGTTCATAGTCCAAAATTCCATAAGGCAAATTATTTGTAGGTCAAATTATGTCAAGAGAATTATATTAGAAAAAATGTCTACAATAATTTTACTAATAAAATAAGGCTTTCTAAACATTAAGCCCAAAAGAAAATAGGCCCAATAACACCCAAAACGTAGTATCCAAAAAGATAATTGGTACAAAGGCCAAAATAATTATCTCAAAAATATAAACTCAAAGAATAATCTCTGTAATATAAAAGTTAGTCTCATAAAACATAATGCCAATATCAACTTGCCAAAAGTGAAACATCTTAGGTTTTCTATATTTTACATAAACATATGAAAAGGACTCAATATTAAGATCAAAATTCAAAAAAGTGGGTCCCCATTTATTTTTAAAGAAACGGGGAATGTTGGGTACAGTAAATGGTGACTTACAAGGGGAATACTCCTGAGTATTCAAGATCCTAGAACTCCAATCTCAAAATATTTTCGATCAATCTTGGAGTATGTCATAGAAAAATATGTGAATAAAAAATAAGAATGAGATTCCTAGGTTAATTCACACAACATACTTTCCTTCTAATCCCTTGGATCTATGTGTGTTAAATGTGGATTTTATTTAGCCATTATTATGATGAGTTTTTTAGGTCTTAATGAAGCTATAGGTTTTGTTCTAGTATCTGTTAAAGCTCATTAAATCTAGAGAAGCTTAGTCATTTCTCTACTACTATCCAGGCATCCATATCTCCAATAGAGATACCTTAGGTTTATTTTCTACTCATTCCATTATCTTATTATAACTATGATGTATGGTGCATTGACTTTATTTCATCATGTGAGCTATTTTGAATTTTCTTGAAATTTTATTTTGCTCTTTCGATCTCATTGGTTCTTTCCTCTCTTTTATTTTGTTTCTCTTATGTTCAAATCAATGAAAAAGAGAGGAGATGAAACCCTAGTGAGTTGGTTTAATTATAAAACACATTTTTACTATAACATCCATGCCAACAAAATCTACACCCATAATTGTTACTTCCAACAAGTATTTAATGTGATGAGTGCATTTGATCCAATAAATAAGAAAACTTTCTAAATTTTTATGAAACACCTCAAGAAAAACTTCCACATGCCTAGTAAAAGTATTAAATTGTGACATAATTCAAAACTAATCCTATGATCACTTTCCTTCATCTTAAAGTCTACAAAACATAAAAATGCACCCAATCTATAAAACTAACCCCCCAATGTGTCAAGATAATTTTTCACCTTTTATATAATTCATAAACTTAGTTGTTTTAGATTTTAGTTTGGAAATAATTAGACCAAACACAACCTCAAATGCCAAATAAAACAAAGAACAAATAATCTAAAAAAGTAGGAAACTACTCTAGAAAGCACTGAGACCTAATCTAAGAATTCTAAATACCAAAAAGCAAAACAACTAAACTAGAAAGCATGAATATAAACTAGAAATCATGGAAAATTAAACTAAAAAACATGGAAACCTACACTAATCTTACGTCTAAACTTATCTAAATTTTCTCAATTAGTAATATCTATATATGGAACAACTCTAAAGTAATGCTTTAGGAACTATCTATTGATTGGATATGTAAGCTCATTGCCTTGGAGGTCTTTTAGACAAAATGCATTATTTTCCATGATATTTGAAAGTTAATAGGTTATAATATTTAAATGGGGAAAACTTATCATGTTGTCCTTTCTTTTCATAGGCTTTGTCCTATATTAGCACTAAATCTAAAATTATGAATGCTTTGACTTTTGCTCTTTTATCAAACCACCTTTTGAATAAATCCTAGTGTTTGTTAAATGTTTGCAAGGATTTAGTACTTGAATCCTCCATTTCTATTATATCAAGCAATAATGATTCTTCTTTTTCATTAGGTTTCATGTAGTCTTGCATGAACTGATTGGTGGGTAGTTTCAATGTGATGGGGAAAGCTGGTTTGCATCCATATACTAACAAGTAGGGTGAAGTTTTTAGGGCTTGCTTTTATCTCATCTAGTCTACCCAAATAGCATACTTTAGTAAATTATGGCACTCCCTAGGCTTGTCCCCTACTAATTTCTTGATTTCATCAATTAGATTTTTATTTGTTGACTCTACTAATCCATTTACCTGAGGGTAGTGGTTAGAAGCTGGCCTGATTATGATCTAGTTGTCATGTGTCCATTTAGTGAATTATAATGATATAAAATTTGGTTCATTATCACAAAATAAAGAGATGGGCATGTTAAATCTAGTTGTTATGTGTTTCTAGAGAAAGAGAATCACATCTTGTGCTCTACTATTCTTTTTGGCCACTTCCTTCATTCATCTAGTATAATAGTTTATAGTAATAAGCATGAATTTATGGGTTATTGAGTAATTTGGGTTGATTACACCAATGAAGTATAAACCCCACTATGCAAATGTCCTTCTTTCAATAATTGGATATAGAGGTATTTTTGTATGCACTTGCCTATTGGATAATGTTTGACATTCATGGTAGGTCTTGGCATGCATATGTGCATCCTTAAAGATGGTTGGCCAATAATAACTCAACCTCAAGATTGTATAGGCTGTGGTATTCCCAATAGGGTGACAACTACATATCTTTTGATGCAAGTTCTCCAGAATCTCTTTAGCCTCTTTAATAAGGAATCTCTTTAGTCATGATGAAATGAGCATATTTGAGCCTAAAATATCTCCTTATTTATCTATTGAGCTCTGGGGGGAAGTTTTTGTAATTAAATATTGGATTATATCTATTTATTAATCTACTTTAGAAACTTGTGCTACACATACCTCTTCAATGGTGATTTGAGGATTAGGCTCAGTTATGAGTTAAACAATACCTTTCCCTTTGATGATATTTATAGGCCTGATCTTTATGTATAATTCTTGGAGCTTGGCCATCCATTTGCCTTGGTATTCTCCTATCTCATTCTATGATAGGGTGAGCTTGATAGCAGGGTCGGGTACAATAACAGTGGTTTTATTCCTCAAGAAGTAATGTCTATGTTTATTCATCACTTTGATAAGGTGAATTTTTTTTGTTGATCATGGAATACTTGAGTTTGTATCCTTTATATTTATGGTCATGAAATCAATCAGATGATAAATTTCATCCTTCTTCTATGTGATAACTATAATAATAGTGTGTTCTAAAGTGAATAAATACAAATAGAAATCTTTTATGAAATCTGGGCTAATTAATATTAGAGCTTGAGATATGGAATCCTTTATGCCTTGGAAAGACCTTCTAGCTTCAGTTTTCCACTCTATTTTGGCATCTTGCTTGAGCATGGCATTTAGAGTCTTGATGATTTTTGCAAACCCTAAGATGATCTTCCTGATGAAGTTGCTTTTGATGAGGAATGACTTTAGCTCCTTCTTATTGTTTGGCTGCTAAATTTTTTAAATTTCTTTGATCCTATTTGGATCGATGGTGATCCCATATTTTTTGATAATATGTCCCAATATTTTCCCCTTAGTGACTCCAAATGTGTTTTTATTTGAGTTTAATGAAATACCAAACCTTCTATAGCTATCAAAAATGGATTATACATGACTTATGTGATCTTATCTATTATTTAAAAAACTATGAGATCATCCATATAAATGATTATGTATTTTACTATTGCTCCTTTGAAGGCATGATCTATGGTCTGATGAAAGGTATCTCCTATACTGATTAGGCCAAAAAACATCTTTTTATATGCATAAGTACCCCATTTAGTGGTAAACACCATCTTCATTATATCCTCATACTACACTAGTACCCAGTTATATCCTAAAAATCCATCCAAAAAGGACATCATTTCAAAACCACTCACTATCTGTATTACCTCATCTAGAGAAGGTAGTGGATAATTGTCTTTCTCATAATCCCTATTCAAATTTTTGAACTCTATACATAATTTGATCTCACTAATTTTATCTTGGCACCGAATTTTCCACCTAGGTAGAATGTTAGATTGGGAAAATTATCTTGGCACTTAATAACTTCTCCATTTCATTCTAAATAAGATGATCTAGAATAGGATTTACTAGCCTCTATCTCTACCTAAATGGTTTATGGTCTTACTTTAGGGGAATAATGTGTGCGATGACTTGTAGGTCATACACCTTTAGGTCTTCATAGGTCTAATCAATAAATCCTTATATTTGGAAATCAAATAATTGACTCACTATCTTTCCTCCACAATGTAGTTGAGGCCAATGGTCACATAACATGAGTTATGGTCATCACCTAGGTTTTCTATCTTGAAGTCTAATTCATCGACCTTAGGCTATCTAAGTTACTATGCTTGAGGATCTAAGTTGATTGTTCTTTCTAAGGATACTAAGACAATTTGATTTTGATTTTATTTGAGTTGGAGAATGTTTCTTTTATCTATTTTTTCTTGATAGAAGTGGTTAATGTCCTTTTCATCGATGATTTGGGACTTTAAATCCCCTAAATTAGTTAAGAACTAATAATATGATGATCATCATTGAAGATATAGAATTTTTTTATATTATCTATAATAGAGGGACAAGGAACTAATTCAATAGAAAATATCATTACCACAAACTTCTACAATGGCTCAAGATTGGTAGTAATAACTAGTGAATCGATGACTTGATTCTACTCTCTAAGGAGTGCTACTATGTTAAAATATTAAAAAAATTAAATTAAATCCCATGATTTATGATCATATATTTTTAAATAGGATAATTTGCACTGATATTTTTTTGTTGCCTAGTGAACTACCAACTCTGAATCACCAAATATATTTTTCTATTTTACATTATTCTATAGTGTAAATAGTAATCCCATAATTAGAGCCTCATACTAAACTCTATTGTTAGTACATATAAAATAAAATCTATAAGCTTCCAAGAACTTTTACCTTGATAATCAATTAGTTATATTCTAACACCCAATCCTTGCTTGGACTTAGCTCCATCAAAATGCATAGTCCATAGCTAATTTGAACCTTCAAGCTCTAGGTTTTGTACTAAATTCTGAGTGGTACAAGTATAAATACCAAGAGTGGGAGAGTCATACTTTACCTCTTCATTTTGACATTGTATTCCATATTGGAATATTTCATTCTTAGCTCTCTATCAATTTTGATTTGATTTACAACTCCTCTCCATGGTAGCTAGATATGAGAGAAGTATATCAAAAGATATCCATTAAGTGTTTTAGACCAATCTCTACTCAACAATAATCCATAGCCTTCTAGTATGTTCCCTAATAGAATATCAATAGTCATCTAGACTCTTGGTTCTGATGTTATTTGGATGTATGAGTAATTTAGTTCTCTAACTATTAGTACTACCATTTTATCTAGTTGAGAGACTAATATCTTTGAAGGACTTGGGGTAATACCAAGATTTTTAAATATAGAGGTAGGCATAATAGTTGTAAATGCTCTATAATCAACCAAATAGTTATGACTGTTATTATCGAATGCTCTGATGGTTAGAAAAAATGATGGCACTTCAGGGTTGCTCTTATAAAGGACATTGGCATCAATAACCTTTGATTTGTTCATAGCCATTATACTTATTTATATATAAGCCTTTATGGTAGTGGACATCCATAACAACTCCTTTTTTAGTGATCTAGGATAACTCATGGAGATTTATATTTGCCTTAATCTTCTTCATATCTTCCATAATGGTATATCCTCCTTTACTTAGCTCTTCCTTGCTTGGTGGATGATCATTCCCTTTTGGAGGGGGTGTATTTTTGTCTTGTTTGGGATTTGGAGGAATTGCCATGGTGTTTGGAAGAGTCAAGGTGTTAAGTGGCTATTTGTTCCTTAAATTGTATGCACTTCTCTAGAATTTCTAGAAAACATGAACTTTATCTATATTATCTTTTGGTTCATTGTCATCTTTGGCTAGGAATGGAAACTTGTGAGTTTTGAAGAACATGGTTGTGCTAGAAGATCTAAGATCATGATGGGATATTCATAGATTATTCATATAATCTTATCTAGTTTCTTCCCTTTGAAAGATCTCAAATGTTGTACATAACTCAATGCAATCAATCTCTCCTAATTAGGGTGTATTATATATCTTGTACCAATTAGGGAGAGCCATTTCAACTATGTTGATTTTTGGGAGCTTACTAGGCTGCTCCATTTTATTTTCAAGCCTATTGAATGGTCTATTATATCTTTGGAACACATTATTCTATTTTTTAATTGGTACATTGGTGTTACTCATCTTTCATTGCATATTCAAAAATAATTGCTCAATTTTTGGACCATTTTTTGAATAGAATCTAATTCAAATTTTGTGGAATCTATACCTTATAGAATAGCCATGGGAAGTGAAGTAATATGTTGGTTCTATTGGTAACTATTATCTATCACATGATTGTTCATGTAAACTAAATCTAGCTACATTGTCTATGTTAGTGGAGGTAGTGTGTATAATTAATTTTGATTGTATGCTAGAACATTTTTCTTCACGTGGTATTAGATTGAGTGCTATAAATCCATTATTTATGTTAGACACCCTAGGCATTTATGTATTGATCTATCTATTAATTCTAATAACCTCTTTGAATGTCAATGCCAAAGTATTGGTAGCATGTATTCTTCTCAAGAACATGGTGGTGATATGTTCCAAGGTGTTATTATATATCTTCAATGTTAATTTTGGTTGTGGTTTATACCTCAAGGTCAACTAGTTGTACATATTTTACCACCTTTCATTAAAATCATAGATGGGATAACTAGGCTCCCTCTTCATACTGGTGAAGTTTTGATATACCAATCTAGGATTGGTGACCTTTTTAAACTACACAAGAAAATCCATTTGACATTCTTCCTAATTGGTGATGGAGTTTTCCATTAGATTTAAATACCAATCATAAGAATCATGCATTAAAGTAAAATTGAATAATTGACATGCAACATCTTCATCAACTAAATGCATTAGTCTTAAAGCATCTTTTATAGATTTGATATGTTCTTCTATAGTTCTTGGCCCTAAAGGAGAAAATTATGGAATATAATTTTTGGGACTATGGGGAAAATCATGCACATATCCTAGGATGGTGATGGTAGATCCAACTAACCAGGGCTATTGATGAGCCATTATTTAATTAATAGGCAAAGGGTTCCTTATAGTTATGGGATGCCCTAGTGGAGGTGGTGGATTTTTCTAGATTAGAGTTGTTGGCACAACTCTAGGTCTCATATGACTTTTCAAGGGTGACACTAATAAACTAGTCTAACAATTTGATCTAGTCACTCTCCTGGGTGACTCTAGTGCAACTCTATGCAAAGAATAACCTCTATTATTAAGGGGGTTTAAGGCCCTCCTTCTAACACCAATAAAGTACTATTGATGTGGGTTTTATGTACACTATAGTCAAATGAGGTAGCTTCTAACATTTTAGGATCTCTATGGAGGTAAAATCTACTCTAAGGCATGAGTTGAAGGTGTGCAGTGTATTTCAACATGTTGATGGAATAAGGGTAGGGTGTGTTAGTTGTTGACAAGGTTTTTTGGATGGATTTATCGCCTTGTAACCGAGTAAATTTATAAGTGAGTTGGATGGGTGGCTGGTCTCTAATCTAAATTAGGTAGGTCTTAATAACAAACTCAAAAAGGAGGGTAAGGTAGGGCATAAAAGGAAGATCTATAGTTCTTGAGAATTACTTCCCTAGTTGGTTTTGGAATAGACATATGCTTTATAAAACCTATGTATGTTTCTAGTAATAATAACACACATGCAATAAGACACAGCTAGGAAGTCTAAGGAAATAAAGATGAAAGAAATTCACATGCTTCAAACAAAGGTTTCTCCTTTTAGGGTAGCTAATACACACCCATTAATTAGGATATTATGGCTTAGGCAAATGAATTATTAGAGGTATCTTTTGCACACACATAGAAAACTACACCAAAGAAAGCATAAATACACATTCAAAAATATGATTCAATTGAATTGATTAATTTAATTGATACATCCACAAATACTTCAATAGATATTTCACATCTCATATTAGTATATCAACCAAGAAATTGAGAATCTACTTGAATATATAACACACTAAAGATTATTGAATCATACAACCATATAAATAACAGCTAATTGCATGGAATCAGAAAGAAAATACTTAGGACACTTTTTCGATGATAAAAAATTATTTGCTTCTCTATATTCCAAAATATTTTGACATAAAAATTAGGTAGGGTTAAAATTATATATATAAACTTGTGGAAGGGGTCACCTCATCCTCCAAGTTCATGCATGCAATTACAAGTCTTAGTTAGAACATGTAGTTATTAATATGGTCTAAAACCATCTCAAATATAACTAGGAGTTAAAATACATAAATTGAATTTTTCTAAAATTATGAAACATGTGCATGTAAATAAAATAAAAAGTCAATTATTTATAATTAACTTCTCAAAATCTAAGTACATTTGTCATTATATAATTGTACATGCATAAGATTTAGCCTATCAAGGCTTACTCATTTAGAGTGTTGCATGTGCTTTGGTTGGTGTAGAAGTTGATGTGGCAAATGAAGATGTAGTTACACTACTATAATCCTACTTCTTATTTTCATTTTTATCTTCATAAACATTATGCATTTCTCCATGATAATTTTGTATGATATTTAAATTTTGAAGTGATGGTCAATGAATTATCTTTGTCTATCCAAGGAGCTTTGTATGCTCATCATTGGTTATTTAAATTTTATTCTTGAATATCTCAACTTTAGTGACCTTTCAAGCTTTGATTAATTTTGACTCAATTTCCTCAATTTTTAATTATTGTAAGCTCTGTTTAAACTCATCAACTGCTTCCTAGATAATCTTGTAAAAATTTAGTCTGATAGTTAGCTTACTAGTGGAGTCTTTAACTTTAGATAACTTTAGCTCATGTAAAATCTAAAGAATTTTATCCTCATGTGCTTGATATGTAGGAAGTAAATCCCCAACCTTTTTCAACTAGTCCTTTACCTCCTCCTACCAAATTATTATTAGGTTCAAGGCAATGGATGCCTCTAGTATAGTCATTAGGTTGAGATGACTATATAATGAGTTTCTTATATATACAATTAGCATATTCAATTTAGCATTGTCATCTCTCAGAGAGTTAAACAATTGATTAGCCTAGCTCACATGAGGGGCCATCTTAGCCTTCATAAAATCCATTGCTTTTAAGGAGTTATAGCATCTTGAAGTTTCTTCTTGAACTTCAGCATCAATGCCCATAGGAATGTGCATTGTCTTGGCATTTTCCTTGAGTTTTTTCACTTCCTTCTCTAATACTTATAGATCTACCTCTAGCTCCTACCAAACTAGTTCATTTCCCTCATGGATTGAACTATAGCATCTTTGTGTGCTTAATCTAGGTTTGATAGATTTTCTTCATACAAATATTTTCTTGGCTATTTATTCTACCTTTTAATAAGGGAGAATGCCTCTTACCTTTCTTTAAGGATGACCTAGGTGCCCTTGTCATTTTATAGTTTTCTCTTCTTTTCCCTTTGGATATTTCCATTTTGAGGATCAAATAAGGTAGAAACAAATTGGAGCTCAGTGATCTTGAAGCTTCTCAATTAGAATTCCTTTCTTCTTAGATCCAGTGCCCAGACAGGAATATCTAGTTATGATGCATCAGAGGTTGTGATAATAACCTCTTCTTTTGCCTCAGCTTAAGCCTTTTGTTTAATCTTATGGGATTTAATGAGGAAATATATAAGGGAAGGCCATATTATTTTGGACTAATACATTCCTCTAAATTGAGGGAGTGGATGTACCATGACTATTTGAGGCTTGGCCTTCTTCCCCTTACCAGTGCTTGTCACTATGGTCTCCTCTATGGAAGTGGTAGATGGGAATGGGAGGGCGATTTGAGTCGATGGGACATGGAGATGTGAGGTGGCTAGAGCTATCTATATTGTTCTAGACACTTTCTTTTTCTTGAGGTCTCTAACCATGGAAGTGCTAGTAGGAATAGAAGGGGTCTGTGTGGTGAATGGGTTTGAAGTGGAGATGGAGGGTGAAATGGTAGTAGTGTAAGTGGAGGGGATGGAAGTATAAAATTATATAGAGGTATACTACTCAAAGATGCATATAGAAGATAAGGGAAAATTGGCAAAAGATTGGGTACCTAAAAGAGAAAATTCCACTACCTCTACCTAGAGGCTCATAACATTGGCTATTTCCTGCTCAGCTTCCTCATTTGAATCATTTTTAATGTTTTTAATACTCACCACATCATCCTTGGTAGGTTTTGAATGTGTAGGTTGAGTAAAAAATCCATGTGATGCCTCTATTATAGGATTACTCATAAGAGTCCTAGGTTTCCTCTTGTAAACTAGGGGGTCCTTACTTGAGTGGGGGAGTCCTATGGTGATAATAATGACACTCTTGGAGATGATATCCAAATGGATGTAATAATATTAATCTAGGTAATATCAATTAAAACTTAGATATAACTCATAGTAGGCATTTATTACACTCTTTAGTCCTCATTAGAGTCAGGGTTGATGAGGTCCCCTACTTGTCCTCATGTAGTTGAACTAGGCTTGGGTATCCTAGGCTCCTTCTTTACTACTTTAAACTTAAAATTTAGAGGGAGTCCTTAGGAGGAAGAGGTATTCTAGTCCTTGGATTTATCCTCAAACTATCTTCTCTATAAATATGAATGTTTCCACCCTTTGAAAAGTACCTTCTTACTATCTAACTCCCTAGTGGAAACTAAAGGATCATCTTGGATCATTCTCATATGATCCTCCTATAATCCAATGATTTGTGCCCATTATAATGCTTCCTCATTTTACTTGTAATTAAAAAATATGAAATCATAGTCATAAAGCTCATGACTATATGGGATGTTGAATCCATGAAAGTGTTTCTAGATCAGCCCACATGGGTCCTAGTCTCTATGTAGAAGTGTAGGGAAAGGATAACTCTTGTTCTTTCCACCTACTTTTTCAAGGTGCTTTATAATTATATATGTCATATTATATATGGTTATGATATGAAAAAAATATAAGTCTTTATTCTACCTTGACAAGTCCTCTTTAATGTTCTTCCATAATTGGAAGGCAGTCTCTTGTTCAGCTAACTTGTCTAGAATAAAATTTGGTAGACATAGGAGACCAACCTTTTTTCCCCATACCATGATGACAATAAAATTTGGGTAGAGGAGGTAATCCCCTTTCCCAGCCAATTTTTTAACAATATTATACCTAATTTAAGGCATAGGTAATCCATGAATAGCTTTTTAAATCTAAGGATAAACATCCTTGGAGATTATTACCATATGTTTGGTGTAGCAATAAATGTGCATGAACTGGTAGTGATCACAAATCCTATTATTCTCATAGTCTATGGATAGATCCCATATGCAACAAGGTATTTATACCACATTCCCATGACTACATATAATAAGTATGACATCATGAATAAATCTCTTGTAGGAATAGGGTGAATGTCTTTGTGGATGATTTTCTCCCTCAACTGCAAGTTTATGATCTCATCTAGGGAATAAGAAGTGTCATGTGTGAGCATCATATATAACAAAAAAACCCAATCTAAATTGAAAAAATGAATTTTGGGCATACTATATAATCTATCGAGAAGATTAATACTAATGTGAATCCCCATCCTGAATCTATCAATTGAGATTACTCCTTCTGGCTTCTTCCCTTTCCACATGATGGTCTGGTCAGGGAGGAGCCATAAAAATATCACCTTCTCCATAAAAGTTTCTATGTTGAATTGCAACAATGTGTGCTTATTGAATTAGACATCATGGATACTCATTGACAAATATATTTGAAAATCCACACCCAAAATGCAAGTGACCACCATGTTGTTACTAGAGCAATGCAAGAAAGCATCTTACAATATCTTGCCAGAGAAGAAAAAGTCCCTCAGGAGGTCAATGTAGGGCATCACTTATGTCTTGGATACAAAAAAATGTAGCCTCTATCATTTGAACACTAATAATTCCTTTACAAATAATTTGTTTGCTAGTGTCATATCATCTTCTAGTGAAAACACATCCACTGAATCAATGACATCCCATATTGATAACTAATTCTTGTATTTATCTCCAAACACCATGGAATCAAAGACTATATTCAAGAATTATGTAGAGTTTTTAATCAAATATAGGGATGTCATATTATTACCTCAAAATTTTATAGATGTAGATGCCATTTCTTCATGTTCTATATTGCTCTTACTTTATGTGCTAGGTGTTATAGATTTTGGTGTAAATAACTCAGCTCTAGCTCAGTCATTGCTTCAATCGTAGTACACTCTTGAAGTAAAAACTAGGGATATTTATCACTCTAAGATATTATAATACTTTATATGCAAGTTATCTTGAATTCAAATGATGACTTTCAATCATGACATATCACCTATATAGAATCTTGCATTGACTATCAGTTTATGTGACATAAATGTACAATGTTCACTTGGTTTTTATTTCACGTAGAATTCAAAATTGTTAGCTTAGGTTGGTGGGGGTATTAAAGTATTGACATGAAATATTTTTGTTTTTATTTTGGCTAAGTATGGTGAGACTAGTAGTACTCTTAGTAAAAAAGCACTTAGGGTGTATGTCAAAAAATGGTCTTGGGTCAACATCTATAGACTAATTCTTTTATAGATTTGTTTTGAATAAAATATTCTCAACAATTTCCCCATATAATTCACTTGGGAAAAATTATTGAAGAAATTATCTTGAAGGGCTATTTTGAATGTCTAGAGGGAACTTTCAATTCCCACGAAGGGTACTTTTGATCTGAAGGGTCCACTTCATAGGGTATTTGTCCATGACAAAAGTCCCAAAGGGTCTACTTCATGAAGTCTAAAGGACTCTTTTTATTTTATTTAAGGGTTATTTCATATAACTATGGGTCATTTCAAAAGTCATAAAGGGTAGGTTACCCAAAACCTAAAGGATATGTGGCTTGGGGTCAAAGGGTCTTTATTCTCTTAAACAAAGTGGTCGAAGGAATTGGCTAAATGACAAAAGGCTTGGGAAAAAAGTCTCAAAGGGTATATATAAGAATGGAAAAGGCATATGGACACTTTTAAAGGGCTAAAAGGTCATTTTCAAAATATTTTAAGATTAAGTGGTCAATTTTTAAAAAGTTCAAAAGGTTTGGGACATAAATCATAAAGGGTATGTTCATGGTGAAAAGGGTCCAAAAAATAAAGGATGAAGGGAACTTTTCATGGGGAAAAGGGGTTGAAAGAAAATATTCCAAAGGATAAATATCATATGGTAAGGAATTTAGGACAAAATTTATGAAGGGTCACTTACATAAAACCTAAAGGGTATGTGTCAAAAGATCTAGTGGAAAATGGTAGCGGTCAATTTGGGAAAGGCTGAAGGGTTAATTCAAAGGACAAAAGACACTTTAAAAAAAGATGAATGAATATTTAAAAGAGCCTCAAATGGTATGTGGAAAATATTGTAATGGTCTACTTCAGGGCAAAAAAAACTTTTCCCAAAGGGTCTACTTCACAAAGGCTGAAGGGCACTTTCAATTTTCTTGAAGGGTACTTTCGTATGGCTAAGGGTCCATAGGTCAAATTTCAACTGGAAAATTATTTTGAATAGAATATCTAAAATAATTTCATCTATAAAATAAGGCTTTCCAAATAATAATCCCAAAATAAAATAGGCCTGAGAACACCTGAAACATAGCATCTGAAAAGATAATTGGCATAAATTCCAAAAGAATTAGCTTGAAAAATATAAACCCAAATAATAATATTTGTAATACAAAAGTTAGTATCATAAAACATAGTGCCAATATCATCCTACCAAAAGTGAAACATCTCAAATTTTCCAAATTTTGCATAAATATATGAAAAGAGGGATTCAAAATTAAGATCAAAACTAAAAGAAAGGGTCGCTATTTCTTTTTCAAGAAAAGGGGGATGTTGGGTACAACAATATCAAGGTTAGAAAATGAATATAACATGAATTATTTAATAAAATTAGGATTCACAAGAGTAGGATATTTTTAAATTACTTTCTTTAAGGCTTAAAATTTTCTCTTACCCTCTTTGGTCCAAGAAAAGACTTGGTCTTCTTGAGCATAGCTATGATAGATTTCACCAAAGATGTAAAACCAGGTATGAACCTCCTATAAAAAAATTATCTTTCCTAAGAAAATTTTAAGACTTTTCTTATGCAAGGACAATGATAATAATATAATAGCCTCTATTATTTTAGGATCAATAGTCAAACCATCCTTGGAAATAATATGTCCTAAGAGCTTTCCTTCATGAATAATAAAGATGCACTTCTTTAGATTAAGAGATACTCCATATTGCCTACATATTTCAAACACTTGTCTCAGGTGTTGCATGTGTTCATTAGAATCTTTATAAAATAATATTATATCATCTAGATATACTAATAACATCTCATTGATCAAAGCTTTGAAGGCCATGTCCATTGCTCTTTAAAATGTGGCATTTACATTAGATAGACCAAAGGGCATCTTCTTATAAGAAAAATTCTCCCATTTAGTAGTGAAGGTTGTATTAAACTGATCATCTTCACTGAGTAAAATTTTATTATAGCCTGAATATCCATCTAGTAGAGAAAAATGTTGAGAACATGAAACCATTTGCAAAATCTACTCCATTGAGGGTAGAGGGTAGTGATCTTTTAGTGACAATATATTAAGATCTCTAAAGTCTACACAAAGTCTTATCTCCCCATTCTTATTTATAATAGGCACAAGGTTAGATACCCATGTTTAATGCTTGATGGGAAATATTATCTTATATTTAAGGATTTTGGCAAGTTCTAACCTCATGAGTTTCTCAACCTTGGGGTTGATGGGTCTTTGCTTCTAACTAGTTTAAATCCAAGTTCTAACTTAATGGTATGGTGTGAAAGGATATGATCAAATAATTTGAGTTCATTATATTCCCAAGCAATATATCATGAAACTCTCTACACAAATCAATGAATGCTTTCTTCTCTAATGTAGAACATACCTTGACTATTTTGAGGAGTTTGTATTTTAAGATCAAGACTCTTTCATAATTTTCCTCTTTTTTAGACATACTCACTTTATTATTTTTATTTTGATAATTTTCATTGAAGATAATTTATAACGTAACTAAACCCTTAGGTATCTTATTGGTTATTAGTTTCATAATCTGATCACCTGATTGTTTTTGGAGCCTCCTTTGGTTTTTTGAAAAAAACTTAGCCTCATTATGTAAGAAACATGAAATGTGTTTATCAATATCAAACACTTTCCAAGACACTTATTTAATAGGTAAAAAATTCATGATAATGATATTAATATGAAACTATTTCCCTCCTCTTTTATGGTAGTTAGAGTATCAAATTGAGCTCCTATGAAAGCTGGTCTATCAACATGACTATTTTGTTCCCTTAGGACTAATTATGTATTGAATCTATTAAAGTCTTAAATAAAATCCTATAACCTATGAATATATTTCTTAAGAAAAGGGTTCTTGTAAGTAACCACATTCCTCACCTAATGCACAACCAATTCACTATGTCTATATACTTACAAGTTCTTGATTCCTTTTCTCCTTACCCTCCATGAATTAAACCTTCATACTTGGCCAAAATACAAGTAAAAATGGAATTGAATATGTACAAAGCATAATAATATTTATTAGATGGGGAGATCAACATAACACCATCCCCTACATCAAATTTACTTCTAGAACCATCAAAAAACATCTTTCACAACTCATCATTTTAACCCTCTTCCTTGCCAAGTAGATGTGTTGATACTCCTTCATGTATAAAATACACTCCTAAATTAGTTTTCTCCATAAAATAATAGGGATCCTACTCATATTTATTAGTTAAATATTCATCAATAAACAAATTTTAAATAACCTCAAGCTTGGAATAAGTGCCATCATTTACAATAGAGTCCTTTTCTTCATGAGCCAAATAATTCAAATTAAAATATTTCTTAATGTAAGTCTAAATTTTAAAGATTGAACATTGTTTTAAAGGCCAATAAATAATAATAAAATGAGAGGTATCCACCTATCTTGGATGTGAATTCCCTTGATAGGAAAATTTCAAAGTGGGTCGGGAGATCAACCACAACTATGTCTTGCAAGATAGGAAAACTAGGACAATCATACAAGAAAACCTTCAAGCCTTTTATCATCCATAATGAATATTTAGGTGTAACATATAATTAAAGTAACCCTTTGATATGTGTCTCATATTTTAGGCCTATCTTGTTAGCTAGAACTTTGGGCATGATAGAAGTATAAGCTCCATTATCAACTATACAATTGTGTACTAACTTGTCACCTATAATTAGGGTAGGTAAAATTGTGGAGGTTTCTAAGCCCTAGTGGATGGTTCAAAAATGGTATTAGGATAATTTTAAATATAAATATGTATGTAATAAAAAATGAATCCTATCCATAAATCAATCCTAGATCAGTTGGGATAGTGCACATCGATACTTCTAATTGGGGCGCATAGAATTGTTAAGTGGGAGCATGACCAATGTGAGGATATGGTAGACATAATTAGGGGATAATTTGTCACAACACACCATGTAAGATAGGGTTATAAATCCTATAGTTTAACATAATCATGTAACAACCCTAAAATAGTCTTATCATTTAATATTTCACTAATCTAATAACAAGAAAAATACATGTAATCTAGTGTACATGAAAGATTATGGCACAAAGTGGGGGTTAGTAAATAGAAGGAATGAAAAAATGTATAGGGAAATTTAAATAAAATAATTATGAGTAACACCCTAATATATGGAATATTAAGAGTAATATTATTTAATACAACACTTATACTACTTTTATATACTATACGAGAGGAGAACTAAGTTAGAATATACTTACCTGAATGTGAACCTATCAAGACTCAATCTCTCTCTTGGACAAAGGGTCTTCACAAGATGTTGTTGTGGTTTATAAGGATAAATTTTTTAGGCCAAAGGATCCAAGACCTATCCACAAGACTAGATTCTCCAAAATAAGAAACCTAATCTAAGTCTCCTCAAGTAGAATGGTGGAAGAGAAGATTATGAAGAAGTGCAAGTGAATAATAAATATATATTACATATATTAATAATGACTAAAATGACCCTATATTTATAGGACTATCTTAGGCTAAATTTTTTTGGGAATGTTAGTTGTGCTAGGTTGACCTAGTTGACCTAGCACATTTTTAGGCTAACTTAATAGGTCTATGCTAGGTCAGCTAGGAGGCTAACAAATAAAAATAAAAAATTTACACAAACTAAACTAGGTCGACTAGGTTAACCTAGTATGTTGAATAGGTCAAAAGGGTTCCAAATACAAAAATTAAGGATAGAAGGAGCAAAAGACTAGAAGACTATGCAAGGGAGGAGAAATCACTTAGGGGAAGGTTTTAAGAACTAGTTGGATTGGTAATAATGTGGAAAAAAGAGACAATAATCCTATAAAGCACCAAAGGTCTACCCACCCCTTTCTCGATGCACCCCTTAGGGCATGCACTTAGAGAGATTGAGTCTTAATGGGTTCCTACAAGATGTAAAGCATCAGTAATTGATAGAAGTGTGAAAATATTATGTGTATACATATGCCCCACTCAAACCTCATCATGTGTCACTAAGGTATAATAGGGGATGGTTATTTAAGAAATAATATAAGGACACACATAACATTGATGCTAAAAAAAGTTTGTATTATTTTAAAAGCATACAATAACTAAAATTAAATGACTGAAAGGTAAATTAATATAAAAATTAAATAACTAAAAATTAAATGCAATGTGTACCTTAAATTACCTTTTGACATGGGATGGTTATTTGCTATGTTTTTAGTTTTGATTATGTATGGCATATAGACTACTTTTGATAAACCTAAGAATACAAAATTAAAGAGAAAAAATAAACAAATGAAAGAAAAGCCAAGATAGTTGGTGGTGTGAGGATGGGATGTACTTTGGAAATTTGGTAAGCTAGGGTGATAGGTGTTATGTTATACCAAATTATGAAGTGAAAAACAAGATTAAATTAGGTAACTAAAAATACAAGGCTACTAAAGGTTAAAAAACTCAAACAAGCTATCCTAAAGTAAGAAAGGCAAACTCACCAAGTCAAACCAAGGACACATGTCAAACAAGATGTAAAAATAAAAATAAATGGTAAAAAGACTAAATAAAAAGATAAAAATGATAAAACAACATTGATGAGTGAGAAGTAACAATCCATATCTCAATCATTAATGGAAAAAGGTGCATAAAAAGGAAAACAACATTGTTGAGTGAGTAGTAACAAACCAAATCTCACTCAACAATGGAAAAAGGGGTACGAACTTAGGTATCCATAACAACAAGATAAAAAAATTATGATAAATGGGAAAAATAAAGTAAAGTAAGTTTAGTAAATGTAAAATGAGGTAAAGCAAATGGTCCAAAGTTACTCAAACATTTTCTTTTGCTTTAAGGATAGATAAAAATAAAATAGAGTAGTGCTAGCATGTTTTTAAGAGGTCAAAAAGAAGAAATTAAAGAAGAGGGAAAAAATATTTGGAATCATAATTTATCTATCAAGGGGGGGAAATGAAATGGATGGAGGGGATAATGAAGGAAAAACCAAGGTAGAGAGAACTCTTTATCAAATTCAAGACACTCAATTAGGTTTATCAAAACAAGAGGACTTTTAACCTTAAGAATAATGAACTTCTCTTAGAGACACAATTCTTGGTTAAACAAATGGAGTTGATAGATCATCCAAAGAAGGCTATATACATGAAAATTAAAATAGACCTACCTACGCATGATGTGTTCCCCATTATTCAAGACCCCTTATAGAGCCTCCAGTTTACTATGAATATTGGGCATTTTCATGAGAAATTAGGTATCACCATAGAGGTTTTTTTGAATCCCATATTCTAATCTACTATCCTACCATACCTAAAAGGAATTTGACTCTATGAGAATCTAACTGTAGAGTTTGAGCTTTGATTGGAGATAGGATATGTACTTGTAATCACATCTTTTGGTGTGAATTTGAATTTTGAGATTTGTATGTTACATTTTATATATCATTGCCTTTTGTTTCAAATTATTTGGATTTTAAATTTCTTTTGATTTTCTATTCCTCCTTCATACAGATTTGGAGAACCAAACACAGCCTAAAAGATGACTTTCATTTGAAAACTTGGGACAAGTTAGCTAAGAGAGAAAAACTTAAAAGAGCATGGGGCCTAAGAGTCTCATAAATCTAGGTAAATTAAAAGTTATATCTTGACTTTGACTTTGTTTTATCCAATGAGGAGATGAGAGAAAGGGGAAATCAAGAGGAATGACACATGGAACAATTTGAGTTACTTCAAATTACAAAAAATGTGACAAAGAGAAAAATAAGGGATACAATGATAGTAAAGGGTGATTCCATATCATAAGAGAGGGAAATAGAGGAAAACATGCTAACATACTTTGCTTGTAGATTTAATCTAGGAAAAGAAGCAAAATCCAAAGTTTGAGAACAACCCATGATGGTACTAATAATTAAGAGAACAGAAAAAGTGAGGGATCCTTTTTACAAAGCACCTCATAAAGAAAAACCCAAAGGATGCCAAAATAACTTTGGCAAGTAGTAAAAAGGAGAGATAAAATAAGTAAAAGATAGTGGTTTTGTGAGGGATGTTGGGTCTTATTTGTAGTCTTACAAAGAAACTCAAAAAATAAAAACCAAAGGGTGAAAAATACAATATAAAATGTATGAAGATAAGGAAGACTATGGTACATCAAGAAACCAAAATACCAAAATGGAGGACTAAAGGTTTGCAAAAGGAAGGAAACTACTGTAGAGGGAAAGACCCATGCTTAAGTGACCTAAAAAAATATTTATAAAGATAGAGATAGAAAACATGATAAGAAGTAAATGTTTAAGAAAAGTACCTTTAAATAATTATAGGCCCCACTAATTTTATGCATATTTTCCTTCTTTATCATGGGTGTAATCTAATTTAAGGACAAGATCACCAACATTAAAAGTGTGGACTTTAACACATTTTTTATGTTATCTGGTGATGCAATCCTTGTATTAGTAGTTATGTTGTAATGTAGAAAGATGAAATTCATTGATAAGATTAAGGGAATAAAGGCAAACTTCACATAATTCTTCATTAGGAATAATTCCATGAAGAGATATACGTAGAGAGGTAAGTTAAACTTCTATTAGAATAATTGACTCAAAATCATATACTAACAAAAATGGATTTGCCCCAGTGGTAATATGAATGTTAGTCTAATGGGCCCAAAGTTTAGGGTAAAGATGAATATGCCAATTTATGTAGGTTTCATGAATTGTCTTTTGGATAATTTTGTTGATAATTTTATTGGTGGCCTAAACTTGACCATTGCATTATAGATGATAAGGCATGGAAAACTTGTGATTGATCTTAAATTTGGTGCAAATTCGTTTAACATGTTTTTTTTTGAAATCATTACCATTTTCTAAAATGATGGTATAGGGAATGCCAAAGAGGCAAATAATTTTATTAAGAATGAAATTATAAATGGTAAGACTAGTAACATTAACAAGGGGAATGGATTCTACCCTTTTAGTAAAGTAGTTGGTAGTGGTGATGATAAAGATGTGCCCATCTTGGGAATGAGTAAGTTTACTAATGAGATCAAATCCCCATGTGGAAAATGGTCAAGGAAATTCAATAGTTTTAATCTCAATAAGAGGTGAATAGATAAGATCATTATGAAGCTAACAATGATTGCATTTCTTAGCATATTTAATTACATCCTTTTTAAGAGTGAGCCAAAAATAACCCATACATAGGTATTTGCATGCTATACCATGTCTGATATAGTGACCACTAAAAATTACCCCATGTGATTGCTCAAGTAGAGGAGGAACCTCATCTTGCATAACAGAATGAAACAAGGTACCTTCAGCATTGTGATAGTAAAGGATGTTATGTCAAAATACATACTTGAAATATTGATTATAAATGCTTTTATTTTCATGAGAATCTAAATCAAGAGGATAAGTTTTATGTTTGAAGTATTGAATGATATCTTGATACCAAAGGATTTGTTGAATAGTCATAGCCTCGATGTAATAGATAAGTGAATTAGGTGGTTGAATAGATGATGGATATTTTTTAATTTTTATAATAAAATAAGGATAAAAAATAACTTTGAGGATGAAAGAGAGAAGTTGAAGAATAAAGAGAATCAACAATGGAATTTTG
Organism: Torreya grandis; assembly: GCA_037957365.1. Taxonomy (NCBI): domain Eukaryota; kingdom Viridiplantae; phylum Streptophyta; class Pinopsida; order Cupressales; family Taxaceae; genus Torreya; species Torreya grandis. Next base: position 3,916,429 of record JARHVA010000850.1, on the reverse strand, counting down.
GTCTCAAGGAATAGGCTCGATAGTGAAAGAGATAAAGTCCTTATTAAGATTGGTTTCAATTTGATGATAAGTAATGAGGTTATCAATTTTACATTGATAATCGCCATTAAATTAATGACAAATGATCTGAGAATCTCATAAAGCCTAATGTTATTGTATGTCTAGATCAAGAGTAGCTCTCATGCCTAAGATAAGATCTTTGTATTCATCCATATTGTTGGTGACATCAAAGGTAAAATGAAAATATAAAAGAATGATCTTAATGAGAAGACTAGTGAGAATGAAACCTACCCCATCTCCTTGAGTTCATTTATCACCATCAAAGTAGAGGGTACAAGTATCCTCATGCAAGTCAACATTAATGTTAGGGAGCTCCTCGATAACTACCTTTGATTTAGTAGTATTGGATGAATGGGAATATTCTTCAATATTATTGGCTTCAATATTAGTAGTATAGCTATGAAAATAATTTTAAAAAGAAATAGATTTATTAATACCTTCAATGAAAAGGATATTGTCATCAAGAAAGTCATCTTGAAGTGAAGAAGTGGTTGGAATGGGAGTTGTGGCAAGTTGGTCAGCTATGACTTGCCCTTTAACAAATTTTTATGTGATGATACAAAGATCAAATTTCATAAGTAATACCATCCATTTGCTAATTATATCTCCAATAATAAAGGCTTTGGAGAAGAAGTAATGAAATGTGTCTGAATGAACAATGACATTAGTTTGATATAACATATAATGACAAATATCTTTAGTTGCAAAATAAATAGCGAGGTAATCATGCTCAGCTTTGGTATAATATGTCTCATAATTAATGACGCATCGGCTAATGTAGTAAATAACACACTCTCTTCTAGTATCATATTTTTGGGAAAGAATTTCCCCAACTAAAATAGGTGTGGAAGAAGTATAGAGAATCAAAGGTTTATCATTAGAAGGTGGATGAAGTGTAGGTGGATGAAGTAATGACACTTTCATATTATTGAAGGCTTTTTGACATGGACCCATCCATTATAAAGTTGTACCTTTATTGAGAATGGAAGTTATGGATTAAATTAGATAAGCCATTTTGGGTAAAAATCATCTAATTTCCCTAATTTTGCCTAAATAAGTATGAATATCAGGAATAGATTGAGGAATGGGCATGTTAACAATATCACTAATTTTGGCTGGGTCAATATCGACGTCATGGAGAGAGACTAAGAATCCTCAAAATTCATTGAATGTGACTCTAAAAACACATTTGAAAGGATTAAGTCTAACTTTGTATTTAAGGAGATGGTCAAATATGATAGCAAGATCAAAAAGATATTTTTTATTATGTTTGGATTTAGTAATTAGATAGTCCACATAAGTTTTAACAATTTTATAGATGAGATTGTGAATTATGTGAGTCATATCACATTGGTAGGTAGCTCTAACATTATTGAGACCTAAGGGAATTTTTATGTAATAATAGTTACCCCATTCCGTGGTGAAAGTAGTCTTATGTTGGTCATCAAGAGTGATGTGAATTTGATTGTATCCTGAGAATCCATCCATAAGAGATAACATTTTGTAACTTACCATGGAATTGATGATGGTGTCTATTGAAGGTAAGGGGAATTTGTCCTTAGGACAAGAAAGATTAAGGTTGCATAAATAAATATAAATGTGGATGGCCATAGTGACCTTCTTATAAATAGGAATAATGTTATAAACCCATTCATAATAATCCACTAGCTTAATGAACTTAGCATCTAATAATTTAATGATTTCCTTATGACATAGATTAGTAAATTTAAGTACAAATTTACATTAATTTTAATGTAGTAGATTAGCATCAGGATAAGTGATGATGTTATGAACCACAATACTAGGGTCAATGTTAGGCATGTCTTGGTAGGACCAAGTGAATGCCTCTTGATATTTATCAAATAATAGTCTAAAGTCATCATGCTCAGATGATGAGAATTTATGAGAAGTTGTGATCAGTCAAGGATAAGATGGGGTACCATATTCGATATAATTTGTCTCTTTGATAATCATGGCACTATCATCTTGAAAATGGTAAGGTACATTCAGCAAGGCTGAAATTGGATTTGTTTCAGGATCAATGCTAGCGATGAAGTTATTGAAGCAAGGAGTTTTATTCTTTAAATTTCCAAGTTTATGATGTTGTCAAGGAATTTGAGGTTCCTTGGCATGAAGTAACTCAAAAATATCTTCATCACTATGCAAGGTAAGAATAGGAACATAATATTCAAAATCTACTTCAAGATCTAGAATTTTATTGCCATGGTGATCATATTTAAAATGAATCTGATGGACATTGGTTGCCTTGGCATCTAGTATAATTGTAGAAGTAGATGAAGAGGATGGATTTTAAAATGATGTGAGTGTTGATATATTTTATGCTAGGAAAATAATATAAAGAAATGATATGATCCATAAGAGGTAGAAAAGATGAAGGAACACATGTAGGTTTAGAATGTGTAAGTTGTTCTACCACCTAAAGAGTATTGATAAGTAGAGAATTGGTGGGAGGTACATGACCCTCAAGATATAAGTCATGATGTGTAGATATAGTATGTACATCTTGATTGAAGGCTTGAATTTGGGCTAAAATATATTGATAGTACTAGATATCCAAGTCTGTAGAGTGATCTTGGGCCATAATATAGTTGTCATCATATGTTGGAAAAATTGTACATGCTTGAAACTTAGGGAGAGTTTCAAAAGTTGAAAGCCCAATTTTTATAAATGTATGAGGGGGCATAGTGAGAGGATATTAGATTAATTTAGCCACTCTAAAATCATTGAAAGTAAAGGCATCTTTAGGTAAAGAAGGCTTTGGAGCATTACATAGAGGGGTAAAGTTAGTAATCTCATTCATGATAGGAATAGTTTGATCTCAAGGTAAGAGAGGAGGAAGCCAATCCAAAATATATGGGGGTAGATTCTTAGTATTAATAGTGTAATGTCACTCATTAGGCTCATCATCATCAGAATCTATAAGATTAATTTAAAGATTAGGAGTCATGTTGAAGAACTTAGGTAAAGGAGCACTATTGATTTTTAAAATTATAGGAATTCAATATCGAGGCTTAGGATTAGGAAGCTGGATACTCCATGGGTTGGTATTAGGTTCATGTTTGTAATATTTTCCATTATGGAAGAATTTAATACACTAACTACCAAAAGAGGAGATGTCCCTCATCTAATGAATCAATGGATGACCAAGAAAAATGTTATAAGATAAAGTAAGACGAAGGACCATAAGCTTGGTTCTAATAGTATTAGGTCCAATGGTCAATAGAATCCAAATGTAGCTAAGTGGCTTTAATTAGTCTTTTCAAAGCCACAACAAGTAAGATAGGTTTGTTTAAGATGATATTTTTTATAACCAAGTTGTTGAATGAGCCATAAGGATGTGACATTAATACCAGAACCTTCATCAACTAGAAATTTTTGGATAAGGGTGGTATTAATGGGTACTTTGATAAAGAGAGGTAGATCATCAATGCAAAAAATAATTTCATCATTGATCATGTCCTCTTCAATAAATTCAATGGAAGGCTTGGAATAAGGACACATAGTCTTAATAGTATTGACATTGGTTGGTTGAGAATTGATAGAAGGTGGCTTTTCATCTATGGAAGATGGATCTTTAATTTCTTGAAGTTGTTGCATAAGAAATTTATGATGATAAGGTGAAGTGTGAACCAAATCCATGAGATGAATCTTACAAGGCATAAAGTTGATTTCTTTAAGAAAATTCCAATGTGATTTAGAAGAACTAGCATGAGGTTTAGAAGTCAAATTGGATTTAGGAGGTATGGATGTGGTGGGAGGATCAAAAGGAGGAAGTTGTTCCTTAGGTGCTTCTGAATCATCTTGAGTGGTAGTGGTATCTTTAAGTAATTATTATTTTAAAGATGGTTTATTAGGATTGGTAATAGGATCTTCGTGAGCTAGTTTATGATGATAATTAACCTTAGTGGTGTTGACATATTGAGATTTTTTATAATATAGGTCATAATCTAAATCGATGGCATAAACATCCTTGAAATTTGATTAATTATTGTTGGAAGAAGAGGCTAGATTATTAGAATTAAAATATTTAAAGTTTTGGTGTTTTTGAGATGCAATAGCATATTCTTGACAATGAAGTTTGATCATAGCTTCATGGTTGAATGAGTCACCAAACATATAAGAAATGGCACACTTAGTGAGCCCTCTAAAAGATTCATGAGAATGCCTAATGTTAGCATTGAACCAGTAAAATAGATTGGGATCATACCACTTAGGAGGAGCATTGGGATAAATGAAAGGCTTTGAGGGTGGTAAAAATTGTTGCATTTGTTGAACCAAAAAAGGTGTATGAGATGGTAAAGGAACATCAGATTTAGTAACTCTAGGTTTGGTTTGGGAAGTATTAATAGTGATAGAATTAGATGTTTAAAAATAACATTTAAGAATTTTATGGTTGGGTTCGAATTGATTAATAATAAAGTCTTGATGCTTAGCTTGGTTAAGAGCTTAATTAAGAGTTGGAAGAGAAAATGTTTAAACCTTGTATTAAAGAGTGGTTATAAAGAGTTTGAATAAATTATCATCAATCATATTATGATTAGCTTTATGAACTAAAAATTTCCATCTTTTAATAAATTCATGAGCTGATTCATTAGGATATTGTTTAGCATTTATGAAGTGACTAAGACAATTTTCAAGGAGGTCATTATGTTGAAACTCTATAACCAAAGGATTAACCAAATATTCGACTTTTCAAATATAATGTTGAGGAAGTTAATTATACCATTCTAATACATCACTAGTGAAAGTTTTGACTAATATCTTAGTTGTGGAAAATGTATTAATTTAGATTCAATCTTTGTAAATATTTCCAAGTGCTTTGAGGAATGGAGTAGGGTTTTTAGTCCCATCATATTTGATAGTTTGAATTATGTTAAAAATATAAATGTATGAAATTAAGGGAGATAAAGGCTCATTTTGAATAGTTTGAAGCATATTTTTATTCATTATGGGTTAAGGAATAAAATTGCCTGAGGCATCCTTAAGAGGTGGAGGAATACAATTAGGATTAGCTTGAGGATGAATAGTTAGAGGTTGATTAGTTACACATATTAAATGTCATTGAAGTTGTATCATTAGTTTGGTACTAGAGTTTTGCATGATGTTTATTTGTTGAATAACTTGATATAAGAGTTGGGTTGTATTAGGATGTGAGTTAGTGTTAGTTGGAGTACTCCCCAAATTAGGTTAGGGGAGGATTATTAGAAGGAGCATTATTAATGGGATTATTAAAGAGATTTGTATCAATTACTCCCACATTAGTTTGAAGATCTTGAGAAGTGTCTTGATAAGTATGTAAAGGATTGGATCCATCAACTTCATCTTGAGGTGTTGTTTACACCATGTTATAGTTCATAGATGAAGGATGAAAAGTTCCCCAAGAGTGATGGTTCTCTTGGGAAGAAAAGAGAGGGATGAATGAACATCCCATATAGTATTTAAATAGATTTAGGTTTTCTTAAAAGATTCTAATAGGAGACCTCATTATGATAGAACAAAGATGAACAAGATGAAAAATTAGAGAAATGGGAAATGATATTGAAAAATAGAAAATAGAACTTGGTCAACCAAATCAACCTAGTGCAAAAAATAGGGCTTATAGATTGTACTAGGTTGATTAGGCCGATTTAGTGCAGTGTACAGAAGCCAAAAAAAGTATAGGGTCGACCAAGTTGACCTAATATAGTTAACATATAATAGAAAAAGGTTGATAAAAAGATTACAAATAAAACAAGATAATTTTTAGCTAATCTAAGAAAGTAAGTGCATAAAGGAAACACATAGTCAATTGAATTGACACTGGCCAATTCAATTGATGCACACAAAGAAAAATATTGCACTAACAGTAGATAATGCAAGATTTTACACACATAATTGATCAAAGATCAAGAAAATAACTTGAAAATTAAATCTAGCCTCTTGGTCAACCTATAATGTTGATTAAATTATTAATAATGATTTTAAATATAAAGGGAGATTAGCTATAATTAAGGTACTAGATAGCAATCTATGGATAGTTTTAGGTATGTTTAGGATGAAAAGGAATATAGTGGTAATGATACAAACTAGGCATTGGGGCCTAACCCCACACTTCACACACCATGGTGATAAGGGTGTCAGGATCTTACATAAAATATACCATTAACCATGCTTTATACTTGACCAGAGCATCAAGCCAACTTCCCCCTTAGTGATGAAATCCAAGTAGGTTGGCCTAGGTATTCAAATGTTTAATTTCTTGTTGATATTTATGTGGTTTGATGATGTGTATACAAAAGAATAGAAATAGTGCAACTAAATGATTAATTGAAAACTACCTAATTAGACTATGTGAGCTATTATAAGCATGCAAACAACTGAAAAGAAAGATGTGATTAACATATATGGTTGATTCTAACTTTAAAACAAGGTATAGTTGAGGAACTATATGGATAATCATATAGAATAGGGTTGATAGGGTCAAACATATACTATGGAAGCAAAGTCTAAGAATGAACTAGGTTGGTCAAGTCAACTTAGTTATTTTAGAGCACATAGAACATAGAACTAGGTCCATAGGGTCAACTTAGTTGACTATGCAGAGGTAGTTTTGAAGACTACAAACTATGAAATGAAAGTATAGAAAAGAAAAGATATAAAGAATTAGAAACTCACTTGAGTGGTTTAGAGATGAAAATAGAGAAAATTAATAATCAATAACCTTAGAGAAAACTATCAAAAACTTATAAATTGGGTTGAGTTGGTCAACCAAGCAATACATAAACCTATTAAAAAAGTGTTGAAAATGCACTAGGTCAACTTAATTGACCTAATTAACTAAATAGGAAGTCTAAAAACTAGAAAAAAATTACACATGGTCAAGATAGTCGATCAATTTGTCTAAATAGAGTTCTGTAAGTTCTTAAACCTATACTAGGTTGAGCTAGTTGACCCAGTTACCTATTCCTGCAAACCTACACATAAAGATAAATAAATTGGGTTGATAGGGTTGATCAAACATAGTAAATATATGATAAAAATAATGATGAATAGAAATGAAATAAGTGAAATAAATTATTCAAAGGTTAGTTTCATGTTTTGTTCACTAGAATGTATGCAATCAGAAATGCATCATGTCCATAAATCAATCCTGGATCAGATGGGATAGAACACACCTACACTTCTGATTAGGGGACATACAATTTTTAAGTGGGATAATGACCAATGTGAGGATATTCTAGACCTGATTAAAGGATCACTTGTCACAACACACCATGCGAGATAGAGTTCTAAATCCTATATTCTAACACAATCGCATAACAACCCTAAAAGAGTCCTATGATTTAATATTTCACTAATCTAATAACAAGAAAAGTAAATCTAATCCAGTGCATACCAAATATTGTGGAAAAAAGTGGGGGTTAGTAAATAAAATAAATAAAAACATGTATAGGAAAATTAAAATAAATTAAGTATGAGTAACACCCTAGTATATGGAATCTGAAGATTAATATTATTCGAGCCAACACTTATTCTACTACTATCTACTAAAAGAGAGGAGAACAAAGTTAGAATATAATTACCTAAATGTGAACCCATCGAGACTCACTCTCTACCTTGGCCAAAGGGGCTTTATAAGATTTTATTGTGGTTCATAAATATCACTTTGTTAGGCTAAAGCATCTAATACCTATCCATAAGACTAGTTTCTCCAAAATAAGAAGCTAAAGATAAGTCTCCTCAAATAAAATGGTGGAAGAGCAGATTGTGAAGAAACATGAGCAAATAATAACTCTTAATTATATATATTAATAATGACCAAAATGACCTTATATTTATAGGAGTATCTTACCTTTAAATTTTTTGGGAACATCGGTTATGTTAGGTTGACCTGGTTGACCTAACATATTTTTGAGCTAGCTCACTAGGTATGTGCTAGGTCAGCTGAGAGGTTAACCAATAAGAAGAGAGAAAATGTCTGCAAACCATACTAGGTAAACCAGGTCAACCTAGTCTGTTGAATAGGTCAAAAGGGTACCAAAAAAGGAAATGAAGGATATAATGAGGAAAAATACTAGAAGACTATGTAAGGGAGGAGAAACAGCTTAGGGAAATGTTTTAGGAACTAGTTGGATTAGTAATAATGTAGCAAAAAGGGACAATAATCTTGTGAAGCACCAAAGGTCTACCCACCCCTTTCTGGATGTACCCCTTAAGGCATGCACTTATACAAACTAAGTCTCAATGGGTTCCTATAAGATTTAAGGTGTTAGTAATTGATAAAGTGTGAAAATATTATGTATATACATAACATATCCATGACTTTCATTTGAGGGTGAGGCATTCGTAGGGATAACAAATAATTTATTTTGTAGTTATTTTTTATCAGGCATATGAAGAACATCCCAAAGAGAAATAGATGTTTTAGTGTTATTTAAAGAATATATAATGTTTAAAGAAGCCATACATATTTTCTCTTGGGATCTTGTAGGCATATAATTACTTATAACTTGAGGAATAGGAGCAGACATTACAACATTTTGACTTGATGGAGATGTAGAAGTTTTTATAAATATCACACTTTTAGCTATCTTATTGCCTTGAAATAGGATTGGATGAGCTTGTGGGTATGCTACTAACTCCTCTTATATCCTTCTTCTTGGCCCTTTTATTTTTTGTGGCAAAGGCTCCTTGATTTAGCATAAAAGTGTCTTCAACCATAAAATTGGTGAAGATCTCTCCTTGAGGTTTCCAATCCTAATTAACTTGCATCATCACCTCATCATAATTTGATAGGAGGGGAGTAAATACTCCTTAAGACACCAAATATTGATGTCCATTCTCATTGGCATCCCTAAATTTGGCTTGCTACCAATCTTCTCCCTATACTAAATTGCTATGAACCGGTACCATCTCTCTTGCATTGGTAGTAGAGTTAGGATTGTATTCATTAGCAAGCCTATTGGGATTAGGATACCATTGGCCTCCTCCTCTTAAATATTTTTGGCCATATTATTTATTATAGGGGTAAGGATTATGATAGGCACCTTGTTGCATATTTTCTCACATATCTGGAGCCTCCAACGCTAGGAAGTTTGCTTTCCAATCAACATCATTTTTTGCCTACCTTAGAGCAACCTTAGTTTTGGTATTGAAATTACGAAATTGGGATACATATAAATTATTATCAGAATCCTGAGATAAGGGAGGCATAAAAACCATAGGAGGCAATCTTCTAGCTTAGATGAGACTATTCTTAGCTTTGATATCAAGATAATATGCTTCAAAAAGAGTGGAATCTCCCATAGATTGAAGCATGAAAGCAATTTTAGTCCCAATGGATTTAAAGTAAGTAGGGAACACAAAAATAGTAGGTGGTATCATGGGAGGAGACAATATATGCCAAGTCTCATGAAACCTTTCATTTAACTCATGCATTATTTATTTGGGTCCCCATTTTATCACATTAAATTGATGTATGAGAGAGGCATGATCACTTTTGACTCAAATTTTGAAAGTCAACAACACTCCAAACTCATCCCATGTTTTGATGCATCCAAATTCTAGAGTCATATACCAATCAAGGGCCTTCCCTTTAAGGGATATGTCAATGAGTCTAATGGAAATGTTTTATTGAATAATATTTTGGAAACTGTAAAAGTTAGAAACATATCTAATGTGCTCACTAGGTTTGACATGATTCTCAGCATTGAATGTGGGCACACCTTTCATGGCATTAAGATGAATGACATCATATGAATGAAGTTGAATTAGATTATCAATATTTAAGGAAGGGAAAGCATGAGGTCTAACCATGTATTCTTCTTCAATATCTTCAATTTATTTAGCCTCTTCAACCTTTTCCTCCCTAGCAAAATCTGCTCATTTTTTAAAGGATAGAGTAGGCTACGAATATGAATTTCAAGAGGGATTTCAAGATAAATGGATGAGTTAATTTGATTGAATGTTATAGTAGAGGATGACCTAGTGAGGACCATGAATTTGAAGGCAAGTTTATAATAAAATAATATCCTAGAACTAGATTTACTTTGAAGGAGTCGCCAAATGCCGAGTAACACACCAATTTATAGATAATTTTTTCAAGACCAACATTCACCTTGACTAGTTGTCTTGAAGACCATCAGTCCCATTGGGCATGCCAAAACTATTATCACCAAATATTTTACTCTAAAATAAGTTATTCAAGCTTCTTCCACATTTGGGAAACATGGGAACATTTCCAAGTATGTGGGTGTACCTATAGTTGAAATGAGCCTCTAGATTTAAGGGCTAGCTCCAAGAAAGTATCTTGAAATGCTCTTATCTATACAAAATGATTACTTATGTGGAACATAGTTAGAGAATTAATGAATTTAACCTACTCTAAAGGAGGTGATGAAATGAATATTTAGAGATCCACTCTCAAGATTGAACTCATTAACATAATAATAGACTATGAATATAATTAATATAGTGTCTACAAAGTTTTCCAAGTAATAATTTTTACCTAGAGGTTGATTTGATGGACTTAGGCTGGAGGAAAATTAGGTTAAGGCTTTAATCAAAGTAATTACAGTTAATTATCCACTCTATACTTGAGACATCAACCTTAAGACACACTAGATGACCTACAAGAAAAGTTTATTAGTACTTAGGTTAAACTTGGACCTATAAAAGAAAGATGATGACCAATTTTACATATCAAAAAAATACAAACACTAAGAAAAACAATGAAAAAATAATCTATTCATTACTCTTAAGAGGTGAAAAATAAAAACTCTGGTAGAGTCTAGTCATACTAGCTTGAGGGATGCTTTAAAATAACTCCAAGGTTATATTTTTTGAATAAAGAGGGAAAGAGAAAGAGAGATTTTGTGATAAAAGGGGAATAAATTAGTTTAAAACTTTGAACCATATTTAAAATTTATTCTACCAATTATGCTCATTCAAACTTCCTAATTGATCTAGGTCACTTAAGCCTATTGCATAATTACATTATTCCCTAGTTGATGCTCACTGATGGTTGAAATTATGGGATCAAGTTTTTCAGAGTTAGGTTCTAAAATTAATGTAGTTAAAATAATCAGATCCATCTATTATAACTTTATCCTAAGGATAATTTCTCCTAATTGGTTTATTCTGGCATACAAAAGTGGAGAGAAGGGTCCTTTTCATTTAGTTGGTCCCAAAGATGAAACTATTGAGGTTTATATGTTTGTCTTGGTAACATACTTCAATATTTTGGATTTGGTTCAAAGTGAACCATTCTCAAATGCAGCTCCATGCATTTTATTTACCTTACCCCATCAAAAATTACTTTTTATACCTTTGTCTAAGTTACCTGGGCTCGCCTTCATTTGATTAGCCATCAAAAACTGACATAGATCATTGATTTTTTGACTCCTCTCCCTCCATTGATCTACCTAATGTGAATGAATGTAATATGTAGATTCTCTACCATATATAAAATTATCATTCCACTTGTCAATAATGTTTTTATTTTATGATCTTGTTGCCATCCTATTGCTTTACGTGTTTATGCCACATGGTGGCCTCTCAAGATCTTTGACCCTTTTGACTCATCTCACTTTGTCAGATCAATATGGATGATACAACACATATCATATATATCATTAGAACCAATTTCATACCAATTAAGCTTGAACCATTGTATTTTTTCTTGATTGATCTAAACTTTTAGTACTTGTCCAACTTGTGGCTCTTTAAATGGCTTAAACCTAGGGACCTTTTGACTTGTTTGACTCTAGTGTGAGCTGATAGATCTCATATGTTAGTATGTGAACTGACACATAACTTTAGATATTGATAAAATTTAAACCTTTTTATGGACCTTTCAAACCCAAATATTTACTTGATGAGGCTTGAATTTGACAATTGTGTGAATGTCTTGCTCTGTAGGTCCAGCTTTGAACACTCATAACTTGAGCTAGGAAGCTCGTGCAAACTTGAAAATTTCAAGATATGATCTATGGATAAATATATACATAGATATATAATCCTTTAACTTGCATGGATTTTTGAGTGAAGATGAAATATGATTAAACAAGCTAGTCTTCTTAATTCCATGTGATGTGCATGGCATCCTAGCCCCTTAAACTCGGTAAGCTAAAATTTGAAGGATTAGATCTTGAGATAGAAGATTAATCAAGCTATGAAACTTGTAGATAATTATATTTAAATTAATTACATCGATCATGCATTGTATGATGGTCACATGAGGCTTCTTGAGCTCATTTATAAAATTCACAAACACATTATCTAGTTTGGTTCTTCATGACATCTTAATGACAGTCTGGTCCCTTTACTTTCCCAAATCATATTTGATTCAATCTTCTAAGGTCTTAATGAGGTTTTAATATTATTCCAATATGTTCCATATCCTTTTGAGCTTATGAACACTGTGAGATCCTACTTGGATCAATTTTAAAGGATTGAACAAATGATTTATTTAGCAGAATTCAATTCCATTGGAGTTTTACATTGGGCATAATACTACAAACATTTTGACTTGGAAACTTTGTCTTCTAGAATTTTGAAAAGACATTTCCTTTGTGATATTTTCAAAGACATTTCCTTCAAGATTTTTCTTGGGACACTTGTTTTAGATAAAATGTTTGAAAGAATTAGTTCTTCAGGAAAATTGTCTTGGATAATTTTCCTGACATAAATGCACTTAGCTCCTTTTTTCTTGGAAAAAATGTCCAAAATAATTAATTCTTTAGGAATTTCTATCATCCACTTTCCTTGAAATAATTAATTCTATGGATTTTTTTGTTTTGGACAAAATATCTAAAATAATTTGTACTTAGCCTTTTGCCTTCAGGACAAATTATTTGAAAGAATTTTTCCTTCAAGAAAATTATCCTAGATAATTTTCGTAAAGTAATTATAATACTTAGCCAAAATAAACCCTAAAATATTTCTTTGAGAGAATTATGCCTTGTACTTTTGTTGTAGGCTTTATGTGGAACAATTTATTCAAAAGAACTCTAACACTTAGCCAAAAGTTGAAATATTTTTGAAGTGTAAACTAGGTTTTCCTGGACTTATTCATAAAAATGTTTAGACACCATGAAAACCTGATTGGATCCCTCTACTTTGATATGTGACTCTAGAATGACCCCTTAAGACACCAAATGACACAAGGACTAAGCTAGGCTATGACCAAAGCTATAATGGCATATGAAATGACATGAAATGAGCTACAACATACCCTATGAAATTATAAAAATCCCCTATACAAGATCCTTATTATATAGGGGGTTGATCTATTTTGGCCTGAGGTAAAAATTGTCAACAACTTGATTCAAATATTGAGATTTAGTATTTGTTTCATGTGTTTTGAAAGTAATGTCATAGGGTTTTTTGCATTTCCAAATGATAGAATCATGGTCAAAATTAGGACCAAAAAGAAAATCCATAGCTAAATTATGAATCTAAATACAAGTCTCATGAGAATGACCCTAACTAGAATGAAACCAATAATACAAAGACTTCATAGGATAAGTGCGATCAATTTCTCATGGAAGAGGCCTTTGTTGATGTTTTATTAATTTGGCTAAGGATAAAGTTTTGTGAACATTGATGTTATTAGGTGAAGATAAATGAGGATTGGTAAATTATTGAGAAGGGGGAGATGGTTTTGAATATTATTTAGGAAAAATAGATTGAATAGTGTGAATGGTGTCAGAAGAGTCCGTGACACCATCATTGGTAGCATGACAATTATTTTTATTGAGTAATATATGAGTACCCATAGAAGGTTGGGGTGGTTTGAATTGATGCATAAGGAAATATTGATGTTTAGCTTGGTCAATAGCCTCCTCTAAGGTACATGGAGAGAGAGTTCATACCCAATATTATAACTTGGGAAAAAGTATAACTTGGGAAAAAGAGCACTAGTAAAGAGATGAAAGAGGTTATCATCAACCATGTTATGCTCACATTTATTGGACAATGTTTTCCATCATTTAACAAAATCTTAGGTTATTTTGGTTTTAAATTGCTTATAATTGATAAAATGGACCAAGGTATTCTTAGGAAGATCACAAGTTTGGAACTCTTAGACTAGATAATTTACTAAAACTTCAAAACTAGCAATAGAATGAGTTTTAAATTGGTAGTACCAATCCAAAGCATCACCCATGAGAGTTTCAGCTAATATCTTGGTAGCGAGAAAGGTATTTAATTTGACCTTGTCTTTATATAGATTTCCAAATGTTTTTAGATGAAGAGTAGGATAAGTTGACCCATTGTAATAAATGGTAGGGGTGATACCTCCTATAATGATATTAGAAATTTGAGCTGTAAGAGGATCATTTTGAAGATGCTTGATTATGTTGTTGACAAGATGAGGTTGAGGAGTAAGATTCCCATGGGCATCCTGAAAAGGATGTTAGGGATCATTTTCATTATGCATACCCCATGGCATCTATTAAGAGTGGATTTAAAGATGGATATGATGGTTTTGCATTTACATCATTTTATTTTCATTATTAGCTTGAAAATCATTCATTTGATTAAGGTTTTATAATAGGAGTTGATGTGTTTGAGTTACATTATTGGAATTATTTGAAGCATTAGAATTTTAAGAAGTGGCTTAGCTACTACTATGGATGTTAGTAGGAGCTTGATGAATGCAAAGAATTAGTGAAAATTTTTGATTGTGTGGTAAAATATGGACTAGTAAAGGGATGATAATAGGAAGCACTAGAGGCATGAGTACCATGGGTAGAAAATGATGCACTAGTGGAAGAATTAGTGAGAGTAGATCTTGGAAGAAGCTAACTAGATGTAGAACTTGCCATGTTAGTATATATAATAGGCATGGAGGTAGAAAAAATCAAAGAAGAAGAAGTCATGATATGAGAAGGGGTCAAAATAGAAGGAAGAGGCTGGGAAGAAAAGAAGCTAGTATGCCCAAATCTATGCGAGAATATGGGGGAAGGTGAATGAGACTCTTTGGCTTGACCACTAATCAGGAGATGATAAATGGTAGAAGGGTCATTTCTTTGATGTAGAGGAAATTCAAAGATAAAAAAGAGCATTTGTAGTGTATACTCTAATTCAAGTTGATCTTCGAGTGAGAAGAGATGATTATGAAGCAAAGAGGAATGAGGATGGTTCCCATAGTTAATTATGTGAGTGGCTATATGAACATTACACTCATCCAAGAGAAGATCCTTAATTTTCTTATGGGAGAACCTATGAGGGTTGTTAAAATGCATCATATGTGTTGACTTTAAATTAGTGTTATCTTCTAATAGGAAGTTCATGGTGAAATATAAAGAATAGATAAGGAAAAAGTGATACAAAAGCAAGGAAATACAAAGAGGTAAATAAGAGTACAGAGTTGATTGGGTTGACCTAGTAATGAAAACAAGGTCTAAAAGCTAAGAAAATAAGAATATAGAGTTGACAAGATCAACCTAGTTATGAAACCTAGGATAGAAAATAGGTAGAAAAATATACATAGTTGATAAGGTCAATTTAGTAATATATCCTAAAGGGTAGAAAAGAATACTATGTCAATAGGGTCAGCCCAGTACTATAGGCAAGGGAGGCAGATAGTTTGTAAGAGAATGTGTCAAACATAATGATAGTGTACCAAAGTAGGAAAAGTTTTGTAAGTACTTTTGAAAACAAAAAATCAATTAGGTTAATGAGGATGACCCAATTGAGGTACATAGTATAAAACCTTGCACCAATGTTGGACAATGTAAGATTTTCTAATACAACATATAATTAAGCAAAGAACAAGTAGTTAACTTTGAAATTGAATGATAACTAAGTGGTCATATTGAATGTTTTTATATTACTAGAGTATAATTTTAATTATTATAGGAAGTTAGTTCTAATTAAATAACTAGAAAGCAATCTATGGATGGTTTCAGGATGTTTAGGTGGAAAGGGTTCTATGTTGGTAATGGTACTAGATTTGTTTTGGGACCTACCCCCTCAATTCACACACTACAGTGATAAAGGTGTCAGGTGCTTTGAAAAAATATACCATTAACCACATTTTTATACTTAACCAAAAAACCAAGTCAGCTTCCCCCTTGGTAATGAGTTCCAAGTAGGTAAGCCTTGGGTAGACAAAATTTTAAATATATTTTAAGATTATGTGATTTGGTAGTGTGTGCAATAAAGAAATAAATGGTGAAAATAAATGGTATATTGAAAAACCACCTAATTAAATGATGTGATTTAATCTAAGTATGCAAATAATTGAAAGTGAAAGTGCAAAGTAATTACTAGCATATAAGTTTTAAATATACCTTTGAAACATAGTAAAATGTTAGTTCAAATGATATTATATGTAGAAATTAAAAGATAGAGTTGACAGTATCACTACTATACTTCTAAAGCAAGGGTTTGTTAAAAACTACGTTGATAGTGTTGACCTAGTCTTTCAAATAAAAGATTGAATACAAAACTAGGTCAATAAGGTGGACCTAGTTTGTTGTATAAGGGTATTTTAAATATTGCAAAGTATGAAAAATAGAACTGTAATGAATTAAAAAAATGATATAAAAAGAGATAAAGGAACATTAGTGGGTTACAAGATGTAGAAAAATGTGAGATTATTATTGAAGTGCATTCAATGTTACTTGCAAATTCCACTAATTATGTCGATTGGATCAAACTAGTTCTATAGTTCCCTATATACTAAAGCCTAAGAAGAATACTATATGAATAGTATCAACCTAGTATACTTTATGAAAGTTTATAAGTGTATTGTGTCAATAGAGTTGACCTAGTAACCTATTTAGAAGTGAAAAATTGTACTATGTCGACCTATTTAACCCATTAATGTATATCTGATGAAGACCTACACAAATATAATAAAGTTTTTTTCATATGAATATGTGTTAAACATACACATAAAAGTTCTAAAATATAACAACACTATTGAACTAATACTAAAAACACAAAAAAATAATAAATAAAATGATGAAACCATGAGATAAAACCTACAAGGGTTAGATTTACATCAGGGCCACTAGAATGTATGAAATAATAAATGCATCATGTTTATAAATCAATCCTAAATTAGAGAAAATATATCATACTTACACTTCGGATTGGGGTGTTTCAAATTAATTTCCACTCATTTCTTAATTTGGAAGCAAGTAATGAAACTAGTAATAGGTTGTGTAAAGGGGTACATGCTAAAGTACACACATGATCTAGATGATGGTGAGAAATCCTCTTTAACTTGGAAGGAATAACCTATAAATAAGAAATAAACTATAAAATGGGGTTGCTAGATTGATGGTTGATTGGATTACCTATTGTAAGCTAAATCTAAGAAGCGTATGCTTACTAAAAGGTTGTCAATCCACTATTTATAGTAATAAGTTGATATAAATAAAAAGGAAACTTACATTCAATAATTATAAAGTAAATTCATGTAATATGAGATGAAATTAAATTTTTTGTTAAACAAAAATATTAAATTTAGCAAAATTGGGTCAATACTCATGTTAAGATAGTTGGGGTCACATTCAAAAAATTAGAAAAGTCTATGAATAGGCAAAAAATAGAAAATAGGGTTTGGTTGGGGTTGAGGGGGTGAAAATAACTTTCTATTATTTTTTTCCATAGTGACCATCGATGGTTAGGTGAATCATCAACAGTTGGGCTAACCATCGGTGGTTGGGTGACCATTGATGGTTAAGGTCACCATCGACAGTTAAGATAACCATTGGTAGTTACTTGTGTGATTTTAGGAATGATAAAAAAATGGTATATTGGGTAATTAGGCAAATAAATGTATGTTATAGATCTATTAGATATAAAATAAGATACTAATGAGTCTAATAGGGTTGAGAGGTTAGAAATAAAATAATTAAAAAAAACAAGCACGAGATACCTATAACTTGATGGTGGAAAGATAAATCAATTTGGATATAATGATAGTACTTTTGGCCTTTTAAAGTGATTTTGATATAGGTTTGAGTCTCTATTTATGTTTCTTGCTTGTTGAAGGGAGACTGGATACATGTATGCAAGATAGCTTGGATGTGGATTAGTGGATTTCTAGATTTTTTTCTTCTACTTCTCTCCTTTTATAGGATGAAGTTACTAATGAGCATAGGAATAATTTACTAATCAGATAGAGGAGAGATTTTACAATTAAAATGCTTTAAAACTAGTTTTCATCACAAAATGAATCTTGTTAAATGTATTGTGCTTATCTTGTACAATTGGTAATGCTTTTAAAGTAGGCTTAGAAGACCTGATCATTGAGGGTTAGGCTAACCATCAATGATCGATGTTATAGATGAAAATTGGTTAGAAAGGGGTGATTTAAAAAGTTTATAAAAATGATAAATATGTTAAGTCAACTAGGTGTTCAACTAGCTTCAAGGTCAGGTAGGTGTTTTAGGTGTTTTGACATCTAAAACTATGCAGTGTTTAAGTGTCTATATTTTTCCTCTTTTTGTTATGTGGCTTTGGATTGAAAAGCTACAAGAAAAATTAATGGTTTGTTGGTCAAGGTCTAATTGCCTTGAGTATGGTGATAAGGCCACCAATTGCTCTATTTTATAACCTCATCTATACCTAATGTATATCTTTTTATATGTAAATCACCATAACCATCCATGACTCATACAAATTAATTAATGAATTTATGATTTTGTGTGTGTATTGATATATATACATACATACATATATATATATATATATATATATATATATATATATATATATATATATATATATATATATATATATATATATATATATATATATATATATATATAGACACACACAAACACATAGATGTTATGTTATGAATTAATGATGCTTTTTCTTTAATTAGATTATACTTGTATAGATTTATTTAACAAACATTTGAAGGGTAATGTAATGTTGTAGGAATCTTATTTGGGGAAAATACTTATAAGTTGCCTAAACCAACTATAGGCTTCCACCTACAGGTTCATTATAGCCATTATAGGGTGACCACAATAACTTGTATGCTTCCACCTATAGGTTACCCTTAACCACTAAATATTTCCCACAACAATTATAGGCTTCCAACTACAAGTTTCCCATAGACACTATAGATTGCCTATAGCAACTATAGGCTTCCACCTATAGGTTGCTCATAGCCACTGCAAAAAACAAAACCATTATTGTGATTAGATCTTAAGGACACATATATTTGTCTTCAAAATCAAATGAATGATTGGAAAGGACCATAGTTATTGTATAGACTCCCTACATACAAGGAAACTTGGATTTGCTACCAAAAATGAGAAAGATAAGGACAATGGGAAGGTGACAAAAAGAAGTAAAATAATGAAACAATATACATTTTACTTAACTAAGCTAGGCCTAAAATAAGTAACTTTAATTACTAACCACCTAAAGGTTGATTGGGGTAGTTCCTAAGTATTTATATTTTCCCCTAGTTTAGTGTTTTTGGTTAAAATCTAATAAACTACCTTTTGTATTTAATGGTAGAACCTAGATTAAATAAAGAGTTAGAGAGATGATAGTAGAATATTAGAATTATAGATATCATTACGTTATAAATATTTTAATCTTCTGTAGCAATCTTTAATTACTATAGATTTGAGAAATGAGAAGGTTGATTCTATAAGAAGCTTTTGCAAATCTCTCAGAGAAGGATTGGAACTCAATTTTGAACAAGGAAGGGCTCCCTCAGAAGGAGTTGCAGTTAATATTATAAATCTCCTTAGTTAAGTGTGTTTCATAAGTTTATTTCATTATTAGTTTGATTATAGAAAGTGTGATGCATGTGTGATTCATAAATATGAGGTATTTTTGTATTTCTATTATAATAGTTTCATAGTATAACTATCTGGTGAATTCAATAAAAGTTCATTATCATGCAACTAGTAAAGAAAGTTAATCTATGAATTAATAATGCATATATAGTGCTAAAATCCTTAAAAATCATAGACACACTAGGTTGATAATTAATGTTAATCAAACTCAAGAATCTGGTATTAACTAGGTAATAAGTCTACACAACATTTTGGCACCATTACCAAGGAAGGTGTCAATTATTGTATTATAGAATCAATTATTTATTTTCAAGTTTTATTAATGCACTATCCTACCCAACTAGGCAAGTTGAGTGAGGGCACTATGGTAGCTTATGCTAGATGTCTAAGTTCTTAGATGTTGATGGTGTAAAACTTTGAATACACTATCCTACCCAACTGCGCAGATCGAGTGAGGACACTATGGTGTCTTATGCCAGATGTCTAAGTCTTTAGATGTTGACAGTACACGATCTTGAATTCCTCTTTTCAATATTGTAATTTACTTAGTTCATGGTTTTTTTAGAATTTACTTTCCTACAAGAGTGATTTATTTTATGTAAAGTGTGCCTTTAATTTTTTTGTTTTAATTTTTTGCTTTTTATAGTAATTTTCCTTCTTTTAGTAGATAACTTTATTGCTTTATAGAAGTAAAATTTCAATTCTAGTCATTTTTTAATTTTTGCACTCATTTATTATACTTTTCTCTTATTTTGAAATAACCCCCTAGAACACAAAAGACACTAATATTGTGTAGGAAGGGATAGGACAGTTGAAATGTGTGGAATAATTTTTATGCAAAAAGAAAGAGATTATTAAAGAATATTCTTGCTAAACAAGACATAATTTACTATGGGAAAGAACAACAACTACCTACATCAACAAAGAATTCTATTGAAAAATATACCATAAGTTGAAGGGCTCTTGAAGAAGTAAACACTACAAAATGAAGGAAGTAGCTTGAAAAAGAAGTACTCTTGGCTTTGAAAAAGGAAAAAAAAAGTAAAGAAAGCATTAGCCAAGTTAGTAAGGAGAAACAAAGGAGAACTTCATGAACCAAACACTCTAGAAAGTAACATCAAAGCAACATTCCAATAAAGATTTCTTGAACAAATCAAAGAAAGCTTAAGAAAATCTTTAGATTTCTTATCTAGTAGAAAGACTATGGATCAATAGATAAACATTTACTATTGTGTTGATGGAAGGATAGATACAAAATTTAAAGACATGATCTTGAGTACCTTTGATAGCCATATCACAAGAAAAGCCATCATAAATGGAGTAGATGACAATAGGACTCCAGACACAGTTACTTTTGAATTTCATGTACCAGATGCAATAGGCATAATATAAATGAAAAATATTCCACCCTCAACCTTGCCCAATTTTAGAGGTACATTATCAAAAGACCCAAACACCTTTTTTTTCAAATTTGATATCCTTTACAGAATATATGACTATAGGCAAGATACATAGAAATTGAAAATTTTTTTAGCCACCCTCAAAGACTCAACACTTCATTGGTTCATGGAATTGGGTAGTAATTAAATCCATGCACTAAAGGACATGAAAAATAAATTTATGTCTAAGTATCAAGAATATGGATGCAAAATAAATTATATAAGAAATGACATCTTCAGGATGACTCAATAAGGGGTTGAATATTTGGAAGACTATGTTGAATGGTTCATATTCAGTGTATAGAAATTCAAGAAAAGTGCATTAGAAGAGGAATTTCTAAAACTCATCTTCCTAAAAAGAGTCTAAGAAGATTGTATCAAAGCCTTGGACCTAGTGAGTGGGGGAGATATCTTCTAGATACCATTTGAAGACATCAAATAATTAACCAAGAATTATTCTAGGTCTACCATAAACAAAATCAGGAGTAACAAGGTTCCATTGGTAATTGTAAGTGGCCTATCAAAATCATTAGTCACTTGGCCACCCAATTGGATAGCCTGCACTAAGGACAAAAGAAAGCAGCCTTGGATCAAGCTTTGAGCATCTACTATTTGGATTGTAAGAAGTAGAAACTACATTGTAGGTGTCACGAGGTTTGGGCTAAAATAGCTAACATCACAATTGAAAAAATAAAAAATGTACAACTACATGTTGTAAGAGGAGATGGGGACCAGGTTTTCTATGTTGCATAAAGAAATCCATGGGTTTAATGACCACCTTATTTAGGCATAAGACAAAACCCATATTTTGAAAATTCTACCTCCTTTTCATAATTTGTAAATACTACTCTTAACTAGACTAGTCCATGGATGAATATCTCACCTCCTAATTCTAGTTGATAACTACCTCAGATAAGCTACCCCACTACCTCCTGGATACATCAAAAAATATATCCCCACATTGGATATAAGCTTCACAAACACCCCAAGGCCTACCCTTCATAAACTAGTGGTAGTAGCCATGGAGGCCCAATTAGTGTTGGGGAAACCATCAGGGAGGATTCCCTCCATAGTAACAATAAAAATCTCCTACTCTTATGCATAATACACAAGCTGCACCCAAGCCTAATAAGATCCTTACCCAACCTATAAAAAACCTATAAATAAATTGATTCAACCAACAATCAATACTAAACCTATCTAGTACTCATCATATATGATGAACATCAATGAAGTTCACCTACGTTCAAGGAAAGTTCTACCACCTCCAACCCCACCCATAATAGTGGAGTCAGATTAAAAAACTCTAGAATATCATGTTAACCCACCTTCACCACCCAAAAAACTCTTTAAACTAATAAATAAATTTGTTGATGAAACAACCTGACCATTTTTAGAATGTCTTAATCTTCAACACCATTCAATTGATCTTGAATTTGATTTCATTAGACAATTCAAAAATCCCTATGTTAAAATTCCCCTCTTCCATGCCATCAAGGATGTGCCCATGTATTCTAAAATTTTTAGACACCTATTTCTATGTAAACATATAAGGAAGAATAAGGATCCAAATATAGTGCATGTGATTGGCCAACTGGCAGATGTTATATTGGTAAACACCCTGCTAAAAATATATTCAAATATAGGATGCCTAGTAGTAACAGTCTAGATCCATGATCAAAAACTATCCAATACATTGATAGACCTAGGGGCTACAATAAATGTAATTATAACTAAAACCATTACAAAACTATAGTTAAATAATATTCATCCCACATCTACAATGTTGCAAATGGCTAACAAGTCTATAGTTAGACTATAAGTAATCATTGAATATCTTTTCATTACTGTAGATTGTTGGGAGTATCTTGTAGATTTCATTGTGCTACAACCAAATTCTAATTTGGGTAGATAACCTCTTATCTTAGGATTACCTTAGATTTTCAAAACTGATGCCTTCATCAGCTATAGATCAAGTGACATGTTGATTTCCAAAGGCAACCACACTAAAAAGTTGGTCATCTATCCCCTAACACAACTAGCCTTGACACTAAAGCATACATTATGAGCTAAAGAAGATGAGGTAGAGCAACCTCCTTGGATTCCTATATTCACCATAGACCATATATGCACCTTGGTTGATTAGGAAGAAGATACAATTCTCTCCAATGTTCTTTATAATAATTACCAAACTCATTTTATAGATCTCAACCACCTCTAATGTGTTGAGTGTCCATTTTTTAGCCTCTGGGAAGAAGAAAATTCTAATGCATTTATACAAAAAATATTCCATTAGCTACCATCTCATAGCTACAACCAAACTAGATCCATTATCAATATAAAAATGATGAAATCACTCTCATTACAAATTGAAATCTCTCCAAGAAAAACATTGCTTATTAATAACAAGTTGGAGTCAAATGAGGAAAAGCACCTAGTCAGCATGTTGCATGCAAACCAACATACTTTTGCATGGGATTATGAGGATATAAAAATAATCAACTCATAAATATTCACATATCTAATCTATATTAAATAAGAGTGCCAACCAATTAAACAACCATAATGTAGGATGAATCTAGCTCTTAGAGAAATAGTCAAAGTAGAATTACAAAAACTCCTAACCATTGTATTTATATATCCCATCTTAGATAGTGAATGGGTTTCACCATTGGTAATTGTACCAAAGAAAAATAGAGAATGGCATGTATGCATAGATTATAGGAAACTTAATAGAGCAATAAAAAAGGATCATTTGCCTTTACCCTTCATTGATCAGGGATTGGACACACTAGTAGGGAATAAATATTTTGTCTTTCTAGATGGCTTCAGTGGTTACAACCAAATTAACATTGATTCTGAGGACCAAGAGAAGACCACCTTCACTTATCCTTAGGATACTTATGCTTATGATATATTAACTTTTGGGCTATGTAATGCTCTTACAACATTCCATAAGGCTTTCTTGAGTATCTTTGTAGATATGGTTAATGAATGTGTACAAATCTATATGGATGACTTCACTATTTATGGAGAAACATTTGATGAGTACTTGAAGGACCTGGGGAAAGTGATGCAACACTATTAAGAGCACCATTTATATTTAAATCACAATAAATGCTACATGATTATGATAGAAGGCATTGTCTTAGGTCACCATGTATCTACTGAAGTAATTAATGTTGACCCTAAAAAAATTAGCATCATAAAAAACCTCCCTATTTCTCAAAAACAAAAAGATGTCAGATGTTTTTTAAGACATGCTAGTTACTATAGGAGATTTATAAATAATTTTAGTAAAGTAATAACACCATTGTTCACTCTCTTGACTAAATATGTTGAGTTCCTCTAGACTCCTACCTATGATACAACCTTCAAACAATTGAAAGAATTATTGACCACCACCCCTATTCTACATGGTCTTGATTAGAAGCTTCCCTTCCATATTCACATAGATTCTTTAGATACTTCCATAGGAGAAATGTTAGGCTAAAAATAAGAATCACTCAATTATGTTATATATTTTATAAGTAAGAACCTATATAAAGTAGAATTAAATTAGACAATTACTAAAAAAGATTTCTTGACAATAGTTTATGCTATCAACAGTTTTCATCACTACATCATAGGGTATCAAGTCTTTGTTCATATAAAACATGCAGCCATTTCATATCTTATGAACAAACTAGCTATCCCAGGTAGAGTGATAAGATGGCTAGTCTTATTATAAGAACTTTATCTAACCATTATAGATGAGATTGGTAAGGATAATGTCATGGCTAACTTCTTATCATGCTTTCAATCTCCTCAAGAAGATACCATAGTGGATGCCTCATTTCTAGATGATCACCTATTCTCCATCACCCTTACCACACCTTCGTATGATGATATTACTAACTACATTTCCATAGGGTTACTTCCACAACATTTTCTCCCTAAACAAAAAAGAGCTTTGATTCAAAAAAGTGGCAGATATTTATGGCTATCTAGATTTATTTTCTATATTGGGCCTAACTCGATCATCAAAAGATGTTTGAGAGAAGATGAAGTTCCAGATATCCTCAAAACCTACCATGATGAAGCCTATGGAGGGCACTTTTTAGCCAAGTGTAAAATAGTAAAAAACTTGAATATAGGACATTATTAGCCCTCACTCCATAAATATGCAATAAGGTATACTAATTATTGTGATAGATGCCAGTGTATGAGGAGACCTACACGTTTAGATGAGATGTCTTTATAGCCTCAAATTCTACTTAAACCATTTGAAAAATGGGGCCTAGACTTTGTAGGAATTTTTTATCCAAAATATAATAACAAAGATTACATCCTTATATGTACTGACTATGTTACTAAATGGGTGGAAGTAAATGCTCTTACACATTCTAGGGATGATAAGGTAGAAAATTTCCTCTATGAACAAATATTCATAAGATATGGTCTATCACAATAAATAGTCATTGATCAAGGACCTCAATTTATTTCTAGTTTAATTATGATTTTGTCTAATAATACAAGATTAGGCATAAGAAATCAATTCCATATCATCCATATTCCAATAGATAGGTGGAAGTCACCAATAGGGAGTTAGAAAATATTTTAACCAAGACTGTTAGTATGTCCCATAAGGATTGGGAAGATGGACTTCCTAAAGGTATTTAGGTTTACAGTATCATGTGGAAGGCTACCTATAGGATTCAATCCTTATGATTTGGTCTATGGGAAGAAACCTATCTTACCAATTGAATTTGATCACAAGACCTTATGGACAACACTAGCACTTGGGATGGATATATCTAAAGCACATAAAGAAAATATTATGTAATTGAATGCCTTAGATGAATATAGATAGCAGGAATTACAAAACATAGAACTTATATAACACTAGTGGATTAGATGGCATGATAGGTACATTAAGACCAATAAATTCAATACAAAAGATTGGGCCCTTCTTTTTATTCAAAATACAAGGATCACAAGGACAAACTTTAGACCAGATGGTTTGGTCCATTTCATATTGATCATGTTTATGACAATGGAGTAGTGTAACTTCAAACCATTGATCTCATAATATTTTTTCTATTGGTCAATGGCCATATACTAAAGTTGTAAAAAATACCACTCACTTAGGAGGAGTTTACCAAGCACATACACATAAAATTAAAAAATAGATACAATGATGTGTTATATCAACATGATGTTTCATATAATAAAGGGAGAAATATCCAAAACATAGATGAATAAGGAGAGGAAGACATCATATCCATCTTCTGGCATGAAGACTGAGACCTTCCCTTGGTCCTTGACTAGTCATCCTCACTACTAACTTGACAAGGACCCAAAATAAATATTGTACTATAAGTAATATTTAGAGTCAAGAAAAATAAAGAAACCAATAATGAAAAACCTTTTTGGGTGTTGCTGGTATTTTTTGGGTAGAAAATCAACCTACTGACTGCCTAAAATTGGAAAATGGGCATAAATCAAAAACTAGCTTATTGGCTATTTAGGGGTAAAAACAAAAATGAAACATAAAAAATCATTCTAAGAAAAATGAATCATCTTCCTCCAATTGTTATGGGTTATTTTGTAGCTATTATAGGAACCTTCCCCATAACAAGATACAACTTTGTAATTGTTATGGGTACCATCTCTGGTTACTATAGGTATACCCTAACACCTCTCTAGGCAAATGCCAGATAGTTATTCATAAAATCTAAACTATGGCCTTGGATATGAGATTTTGAGAAATACATGGAATACACCTAACAATCTAGAGGAAGAGTGAAGGAGGATTGGAGTAGACAATTAAAAACCTTGCTCTAGCCTACCCCTGAATAACTTGGAAAAATTAACTAGGTATATAATTCATAGGGAGTAAGACTATACAGAGACAAATAATTAGCGGGTTCATGTAGAGGAAGATCAAAAATAAATAACACCCTTAGCTACCCTCTTTCATTTTCCTATAGCACCTGACTTGGTTAACACTTATTTTTAGTAACCACTTAGTGGTAAGAGGGCAAGATGTCTCATCCAACTCCAAGACTCTTCTAATTCCATGTAGGTTGTCATTTTGACATATAGGCAAGTTGAGGGCACCATGGATGTCTAACATCCTATGATCTCATAATTACTAAAAAGGGGCCCACTTTAGTCTAGTTATAATTGTCATCACAATGATTTCATTCTATTAACCACTCACATGTAAACACTCACATGCAACTCCTTGACATAACCTTAGGTAAGTTGTTAAAAAAGTATGTCATATATTTTGATCACAGAAGAGTATTTATTATTTTAATATAACATGTATGATATTAAAAATCATATTAAATCATTAACACATCATTAATTAATACCTTTCAACTCAAACTTGAACCCACATTCTAACATCTCACCCCACACTTATATCCCTAATCATGACCCCATTTTATCTCTTCCATACCACTCATTCCATGTCACTTGGGGACAAGTGACAACTCACATGGGAGGGGGAGAATGTTGTGGGTGATAATACCATACACTATAGGATCTATAAATATAATATTATATTTCATAATGACACCAAAATAACCTATAAGGAAAATAATCATTTTCATTATTTTCCTTTGCAAGTACAATCATTCACGCGAAGTTAAAGCATGCCATAACCTACAACTTGCAACCACAAACTACCTTTATTGAACAAACCCTACTTTTCTACCAATATAAATTTAGAATCTAAACAAAGTGTGTTACCAATTATTAGTTAAAAGGATTGATATAAAGCTAAACTTAGTAGAATGGGAGGGCTAGTTATGAGAAGGGAACCCATAGATCATAGACAACTTCAAGGAGACCCAATTAGCTAGGTTATTTTTAATAGAGTTGGTTAGACCATTTATTTTAAGAAATTGTAACATTTTGTATAACCCATTGCTATAAAAATTTTAAAATATTTTATAAGAGATCACGCTATTATACACGACATCACATTTCTAGTTACTAAAGAACTAGTAAGCCAAGTAACTGGGCTGCCATGAATTGGATAGAACTGACAAGACAAACCCAATGGTCAAGAAGCCAAATAGTATTTTTGTCAAGGAGATGAAAGGCTAGTACTAAATAAAGGTGGTGTGGAGAGACTTATCCTACCTAAATCCTAGAGGTAAATAGCCTCATACATCATCAGATATATGACTTGTGAAGGAAAATACTCTCTAATTTATACTTTTTAGTTTAAATTTTTGAATCACTTAATGCATGATAGGACCATTAATGTTTCAAATCAACTGTAGAAAATTCTATAAAGTATGTCCAAAGAGTACCAGAAGGGGATTGATAAATCCTTATCTCATCATGTCCTAATATATTTGATGACCAAACATGGAATAAACACTATTAGACTTGACCTCAACTAGGAATAATTTTTAACCTTAGGGAATGTTTAGCCTTAGCAAGAGGAGGGAAATAATGAGGATAAATCCCATTATATTACACAATAATATGTTATGATAACTAGTGATATTGTATAGCCCATATCTATTGAGATTCCATCTAAAATTGATATGAGCAGAAGAAGGAAAAGGAAACTAGTCATACCTCTTGATGACATAGAGGAGGATAGTCCACCCACACAAGCTGAGCAAAATTTATTCCCACTATCTCCTCACTAGAAAATTTATCATTCTACCATGGATCATTCAGAGCAAGAGGAATTTATTATATCAACCATTATATAGGAAGAACAAGTTCCAATAGCTACCCCCCAAAAAGAAAAAGAAATTTGAAGAAAAGAAACCCTCAGTATCAAGAAGAAGGAGACCTCCTCTTAAGAGATCTCAGAGAATTAAAAAAAAAGAAAACTATAGCCTCCTCACCCATAGATATCAGTGAGGATGAAAAGGGAAAGAAAGAGCCCATGATTTAAAATACCCCTGATGGGTTCAATATTGTTGAATGGTCTAATAAACAATAATCTACCAAGAAAGAAGTATAGTCGCCCCAGCGATCTAGATTCACTAAGGAAGACATGGATCTCCTTAGACACATTGGGTAAATAGAATAATATTTGAGAATGATAGATTAGCCTTTAGTAGAAGAATAATTAATTGAATAAAATACTATAGAAGAAGAATTATAATAAGAGACAGTTCATCATGACTAGGAGTTCTAAACCTTGGAAGAAGCTATGAGAGAAATATATAGGTTGAAGAATAACATAACAAAGTTTAAAGTTAAAAGAGGCGTGGAAACACTTTTTGGGAAGAAATATTTGTAGAACCATATATGGAAAGAGAAAGGTTATTGGAAGGACCTATAACAACATCCTTAGAGGAAATTGTAACAACTTCATCTACCTTTCCCATAGATAACATTAATATACCCTCAGAAGCACCTGTACGAGATTATGCTCTAGATTTGGTACCTTTCTACAATAGATTTCCTCCTCCTCTACCCACTACAAAAACACCTATAGTAGAATAAGTTATTGATGTGGATCTTTTAGTTTTCATGCCTATAAAAACTGATGACCTCCTAAATTTTCTTAAGGAAAAATTTGGTGATAATGAAACTTACTACAAGGAATTGGTACAAAAATTTAAGGTATAGGTTGAAATAAGAGAAAAACAAGATGACTTAAATGAAAGATTGGAAATGATTGAAACTAGGATCAAGTATATAAAGGAAAAGATTAATAAAATTTATAAAACCACTAAAATGTTAATGGAGTATAGATCACCTTTTAGGGTGTATGTTATCTACTTAGAAGAAAGATGGCTTAAATTTAGATATGATAAGATCTATAATGATCAGTCATACATGGTTTATGACCCTAAATATTTCTTTAAAGTTTATATACATATTGACCCTAATATCCAAGGTCAGTTAAGCGAGTTTTACATACATCAATATGTTATACCCAGTGATGTAGATTAGAATCCAAACATAAACTTAGGTGATGTCCAGTTGAATGCATTTTCTTCATATGTCCTTAATTAAAAACAAATAAGGAAATAGGTGGAGTACCAAGAAAAAGAAAAAGAAGCTACCTTGATGATAAGAGGTGAAGTAGGTAATCTAAATGCTATAATAGAAGAATGGATCTCCTTCATGAAATTAGGTACTCCACAAGCATTGGTTATAAGAAAACAAGTAGTAGTTTAGAATCATTGTCTAAGTATTATGAAAGGAGATGGAAAGACAATTTTTCTTTATTTTTCTCAAAAATGGGTATAACTCTCTAATTCTTTAAAAATAAAGGAACCCTATTCCCATCAAAACCTTAGGGAGGCCATATATAGGGTATACATGTCTATCAAGCTTGTCAAGAAGAGAAGTGTAAAATGGTTGGGATTAATGTTTCAACCTCATTTATTTTGGTTCTAAATCCTTGAATGGGAGGGAAAGGTCCCAACTAATAGAGAAGATGAGAAGAAAAGATGTGAGATCATTGATGTTGTTAAAGGCTTCTATATCCTTGAAGGGTTAGGCTACATCAAGCCCTTAGATTTCAAAAAAATTGTGGTTTCAAAATATATCCAAGGCTTTCTCAAGGTTGAGCAAGATGTTAAGTATAGAGGTATGATGAGGCTACCAATTGATCTATTTTATTGCCTCATCCATACTTAGTGTATATATTTTTCTATGTAAATCCCCATAACCATCCATGAATTGTATAAATAAATGAATGCATTTATGATTTTGTGTGTGCATTGATACACACACACACACACACACACACACACACACACACACACACACACACACACACACACACACACACACACACACACACACATGTGTGTGTGTGTGTGTGTGTGTATATACATATATATATACATATATATATACATACATATATATATATATATATACATATATATATATATACATACACATATATATATACACATATATATGTTATGTTATGAATTAATGATGCTTTTTATTTGATTAGATTATTCTCATGTAACTTTATTTAATGAACATTTGAAGGGTAATGTAAGGCTATAGGAATCTTGTTTGGGTAAAACACTTATAGGGTACCTACAACAACTATAGGCTTCCACCTATAGGTTTCTAGTAGCCACTATAGGGTGCCCATAACAACTGTATGATTTCACATATAAGTTGCCCATAACTACTATAGATTGCCTACAACAATTATAGGCTCCCACTTATAGGTTGCCTTCATCCACTACATAGAATAGAATCATTGTTGTGATTGGATCTTAAGGACACATCTAGCTATTTTGGGAACAAAATGAATGATTGGAAAGGACCATAGCCATTAACAAACTCCCCATAGATAAGATAAATTTCATGTGCTACCAAAAATGAGAAAGAAAATGACAATGGGAAGGAGATAAAAAGAAGTAAAATAGCAAAACAATATGCATTGTCCTTAACCTAGTCATGCCTAAAACAACTAACTTCAATTAATAACCACCTAAAGGTTGACTAGGGTAGTTCCTAAGTATTTTTATTTTTTCCTAGTTTAGTTTTTTTGGTTAAAAGCTAATAAACTACCTTTTTTATTTAATGGAAAAACCTAGATCAGATTAAGAGTTAGAGAGATGATAGAAGAATAGTAGAATTATAGAAGTCATTACATTTTAAATATTGTAATCTTTTGTAGTAATCTTTAATTGCTATAGATCTAAGTCATGAGAAGGTTTATTCTATAAAAATCTTTTTCAAATCTCTTGGAGAAGGATTGGAACTCAATTTTTAATGAGGAAGGCCCCTCTCAAAAGGAGTTGCAGTGAAGATTATGGCCCTCCTTAGTAAAGTGTGTTGTATAAGATGATTTCATTATTAGTTTGATTATATAAAGTGTGATGTGTGTGTGATTCATAAGTGTGAAGTATTTTTGTATTTTTGTTATAATATCTTCATAATATAACTATCTAGTGAAGTTAATAAATGTTCATTATACTACAACTAGTAAAGCAAGTTAATCTATGAATTAATGATGCATATATAGTGCTAACATCATTGAAAAGCATACACACCCTAGGTTAATAATTAATGTTAATTAGACTCAATAATATGGTATTGATTGGGAAATAAGTCTACACAACATATGGGAGGAGGTATTCCCCCTCAAACTAGGAAGTGATGGAGTGAAAATGAAATCAGGTTGGGGTTTGATAAATGGTAGATGAGTCATTAGGTAGGTGATGTAAAAGGGGTTGGTTATTTGAAACACAAACATGCACACAAAATAAAACTAAGTGTGATAGTCAAGATCATATAGAGACTAATGTTTCTAATGTTGATAAAAATAAGGTCAAGTTCTAGGGAGACATATGATAGGTTAAATGGTCTACAATATTGGTCATAGCTAATTAGATCATTTCTATTAAGTCATCTAGATATAGTCAGTATTGTTAATAGGTATCTGAGGTAAGAAGTGCTCCCATAAAACAACATAAATGGTTTGGTCACACACAATGTGGTGCAGTGCTTAAAAGTTCAACATAATAAGGTTGGTCAGTGCGGTCAAAATGATCAAGGAAAGGTCATCGTAAAACATGTGAATGTTTAAGTCAAAATAACTAATGTCAAGGTGGATGTGGTCAGAAGTGTTGGTCAGAGAAGGGTAAACATTTATAGGTCAAGTGGTTATTTTTGGGGAGATAAGGTAATCTACCAAAAGGGAAATACCTAGGTGGGGTGCTTAAATATTAGAAAAAGAATGTGGGACCCCAATTATCAATGGTTAAGGTTTTCCCTAGGGTCAACCATCAACCAACCATCAATAATTAAGAAAACCCTAAAAAGTCAAAAGATCAAAAGTAAAATGTTAAGACATTTTTACCATTTGACTATTGTCACTTAGTGATATAGGTGAATAAATGTGTTTCGTCTTCTTACGTTTGCATACTAAGGTAGAGTTGATTGATGGATTATGCGGGTGGGGTGGACCAAATGGTGATTCGATGGAGGGTGGATGAGGACATGGTTGGGTGCTGGTATGAGGGATTAGACCATGCTAGTGATCATGGAATGAGCTAAGAGTTGTCTTGAAATTGAAAGCATAGTGTAATTGGTTATTTTTGAGTTGTATTGTAGTTAGTGGTGAATGATTGGGTTAGGTTTTGGAACTATTTATTAGGAGAAATGATGCCCTAGTTTAGGTTTTTATTAATTTGGCAAAAATTAATAGGTGAAAGTGACTAGTGAAGGGTAGGTTGAGTATTTATTTAGGTTGTAATACGGTTAGGTAGAGGAAGTATGGATTTTAGGTCATTTGGTAGAGGTTTTAGGAGGGTTAGGGTTTGAGTTATGCCACCAATGGTCACACACAATGACCATCGATAGTTGAACTCAACTATTGATAGTCGAGTCCCAAGGTAAAAAGGTCCCTAAGGGACTATCGATGGTTTGAATAACCATTATTGATTGAAGGATCAGAGGAAATTTGTGTTAGAAAGCTAGTGTGTTAAGCATGTTGAAGGTTTAGTTAACATCATTAGGAATTTTTATGGATAAAATATAAAAGGATAAATTTTTTAAATGGGTGGGTAAATCATGTAATGAGTTGGTTAAAATTGTTGAAAGTTTGTTTAAATATTTTATGAAATAAGTTTTAACTTATTAAAATTTTAGTATCATTAGTAATTATGTAAAGGTGTGATGTTGGTGTAAAATTTTAAAGTTTTTATAATGTTTAAAATGTTTAGAAAAATGGGAAATGTTGAAAGTTTTGAAAATGTTGGTAGAGTTTGTAAAATTTTAATGTGTTTGAAGGTTTGTAAATTGGTGTGAAGTGGTGAAGATGTGTTTATAGTAGATGAAGGTTTAAATTAAAAAGTATGGAAAGGATGAGGGTTAAGTGGGTAAATGTTTAGTAAATAAAAGTGATTAGGTGGTGAAAATTATATTTTAGGATTGGTGTCAGATAGAGGTATAGGTTTTTTAAGAGGTATAGATAGATGTAGATAAAAGTTGGTACATATATGGATATGGATAACTAAGTATACATTATTAATGTGATTGATATGCAAGCACATGATCAAATTTAGATGAGGGACTGGGTCCCCTAGATCTTTTCCAAGGTTGAAGATGTGATGATCATAGAGGAGTGGAGACATATAGAGATAGTTGAAATAGGAATGATGAGATAGTATCATCACCTTCCATGAGATGTGCATATGATTATGGCCCTCATCGAGAGATGGGACCTAACCATAAACACATTTTTGCTACTAATGGGGGAGATGATGATTCTCATAGATGATATTCAACATATCACATGGTTACCCATTCATGGGGATCTAATATATCATATAGAGAGTGAGAAGATTAACTATCATATGGATTTGATGTATGGGGTAGATTGAGTAAATGCTCAGTTTCACTCAGGTGGATTTAGCTATAGACCCCTATACCATAGGGCTCATGTAGATAGATGTCTACTCATAATGATGGTGATGTCCATGTCCTAATTCATGGTGATATATTCAAGCATCAACCACTTTTCATACTTGTTACTAGGGGTAGTAGTGGAGATGCTTCTAGGGAGGACTATGTTTGGATGGGCCCAAGTGTTATTAGTATAGATATATATGGAGCTATGGGCCTTTAGAGTATGTAAGTGATATAAGATCAGAATTTGTTTTATGTTCCATTACTAGGCATATAAGCACATTCAAGTACTGAGGCTCATGGGGGCACCCTGGGATCAATTTAACCAAGAGGCATTTCTAGTTGGTTTCACCAGATGGAGAGGTGACTATGTATTGATAGGTACTCATGGTGGTGGCTAAGATAGTGAGTGGTTTAAGGATGCCTTGGAGGGTTTGGTAACTTTTTACATAGTATGGAGGCCATATGTAGGTTGGCTTAGGTGGCTTAGGTACAAATATCACACATTATCCCTATAGATATAACACTAGATTTATGGGAGATAAGATGGGGAGACAAAGCTTATCCCATTTGAATGAGTCTAGAGGTAGTTTTGATTTATGTTGGGGATCTCACCAGATTTCCTTAGATACAAGAGGGAGGATGCATAGTTATATCTCCCCAATCCATAGTCATAAGATGTTGTACTAGACTATGAGGAGCTATTAGTTAGAGCCACCATTGATAATGTATGAGTTGTATATAGTTACATGACATGGTACTAGGCTATATACATAGTGACTAATTTTGGATGGGATGATGAGGGGTAGCAACCCATGGATGTGAATCTTATGAGGGTATCAACATAGGATGTATATGTGGTAATGACACAAGCCTAGATTACTAGATTATAGGGATAGGTGGCCACTTTACAAGTCTAGGTGTCCACCTTTAAAAAAAACAAGATCAATTGAGGATCTCTCTTGGTTTGCTGACATAAGAGAGAGATTCACTAAGATAAAGGATAGGAGTGGATACAAAAATAGAAGGAGGACCATCTCATATAGTTTTGAGGATATAATACTTAGCCACCTTTGAGGAGCTAAGATGTTATGAGATGATAATGCTAGCCTAGATTCCATTAGAAATTAGATATGGAGAGTACAGGGCCAAATTAATAGGGGGTCCATCTATAGATACTCCAAGATAGTAGGACTTGATAGTGGGGTAGGTAAGGATATTGAGGGGAACACCACCATATGGTAATATAGGTGTAGGTGCAGGTGTAGGTGTAGATGGAGCTAGTGGGAGTGGTGCCCTAGGGGTGTGAGTTTTATTGACATGGATGGATATTATTTTGATTCTAACCTACATGTTGATCATGTGAGATTTATATGAGTGAGAGAGATTGATACATTATGTCATGTAGTTACTTGTTATTGTATATGATGATTATGTTATGATTATGACATTTGTGTATATTTATGACATGTTGACATTTGATGATATTGATGACATGATGATTATGTTCTAATGTTTATAGATGTTTATGATGCATATTGATTATATATTGATTTATTATGATTATGATGATGATATGAGGACTTTATCTCATGAGAGAATATGTAGATTAATTTTTTGTTGTTCACATTTTGTTAATGTGATAGATATGATGTATTATGATGTTGGATTTCATGTATGAATTTATGATTAATAGGTTTTGATTAATGTTGTATGATTGTAGATATGTGATGATTGATTTGATTATGCTATGAGCGATGTGACTTGTAGATATATATGCTTTGGCCATTAGATGGATATAGTATATACATGATCAAAGTTGGATTTTGAATTTGGTCATAGAATTATGTTATTTAGGATGTGATTATGGATATGAAATAGATGATTTTATGTATATATGATCATGGTGACTTTATTTTCTAGATATATTATTTGGTGTATATATGTTGATAGTATAGATATGACATGGTTAATATATCATAGTCATGATGTGGTTGATGGATAATTATTTATGATGTATATCAGAAATGGTAGATGATATGGTTTGTTGACATGATGTGATTTATGGATAGGTTGATGGATATGTGGATTATGGTTAGCTCATGAGTTTTGATATATATGAATGTATGATGTGTGTTTTTAAGGTTTATGTATGGTAGGATTCTCATTCCCCATTATTTTATGAGATGAGATGTGTATATATGAGGATATGTGAAATATACAATATGTTTTGTCTTGTTTTTTAATATGTATGATGTTTTGATAGGTATAGATCATGTATGATGAGATGAAAATGTGTTTAGTAAGTAGATGTTTGAACTTGATTTTTGGGTGATTATATTGTGGATGATGTGTTTGTTCATGATGATGGATAGGATGGTTTTGATTTGGTTATTTTGATGATGTGGTTTATGATAAGTTTGATGTTTGGGTGCATATATGGTATATGTCTCATAATGTTGTGAGGCATATGGATTAGTGTTGTGATGAAAATGATGTGTTGAATATTTGGATATTATATGTGATATTGGGATATAATTAAGATACATAGATTTAGTAGAGGTAATAAAATAAATGTTGGAAAAAGATAAAAGAATCATGAGAAACATATCTTCATGAACTGATAACGAGAAAGAAAGAAATTCATGATGTGTTCAAGGATCTAACAAAACCAAGGTCAGATGGGATCAATGAAAATAATATTTTTTGAATGTTTTGCATTAGCCTATTTTTATTGATAAATATGGTATCTTGATCATGTTGTGTCAAGTAAGCTCATAGTTCCTTTATTTTAGAGAGTTTAGGAAGGGAAAAGTTGGTGATAGTTATACAATTGAATGGTAAATGGATAAAATGGTACCTAATATGGGGTAACTTTCCCCTTATATAGTTGATAACAAAACTATAATAGATAAGTTTGTGCCTTAATATAATTTGTAGACTAGGCGATGTGGGAAGTATACTTAGTATATAAGAAAGAGTTGATTGCAGCCCTTTTAGGATAGCTTGCTTTGATTTTGACATAGGGCCCCCCTTTTTTGTGTTTTGTTGTTTTTGATAAAGGGGGTGAATTTGATTGATGTGAGAATATTTAAATGATTTCTTTGAAAAAATTAAGTTATCCATATTTTAAGGGAGTGGTCTAAATTTGGATTTGTTATTATGTTTTAGCTATTCTTCGAGGGAGCAGTCTATATTTTAAGCAATTGAGTTTTTGGGTACCTATCTTTCAAGGGAACAGTCTGTAATGCTAAAGATATGGACATAAGTAATATTTTGGTATCCCATTTTAATTTTGAATGCTTGGTTTAAACATGGACAAGTATATTTGGGTTTATAGGTCTACCTTTATGGAGGCAACACTTTTAGCACAAAGGTTAATGATATATGAGGAAAAGTGGTTTGAAGGACAACTAATCATGGGATTTCATCTGAATAGAGACAAAAATTATCCATGAGAACCATGCCATGGTTAGATACATTGTATCCACACTTAGGATTAGGTTATAATTGTGATGAATAATCACATTATTCTATGTTATAATCAAATTTCCTAAAGAGGAATAGAGTGAAGGTATAAGGGGAGTGAAAATCTCATAAACCAAGGGATGAGCTTAAGTTAAACATAAATGTGAGTTTGATCCTTATTTTAAAAATAAAAAAGACATAAATATGAATTATTGAGAGGGTCATGATCTATCTTACCTTCAAGAGAAGATAAACGATAAGCTCCCAATCCATACTTATGGGTTATGATGTAGGGTCTAATCCAATTGAAAGAAAACTTACCTTTTTTACTTTTATTCATATTCGTTACATGTTAGTTTTCCTTAAGGATGAGGTCTCTAATATTTAATTATCACTCTTTTAGGTGTTTTTTATATGCATGCTTGATTTGTTATTGATAAACATGAAGATGATTGACTGCTATGAGTTAATGTTCATCAAGGAGCTCTAGACGTATAAGACATTTATAATTATAATCACTCTAAAAAATGATTTCATGTAAAGATATGTAAAGAGAATGAATCTGGACTTTGAGAAGCAAGAATACCTCTGATCCATAAATGAGGGATAAATGGGTAGCACCCATAGAGGTTTGAATGCTAGTATAATAGGCCCATAAAGTGAATGGGATTTACAAGTGCCAATCTCAACCTGAATCACTTACTACTTTAGTTAACATTTTGTTGAGGATTTTGTTAGAGGCTTCTACCTATCCATATGTTTGGGGATGATAGGGTGAGGAAAAACTTAATTTGATGCCAAAAGTGTCACAAAAATATTGGGATTTTTTTTTTAAAGGACTTACAATTATCGGTGATGATTTTATGGGGAACACTAAAGTGGTAGATGATATGGTGATTGATGAAATTGATAATATTTTTAGATGTGGTGGAGATAAGAGGGATGGCTTCCACCTGATTGGTGAAAATATTTAGTAGTGATAATGATAAATTGGTGTTATTGTGAAGAATGAGGATTGATTTCCCTAATAAGATTGAGACCCCATTATGACAAGGGATAATAGTCTTTGGACACACAAAGTCCATGGGTAGGTGCGTGATGTATATTAGAATGTTTTTGACATTTGACACACTTATTTACATAATCACAACAATCCTAATTAAGGATAGGCTAATAATATCCAAGGCAAAGGATATGTTTAGCGATGGCTAGGCCACTAAAATATCCCCCATATATTTTGTCATGTGATTCCTTGATAGCATGGGAAGCTTCATGACTACACAAACAACAAAGAAAGATTCCATCAAATCTATGTTTATAAAGGATTCCCCCTAGTATGGTATAACAAGAGGTAATCTAAACAAACTATTTTTAGGCATTCCCTGAAAGGTTGGGAGGAACAACATTGAGGTTAAGGTAGTTAAAATTTTGGTCATACCAAATGTCATAAGGAGATGCTTCCACACTATAAATGGTAGGAAGGTTAGAGCTAAACGATGAGGGTGTGATAAATTGATGGATGGTGACAAATAGTTTAGATTTGGTACATTGAGATGGGATTTGGGAAGTAAGGGAAGCCATCATGTTCATAAATTTATTGGTAGATTGAGGAACTTGTTGGATAAGTTAAAGATCAAATGATGCTAAGGGTAAATCTATGAGATGTTTGTACTTCAATAGGACATAATTTTTACATTGATAAAATCTATTGACCTAGTTGATCACAAGTTGGGAATCACCAAAGATACTGATTGTTTTGACTCTCAAAGCTAGAGTAGTTTGGAGACCTATGACCAGGGCTTCATACTTAGCCACATTATTGGTGCATTCAAAATCAAGGTTAAAGGAAAGGGGAAGAGGTTCACAATTAAGGGGAATGAGAATAACTCTAACATCCCCACCATGTTGGCATTTGGATCCATAAAAAAAAATGGTCATTTTATAGGTCGGTTCTATCAAAGAAAGAGTTGTTATGGAATTATTTAGAAAAGCAAGAGGAAGTGGTTGGTTGTTTGGTAGAGGAGATTCAAACAGTTGATCAGAAATGACTTTCCATTTAATGGATTTTTTTTTTAAGAACTTAAGATCAAATTTAGCAAGTAGGATGAGCCACTTAGCCATACGTTGGTTTTGGTATGGTTTAGAATGTATGTACTTGAGTGGGTCAATGTTAGTGATGACATAGGTTTTATGATTAAGAAGGTAA
Source organism: Torreya grandis (assembly GCA_037957365.1). NCBI lineage: Eukaryota > Viridiplantae > Streptophyta > Pinopsida > Cupressales > Taxaceae > Torreya > Torreya grandis. Next base: position 3,876,113 of record JARHVA010000850.1, on the reverse strand, counting down.
TGATGGAGTTTGGAGGCCACAAAAACTAAGTTGAGGCAAAAAATTTTAGGATATGAGTATATTAAGTCTCATATTCTATAAATGTGTGGCTAATGTAATAGATAGCTTGCTCTTTGTTCTGTTAATCATGATGAGTGAAAATTACCCATAGGGAATGGTCTATGGTAGACATATAAAGGTAGAAGGGCTGATATTCTCTAAAAAGGATGAGGATAGTTAGATAAGGTACTCCTTGATTGAATCAAAGGCTTATTGACAATCCTTGGTCTACTTAAAAGAAGTGTCTTTCATGAGGAGATGATGAAAGGGTTGATATCTTTTAGATAATTGGGAGATGAAGCAACAAATGGATTGAAGATTACCCTATAGGATGTGAAGTTTATTAATATTAGTAGGAGGAGGAATCTCCAAGATTTCTCTAAATTTGGTAGGGTATATTCTGATTCCTCAAAGGGAAATGATAAAGCTAATAATTTTTCTAGATAAGGCCCTAAAAATATCCTTCTTAGGGTTGATTTTGACATGATATTGGGTTAGTTGATTGAAGATTATTACACGAATGACTAGGTGATCTTTGTGGTGTTTGGATTTCCCAAGGAGATCATCCACACAGTCTAAAATTTTATGGATGAAATCATGAAAGATATAGATCATAACATGCTGATAGGTTGTTCTAACATTTTTTAGACCAAATGACATAACCCTATAATAAAAGGTCCCCCATGGGGTGATAAAGGAAGTTTTATTTTGATCTTTGGGAGAAATTAAGATCTGATTATATCTTGAGAAACCATCCATGAGAGATAACATTTCATGGCCAGCTGTAAGATAACAAGTTGGTTGATGTTCAGAAAAGGAAAGTCATCCTTTGGGCAAGTGAGGTTCAGATCATGAAAGTTTATGTAGAGGTGAAGTCCCCTTATGGGTTTGGTAATGAGAACAATGTTGGAAACCCATTATGGATAGTCGATGCATTGAATGAAGTCAACAAATAAGAGATGTTAAAGTTATTCTTTATCTAGAAGGGTAATGTGAGGATGTATCCTACAAAGCTTTTATCAAATTTACTTAACCTCAAGATGGGTGACAATGTTGTGTAGGGAAATAAAAGGATCAATTTTGGGCATATCTTGATAAGACCAAGAAAAAAATATATTATGGTCACAAAGGAAAGAAGGGTAATATTGTTATTCCTTGGATTTTAAGGATTAGTGAATTTTAACAATACAAGGGTTATTCTAAGTACCCAAGTTAACATTAATTGTGGATTCATTAAGCATGGTTTGGTTCTCAAAAAGAAGGGATTTATGGATATAAGAATCCCCCACATTGATATATGTGAGAGTAGAATCATCATCCTGATGTTGGATGGTATTGATGGTAGGATAATCTTAATCTATCATTTCAAGATGGATGAGAGGAAGGGTCTTAGTTTGGTCACCCTTTTGATAAGTTAGGGGGCCCAAACTAATGGTATTGATAAAAAAATTGATGGGATGATATCAAAATCTTCAAACTTTGAGGGAGATGAGGTTGGTGAAGATGGGACATCCTATTCAATGGAAGTAATGGGTTTTGGTGAGGTGGGTTCTTCTAATGGTATGAAACCAAAGCCAAATATCTCATGATGTTTTTAGGTTTTGATTATGGGTAACTTATGAGGTCCCTATTTATAAAGATCGAGACCAATAACTTCTAAGCACACCTATAAAGGTAAGCTTTGGCAAAAGTTGGTTTATTGAGATAAGAGAATTTAGAGGTGAATGGTCAGATGGATGAGGTAGTTGTAGGAGTGAGAAGTGGTTGATCAAGTCCCCCATAGATGAAATTTGTTTTATTTTTGGGGATCCCAAAAGGGATGATGGTTTCAATGTTGGAATTATAGGAAGGGTCAAGCTTAAGGTTACCATATTCTTTTAGAGTAGGGAAAGCATCCAAGGCTAAAAGATAATAATCCCAAGTGAGAGACATTAGAATGTGGATTCCAAGGGGTCCTCTATGGGGATCTAGGAAGAAGGGATAATTGAGCTAGTTGAATCTTCATCAATGTTGTGGGTGGGAGTGTTACTAGTTTTGGTTAGTGGTGAGGTAGTGTTTTTAGTAGTTGATGGGGAGGCAGATGAGGGAGGAACAAGAACATCATTAGGTCAATATGTCATATTGCAAGAGGTAAAATGACTTGTGTCAGCTTTGATAATAAAAACTTGACCTTCATGTTCAAATTTGACACATTGATATAAGGTGGAAGGGATACAACTCATGACATGGATCCAAGGGAATTAAAGTAATAAATTGTATTAGAACTCAACCTATATAATGTAAAATATTTTGGGAATGGTGTGAGGTCCCAACTAGATATAAAGGACAACTATCTTCAAGGTTGTGGTCATGGTATTATTTAACTAGTGAAGAACTATTGTGTTTTCTAACATGATGTTTATAGGTAGTTAAAGTTGGTCATAAGCATGGGAGGAGATAATGTTGATGCTAACCCTTCCATCAATCATTGCCCTTTTGATGTGGGTGTTATTAATGAATGTGGTAATAAAGAGGAGAAGATTGGAATCTTTGGGATGAGCAAGAGGTATTTTAGAATCTTAAAAGGTGATAAAGGTAGAAAGTTAGAGGGCTCTAATAAAGAGTGAAAGAGGTTGAGGGTCATTTGGTTGAACCTCTATGGGTGGTAGAGCCTCTATTAATACCTGATGATGGTGAGGAAAGGTGTTGATTAATTCATAAAGGCTCATCATCACTAGTGTCTAGTGAAGTTATTTCAACATGATACACTAGATGGAATTAGAAGGGTTGCAAGGAGAGGCTCCCAAAATTGATACTTTAGGTCTTGGTAGTGGGATAGGTGGAGGTGTAGGTGTTTTCATTTGGGTATAAGGCTAAGGGGTTGAAGGATATGTCCAAGGAATGGAGACTCTAGATTTTCCCTTATCCTTCTACTAGGTCTTAGATCAAGTAACCATATGAATAGTATGGATGGAGGGATTTGCTAGGTTTTATGGTTGCTTAGGTTCCTCCTCCTTATTATTGGGTGGGATCAGGAGAGTAGGTAAATGTTGGGTAGGCTGAGTTGATGGTAAGATTGGAAATGGGGGTAAGAAAGGTTCATCTAATAACATATCATCCTCATCATATCGTCTATAAATGAGTGTTTGAAGAGATTTATAGTTATTTATGTCATGTCCAGGTGCCCTATGGTATGCATAGATTAATTTATCATTAAACTAGGAGGGTTTGGTAACAAAGGGGTAGAATAGTTTGATATGTGGTAAGCTAATGGAAGAAGTTTGATGTAAGATGGTTAAATAATATTCATTCAAAGGTGTTGAAGGTAATAAGTTTATAGTTTTAGGGATATGATCCTTTTTAGGCATGGGTGGTGGAATGGTGGTGGTTGGTGGTTGGGATTGCTTAGTTATGGTTGAATTTAGGGTAAATGATTTGAAATTGGAATATTTTTATGATGAAATGTTGGATATAGTGGGGAAATTAGAGGTGTATATGTTATTTAAGAATGAAGGATAAATAGATGATTTGGTAGGGGTAGGTGTAGATAGAGAAAAGGGGGATGATTTATTATAATAATAATAGGTAATTAGGATGTTATAAAGATGGGGTCCTAAGATAGAGGGTAAGTGGGAAGGAGGTGGTATGGGTCTATTTCAAGGTAAAGGCTTGGGCAACTCTACCTTCTTATGTGGTTTAGTTGGGGGATTCTTTGGTGCACTAGATGGTGTTAAATCTAATTTCAAAAAAGGGGTGAGCATAACTAGGTATGGGAAGGATTCCTATATTATTGATAGGTTTGGTAAGGGAGGCATAAGGTGATTTGAAAATTTTAGATGGATTTGGTTGGGATGGTTCATCTATGGTTTTGGAAGAAGTGGTATTTGATAGAGTGGTAATAATGGGTTTAAGGGTGGACTCAAGTGAGGTTGAGGATTCATATTTGTTTTGTTAAGGGATCCCTAGATGATACTGAAAGGTTTCTCTATCAAAGTTGGGTTGAGAAGCGAAATCTAGATTTTGGACTAGTCTAGAAAAAGGCTTGTAGATGAGTTTGGTTCCTTGGTCATTGGTTTCAAAAATTAAGCCCCTATGTGGAGAAGAGGGAATGGTTCTTCCATCCTTGTTCTTGATAGGAGGTTCCAAAATTGGTGGTTGGGTGGATGAGGTAACCTTATCTAGGGGGATGGTTTCAAAAGAGGGAATGAATGGTTTTATGATGGGGGAGGTAGGTATAGTTTCCTTGAGTGTAGGAATAGACATGGTTGTTTCCTTTGTTTTGGTGTCCAAAAGAATGGAAGGTAGTTTTACTACTTCAATGGGTGGAGTAGAAGAGGAAGAAATGGCTAAAGTAAAGGTTATCTCCTTTGGTGTTTCCATCAAAGGAGAGGTGGATGAAGTTAAATCCTCAATAGGTGAAGAGAGAGGGATGGTTAATTCCTTCATTTGAGTATGCAAAGGAATAGAAGGTGACTTCACAAATTATATAAGAAAAATGTAGGAAGAAGTAGTATTGGTAGTGGTCTCCTCAATAATGGGCTCACTAATAATAATGTTGATCATATGTTCCTCATGAGAGTGAGATGATTTTGATTTGTTATCATGGGGATGAGTAGAAGGATCACAATTGGGAAAAGGTTTGTAGAAGATGTTAAAGGACTGATTAGGAGATCCATTGGTATTATCAAATGTGATTTCTCCACTATAAATTAAGCTTTAGACAAGACTTTTAAAGTTATTGCATTTATTGATGTCATGTCTGATAACTTGGTGAAAATCATAATGGTCATTCTTGTTGTACTAATCAGGCATGGGGTGAGAAGAATCAAATTATTGGGGTGGTTTGATAGGTGTAAGCTGGATGAGGTTGGATTTGAGTATTTTGTCTAAAACTAAAGCATAAGACTCCCCTATGGGAGTGTATTATTTTGGAGGAGCTCGGTTTTGGTTTTGGTTTTGTTGATAGGTAGGGTTGGAAGAATTAGTTTGATGGGGGTTAATAGATATTTGGTGGTGGGTAGTCTTTAGGACAACTGAGTTTGTAGATTCTTTTGCTTTGGTATTGGGGTGGTTAGATTGGTTAGTATTTTTGGTGGAAGGAGGATCATTGGATTTTAAGCTAGAATTATTATTCCATAGTTTCAATTTCCCTTCATCAATGGCTCATTTCTCAAGTTTATGTGCCATGGTGAATGCCTCATCAAAAGTTTTGAAAGTTTGAATTTGAAGAGTGGGGGAAATATGTTTGGCATAACCCTGAGATAATATCTTGATCAACTCCAATTAGGGTAATGAAAAATTAAGTTAGTTTATGAGTCCTCTCTATCTAGATACAAAATCAACAATAAATTCATCATCAAATGGCCAAATAGAACAAAGGTCACTAATATAAACCTTTATATATATATTTATTGAAAAATGCTCAAAAAATATTTTGTCCAGTTCGGAGAATGAAAAGATGGAGTGCTTGGTGAGAGAACTATACCAATCAAGTTATGGTCCTAATAAAGACATGGGGAAGGTATGAAGGAAGAAAAGATCATCATATGTAATCACATAACAAGAGTGATGAAATTCTCTCAAATTTTGTTGAGGGTCCTCCTTACCTTGAAATTCAGAAAACTTGGGTAATTCCCATTAAGGAGGATAACCATAGATAGGAATAGATGGATGGATGGGTTCATTATAGATTTGATCATAATATAAAAGGCTATGAGACTTGGAGATAGATGATTCTAGGTTGGTCATTTTGTCCATTAACATTTGGACTAAATATGTTTGAGGTTAGGTAGCTTTATATTGAGGTCATAAGCTTTGTTGAGGTTGGGTGGTAGCATTGTATGGATAAGTGATGGAGGGTGCTAAAGAAGCCAAAAATTGGTAAGTGGTCATAGGAGGTTGGGATAGTGCCACATAAGGGTTGATTGGTATAAATGGTTAGGTGGGAGGTGCTATGTATACTTGTGGGTTAGAAACATATGGGTAAGATTTTATGGGTGCTTGTTGGGCGGTTGATATGGGTTGGGTTAGAGGTATTTTTGTATTGGTGGATGGTGGAATATATATATATATATATATATATATATATATATATATATATATAGGGTTGGGGGTATAAAAGTGCTAGTTGGTTATTAGTGGGTGGTGACTATAGTGTTAATAGGTGGGAGGGTTTGAGGTATGGAAAGTACCAAGCTTTGAAGTGGGGTAGAATTTAGTGCATTGGTCAAAATAAGGGGAATGGTAAAAGTAGGGGTAGAAGATACCGCCATAGTAGAAGGAGTATAGGTGACAATAGGTAAAGTTGATCCAATGTTGGAGGTATTGGTTTGGGTAGTATGTGTTTGATCACTAGTTGGGATGTTGGATGGAGTTTGGCGAGTGGTAGTATGTGGGATATTAGATGAAGAAGAGGCTTGGGTGAGCATAGGTTGGGTTGAGTTAGCACCCACTAGAAGATGGGAAGGCATACCATAGGGAAGATCGATAGGAAGAACTAAAACAAGAAAGGTATGGTTAGGTAAGGTGTTTAGGTAATGATGAAGAGACATGGCATTGTTATTAAGAAAGGCAAAGAAATATAGATCACCCTCAGCAACAATCAGAGGCCTGGTAGGAGGGGAGAAAAATGAGGGCATTAAAGGTATATTCCATGGAGGAATAAGAAGAAGGGGTTTGTTGGTTGGTCTAATTCCTCAACTATTGTTTAGTAAATACCATGAAAGGAAATAGAAGATAAAATGATGAAACTCACACCTCAAACAAAGAGCAAGAAAAACAAAAGAAACAAGGAAATCAAACATAAACTAAATTATGTTTAAAAACCTAGGGTTATTTTTAAATTTCTTTTAGCTTATGCCTTAGAGAGTATGAAGAGGAAATTTGGTTTGTAGATCAGGTACTAAATAGGAAATCTAAGGTTGGTTTTAGGTTATGTTTAGGGGCTCAAGAGAGAAATATGTATTGATCTTTAGTACATGGTTTGGTATTGGGGCCTACCCCCTAAATTAACACACCATACTGATAAGGGTGTCAAGTGCTTAGCCAAAATATATCAAACTTTAGATTTTATACTCAACCAGAGAGCTGAGTTGGTTCTCCCCTTGGTAATGACCTCTAAGTAGAATTGTCAATAAAGGGTAAGGTTTACCACTAGGTGATGAAATCCTAGTTGAGACTTGTCTTAAGTATGTTTTAATGTGTTAATTAGTTATATGATATAGTATGGTGTGTGTTATAATAAGAGTGAAATCTATGATTAATTACTATGCCTTTAAGTTACTATATGAACTAAAAAAAGCAAACAATTAATGTATGCACAAGATTTATTTCAAGCCCAAAAGAAATTCAGATTTCATTTGATGAGCATATAAATAAAGGAAGAAATAGGGATGTTAGGTCCTACCAAGCATGCTAAAATGTTTCAAATTAATTTTTTTTATCATTTCTTAATTTAGAAGCAAGTAATGAAACTATTAATAGGGTGTGTAAAGGGGTACCGAATAAAGTGCACACGTGATCTAGATGATGGTGAGAAATCCTCTTTGGCTTGGAAGGAATAACTTGAAAATAAAAAAAGACAATAGAAAAGGGGGTTGTTAGGTGGATGGCTGAGTGGACTACCTAGCATAATCTAGATCTAAGAAGTGTACACTTACTAGGAGTTTATCAATCCACTATTTATAATAATTAAGTTGATATAAATGAAAAAAAAAACTTTCATTCAATAACTAGAAAGTAAATGCATGTAAGATGAGATGAAAGTAAATTGCTTGTTAAAAAAAAACACTAAATGAATCAAAAGCAGGTCAATATTTGTGCTAATATAGCTGGGGTCATGTTTAGGAAATTAAAAAAGTCTCTATGAATAGGTAAAAACATGAAAAATAGGGTTTGGTTGGGGTCAAGGGGGTGAAAATAACTTGTTATTATTTTCTACCATAATGACCATCAATGGTTGGTTGAACCATCATTAGTTGGGATAACCATCAATGGTTGGGTGACTATCAATAGTTGAGGTGACCATTAGTGGTTGAGATAACCATCGGTGGTTACCTATGTGATTTTGGGAATGATTAGATAAAGGATGATAGATTGGGTAATTGGGGTAATAGAGGTCTATTATAAATCTAGGGGATGAAAATAAGATACTGATGAGTCTGATAGGGGTTAGAGGTTATAAATGAAACAAATCAAAGAAAACAAGCATGAGATACCTATAACTTGATGGTGGAAGGATGAAGCAATTTGGCCAAAATCGTAGTAATTTTGACTTCAAAAGTGATTCTAATAGAGGTTCAGGTCTCTATTGATGTTGCTTGCTTGTTGAAGGGACACTAGATACATATATACAAGATAGTTTAGACATAGATTACTATATTTTTGAATCATTTTCTTCTCCTACTTCTCTCCTTTTATAGGATTAAGTTACTAATTATCATAAGAGGAAGTTAATAATTGGATAGAGGAGAGAGTTATCAATTATGATGCTTTAAAGCTAGTTTATAGTGCAAAATGGAAGTTACTAAATGTGTCATGCTTATCTTGTACAACTGGTAATGCTTTTAAATTAGTCTTGAAAGACCTAACCATCGATGGTCAGACTAACTATTGATAGTTAGGCTAACTATCGATGGTCAAAGTTATAGATTAAAATTGGTTAAAAAGGGGTGATTTAAATTTTTTTATCAAATTGATAAATAGGCTAATTCAATTATGTGGTTACCTAGCTTCAAGGTTAGGTAGGGGTTCCAGGGGTTTCAACATCTAAAACTATGTAGTTTTTGAGTGTCTACATGGGGATACATTAGATAATCAAGAACATGACCAATATTTGGATCCTATAGACCCAATTAAGGGATATATTATCATAATAAAACACACTAGGGATGATTCCAAAGCCTTTAGTAAAGCATATTCATGAAACAACCTTAACTAAGCCCTATGTTTTCATATTCACTAAAATAATAATAATTAAAGTAAAGCCTAATCTAGTGCACTCAAAATATTGTGGCACAAAGTGAGGATAATAAACAACAAAAGTAAACATGCATAAGAGAAATATACTCATGTAAATGTATATGCAATCCTAATACATGGAATAAAAGTACAAATGCATATCTATCTACTCTTACAAAGGAGGAACAAAGTTAGGAATACTTATCTTTGAAGATCAACCCATTGAGCCTCAACATATCCCTTGGTCAAGGTTATTTGCAAGAGGTTGTTGTGGTATGTAAGGATGAAAAGGCTAAATTATCTCTAGGCTACACAAACTATCAATGCATCCAAAAGAATTCTCCACAAGACAAGATCCATATCTCCAAATAAACTATGAAACCCTAAGCTTTCTCCTCAAGTATAAGAGTGGATAATAAAATGTGTAATAAATATTACTTCTTCTCTTCTCTAAATAATGGCAACATGATCTTTTATATATAGGTAGATTTAACCTTAAACTTTTCTAAAAATTTTGGCTGACAGGGTTGACCTAATCAACCTAGTACAGTTATGGACAAAAATTCACTAGGTCATGTGCTAGGTTGGCCAAGAGTAGACTTAGACCCTAAATGAATTTTACCCTAAATAATACAAGGTCGACCCAGTCAACCTAGAACTACAAGTAGTCAAAAGGGGGTTTATGCTAGGAAAATGGGGACAAAAGGTGGGAAATGATTGAGGAGTGTACAAAAGAGAATAACAAGCTTAGGGATATGGTTTTTAGGAGACAAGTGTGTAGATAACAAGTGGAAAAAGGGAGAACAATCCTACAAGATAAAGAGCATCAATAATTGATAAAAGTTTGAAAATATTATATGTATACATTTATACTTTCTGCCGGATTATAATTTTGATATCAACTACATTAAGGGAAAGGAAAACTGAGTTGAAAATGTCCTTAGCCATAGAAGATGCATTGTAACATTAGCTACAATAAGGATTACTTTTTGAGATCAAGTAGTAAAATTCTTACCTAGAGATGAATTTTAAAAATAGGTTAAGAAATAATTAACTGATAACTTTTAAGATTATAGATATGAAGGTTTTTAATTTGAGAATGATGGGATTTTAAGGTATAATGGAAAAATATATGTGCTTGATAATGAAGATTTGAGGAATATTATGCTAAAGGAATTGCATAATGCTCCATATTCAGGGTATCCTAGAGTGACTAAACTACTAGTAGAGTTAAAACCATTATATTTTTTTTAAGGTAATTAATAAGGATGCAGATGATTTTATGTCTAGATAATTGGAGTGTTAGCTAGTCAATGCTAAACAGGTACATCCTACTAGATTATTTTACCCACATTCTATACCTAAATAGAATTAGCAAGTTATTAGCATGGAATTTGTCTAAGGTTTATCTATATATAGAAACCATCATGACATGATATTGTTAGTTTTGGATAAACTTACCAAGGTAGCTCACTTAATTATAATAAATTTGACTAATGATGCACCAATGCTTGCTAAGAGGTTTGTGAAATAAATTTATAGGTTGCATGGGTTTTTAGAAAATATCATCTTAGATAAGGACCCTAAGAATACTTTCAAGTTTTGTTAAATTTTAAATTTATGATCATAGGAATTTGACGTAGAGAGGAGGATAGTATTTTATTAGAACATAAAATAATGAAATCAACACACTAACATCCTAACATATATAGCCTAGATAATAAGATGAAGCATAATAAACAAAAACAAATTAAAAACACAACTAAAATGTAAAGAAAAACAATATCCTTACCTTCCTTCAATGATCTAAATGATTTTTCATGTGGCTTACTCAGTTTATGCTCAAAGAGTCTTTGACAATGGAGCTTGGCTATCTCCGTTCTCCTTAGTACCATGGTTGGATTGTATATGGATTATGCTTGATGGATTGGCTTATGATTTTTCCACTATAACACTATTGTTTCCAATATTGATAGAAAACCACCATTATAACTTTATTCTATCCAAACTCTCATAATGAAGAGGCAAATGATTATATTTATAAGTTTAGAAACTAACCCCCACTCAAGGTCAGTTGCTTTTTAGTTTAAACATGGAATGGGTTCAAACCTAATCTAAGTGATTTAATTAACCTAAGTAGAGTTAAAAGGTGTCAAAACCTCAAGATTTTCAATGAATAGGCATGGGTGAGATATTTTGAGATATTCACAAAGGCTTGACAACTTATAAAAGGTAATCATGAATTCCGAGGATATTCTAGACTTTTAAATTTCCTTTTTTAAAATTTAATTAATTATTCATAGAACATTAAACTAGGCATTTAATTTGGTTTAGAATCTTAATTAATTTTGATTACACTTTTAGAATTTCCTAGATTTTATTTAAGTGTGAAAGTGCCCAACTTAATAGGTCTATAGGCAAAATTTCATGTTATGATGCCATTAAATGATTAGAGATGAATCTGTGAGGTTTTGTTGCTTACGATAGAATAACCAAATTAAGGATGTATCAATGGGATTATAATCTTTGATGAATGATATATAATAAAATTTTGGACATTCAATGATTCTTAAGATTAATCTGTAATGGTTGGTAAGAATCAATCTGAAGTCTAGTATGAAGCCATTGGTGGCCAATTTTAGGTGTCTACAGTTTGCCCTTATTTGGGAAGATGTTGTAAGACCTAGTTATAATAATATATTCTCAAATATTTAAAAATGTATGTATGCATAAAATAAGATAATGATTGAATAAAAATCTCCAAATAATGTTTAGGAAGCCTAAAATGATGCCCCCTTGAGGGAGTGGTCATCACATACATTTGATGGATGGTCCCTTGAAAAGAAGTAAGAAGAAAAATGAAATTAACCCATGGGTGAGATTAATCCAATTGAGAATATGCCTACATGTAGTGAATTAAAAATAAATAATTTTTCTAAAGGTATTGTTGACCAATTTTTGGTCTACATATCAATTTTTGCCTAGTTCAATAGATCAAGTAGAAGTGGCAGAAAGTCTAAATAAACACATTTTTAAGGCCATATCTCACATGTGTGGTAGAATCATGAGAAAATGATCACATGGGTTCACTAATTTTAGTCCCAAGTTGATATTTTCCATGTTTTAGATCATCTGCCAAAGTGTGAAGGAAGTTATGCATGGGCAAAGTTGGCTCCTCAGTCATTTTCACTAAGTTTTCCATACTTAATCATTTGAGCTCGACCATCACCAAGACATCATGCAAGAATAAGTGGTAAAACAAACTTGTGTATTTAATATATCTCTTAGGCATCCTCATGTGACCATTATATTAAGTAAAATTATATATTTACATGCCAGGATCATTCTCAAAAAATTTCAAAATTGTATGAGCTTTGTGGATCAAGATATAAATCTTCAAAGATGGACCTATGCAGTAGGATGTTCATGCTAACATCAAGTTATAGCCACTACAAAAATCCATTGAAATATGAATTTTATGGTCCATAGGATGTCAAATATGGTTGTGTGTAATTTAAATTATGATCATGTGGACATCAATTTTAAGACCTAGTAAATGGCCATTGGTTTTCAAACCAAAGGAGATCTAACAGTCCATACTCAATTGTACATCTCGATCTAATGATGTGAGATGGGTCAAAGAGTTAAAAATATTGAGAGGCCACTAGATGGCATAATAATTTGAACTGATAGACTGAAAAGATCCTAAGAATCAATGTGGGATTAACAAGTGGCACTAGCAAAGATAGAGTTGACAATTTTAATATAAATCAAGGGATCATGCTTAGTCACTCATCAAGATCAGATGGAGCGAGGCATAGTAAAAATGGTTATAAAATTAAAAGAGATAATGAGTCAAGGGTAAGTGTCAAAAGTGCATGGATCTTGGAAGAATATTGATGAAACACATGAATCCATGCATATAGAGATCAATATAGTAAACAAGAGTTAGAAAAGTCAAGGCTCTGAGTTAGTATTTGATAACCAATTGGATTAAAAATGAGCCCAAGGATTTTGATGAGGGTTGAGAGGCTATTTTAAACCATGGATGATAGGGTTTTATAGGGTCATTTTGATGCCATTAAAGTTGTTTCAAATTCTATGGAGTGATCTAACTAATATAGTCAAGTATGAAGAAAATAAAGGGACCATCATTAGAGCTTAATGTGTACCTTTGGTTTGATGTTTTTTGGGTTTGTAGGGTTTGTTCTTATAACTAGTTCAACATTTATAAAGAGAGAGATATATACAATTAACTCTTGGCTCTTGTAGAGATAAATTGGGTCCTTTTATACCTAATGGGATATATAAGGTGCTATATGTTCTATGGGTGTTTTTTAATATAAGGACTATGGGAAAACCAAAGACCTTAAATTGGTTTTCCATCTATAGTAGACCTATGAAAATGGAGTAGATATGGGTGTTTTATTCAAAGGGTCTCATATATCAATGTGGCCCTATTTTTAAATAGAATAAATACCTCCATCCATTCAAAACAAACCAAGCATCTATTTTAGTTCCAAGGCATGAAGGATTGATCCTCATTAACAAATCAAGTGGAAGTAGCATGGAATCTTAATATGATGACCTAGTGGCTAGATAAAGATCAATGGAGAATTAAATTATTTTTTAAAGCCTTTAAAAATATGCCTTCTTGATAAGATCTTAACTCAGCAGTATCATCAAATTGGTGCTAGTCCATCAGAAGTAGTCGGTCCTTTTCTAATGCAAAATTCTCTCTCTCCTTTTTCTATAAATGTAGGCTTATAAACATTAAAAATATTTATTGTTATCTTGATAATATCTCTATTTGGCATGACTAGACTCTACCTAGATTTGATATTTATAACCTCTTGAGATAAATAAAGGAATATTTTTTCATATTTCATGATTCTAGTATAGTGTGTTAATGTCAGATTAATTTGTATGTGGTAGAAATCTCTCCATTGTCAAATCTTGATTATATTATTTTGTAGGTCATGTTTAGTGTTAAATTTTAATTGATTAAAGCTAGAAAGTAGATACATTAGTTGGTTAGTTCCTTGAATTAGGCCTCTCCATCAATTCCCTTAGGTTTTGATAATTTGGTGAACCTCTACATGAAATAATAATGCATAAACAACCATTTAGAGTTATAGATCTGATCTCATTAGTGTTTGTTAAAATTTGAAATAGAGTAGATGAATAATCACATTGCTAGTGCATCACCTCATTTACATGTTTTCATTCTTTCTTACCCATTTCTCTCTCCCTTTTACCAATCAGTTTTAGTTTAGGTGATAAATCTAGAAGGAATCTAACTTTATCCAAAGGTTTGATCCATTATTAGGATACCTAAATCCTAGGATTAGTCTCATGTTTGTCTGGATTCGAGCAAAGGACTTGAACATTCTCCTTCTTGGCTAGGGTGTAAATTTAGAACCCCAATAATTTTGGCATAGCTCATAGGATTAATTGGAGATTGTATTGGTGAAATTTTAGTTTCAGTAGTGTTCTTCATAAAGAATTTGGTGATTCCAATCTCAAGCAATTACTTCTAAAGTCTCGGTAGTTTACAAGTAAGTTCATTTTCATTTCACTATCCTGATGTTATTTTCATGGCTATTTATGAAGGAAATCACTATGATATACCTACTTATCATCCCTATGATGGATCAATATATCCTTTTCATGATGCATATGAGCCTAATCAGCCTTACCAAGAATTTTATCAAAGCCATGACAAGCCTTATCAAGTTTCCCATGATACTTATTACCAAAATCATCACTCTTACCTTCCTTATGAGCCATATCGGTTTCAAGACTAGATTTCATCTTTCCCATATGGATATGATGCTTCATATGAGCATCCTTATCTCCAAGAGAGAATGGATGAAATAGAGATTAAATTTATAGCATATGCAAGAAAAGTATGTTCATATTCACAGTATAAAGAAGTGAAGGAATAGTTTTAAAATTTGTCTAATAATCTAAAAGAGAGGCTTGAGTTTTATACCTTTGTATTAGAGAAAGTAGAGGATTGTGAGAGGTATAAAATTTAGTTGAATCATTTGTCTCAAAGACTCCTTTGTGTTCCTTACCATTCTTCTTGTGTTCCTTGTTCTCATGAAGTTCTTGACCATGCCTAGTGTGAGCCAATGGAGATTCCTATTTGGAGTCAATAATCTATTCAAGAAGCTATTCATATGCCTATTCAAAAGCCTATTCAAGAGGCTAAACTTTATTATAGTCCCCTTTCTTCACCACTCATCTCTCAATTTCAAGTTGTCCATGAGGACAAAAGGGTTTTAGACCTTGATGAAGTGTTAGGCAAGTGGAAGGAGTAGAATGTAGAGGTTGTCAAAGGATTATCTTTCCCTCCTCTCCAAAATTCCATTACTCCTAAGATCCAAAAATATGATCATGATCAACCTTCCACATAGTCTCCACTCCTTTCCCCTCAAAATCCTAGAGCCTTTTCTTCATGGAGAGACATTTTAGAGGCAAAGAAATAGGAAGAGGTGGTGAAGGTGATCCAAGAAGAGAAACTTCAGGAGCAAAATCAAGTACCTATGGTAAATTGTTTGGACCTCTCTAATCTTTTTGAATAATTTTAAGGGTTTGTTATGCTAATCTTGGAGGAAGAGCCTCTCTTTTGTGAGGTAAATAAAGAAGATGTAGTTAATGAGATAGAAAATAATGATGACTTCAGTGATCAATAAGAGGAGATCATTATTGGGACACCACTTGGCAAGAGTAAACATGTCTCAGTTTTTCAAAATGTTAAAGAGGATGAGCTACATGAGTATGTACAAGTTATAGATGAGATCCAATAGGAATAATTTTTAGATGTGTGTTAAGAGGTTGATTCTCAAGAGCCTATTAATTATATATCAATTATCCAAGATCAAGATTTTTGTCAAGATCTTATGGTAGATATGATATAAATCAAGTACAGGATCATCTTTATTCAAAGGGTATCCATGAGGACAACTCACATAGCACCATTATTAAGGTATAAATCATTCCTAATTAAAAATACCATTGGTATTAGCTATACCATGATGTCATGAGTGAAATTAAAGAGTTTAAGATGATAGATCCTGATGAGAAAATAGTGTAGTAAGTTGAATATTCATCTATGGATTCCATTAATGTTTTAGATACTAAAGAAGGCAATGATACTCTGGGGATGCCCAAGCAAAATGAGAAGGTAGATATTGATATGGAAGGAATCCATAAAGAATTGATGCAAGCTATTGTCAAAAATGAGGTTGAGATGTCTCCTTTTGCGAAGGATTAAGATACCTTTTAAAATGATCTTATTCAACTTGATCAAAGTGAATAATAAAAAGATGACTGGTATCTATGTTTTGAATCTCTATAATAGATTGAAGAGCTTTATAAAGATATGTTACCCATTGGAGAACATGATATTTAAAATTTTGATCAATAATCACCTATTCAAGATCATGATATAGCTTGGGTTGACTATTCAAGTCTCCTTGAAGAGCTAGATGAATTTGTGGTAGTTGATAAGAAGGACAAGGTCACTCAAGGAGAATGCATAAATGAGATGTCACTTGAAAAAGTTTTAGTTGATAAGCAACATAAATAAAATCTAGAAGTGCAAGATGAATTTGTATTTTTTGGTGACTGGTTTACTATTAATGGCTCATTTCAAGAGATTTAAAGAGAAATAATTAGAAAAAAGAGTGCCTCTTCAAAGGTCATGTTCAATAAACCCCCTACTTTGAAAATTGTATCATCTTTTGTAATGAGAAAATTCATGAATTTCCCTTTTGATCCTAGTGGATAATGTTTTGTCATGGTTAATTAGGTTAGTTTGTTTATTGTTTGTCCCATATAAGTTATTTATTTGCACATTTGCTTTTTTTAGGTTAGTTTCCTTGATTTCTTTTATTTTCTTCCCTATTTTTGTGGAATCAATTGTCTTTGCCAATAAAGAGGTTGTATATAGTCATGGAATAGATGTGTTATCTATTATAAGTTAAAGGTCATGTATATGGTCTTAATTTGAGCATATCAGGCATGCTGCCTAGCCAAGTCACCAAAGATGTTGACCAATTTTTGTTCTACATAACAAATTTTTCCTAGTCTAATAGATTAAGTGGAAGTGGCATAAAGTCTAAATAGTTATTTTTCTAAGGCCATATCTTGCACATGTGATAGAATCATGAGAAAATGATCACAAGGATTTGCTCATTTTAGTCCCAAGTTTCTATTCCAAGTTATAGATCATCCACCAAATCTCAAAAGAAGTTATGCATGGACAAAGTTACCTCCTGGGTTGATTTTCACTAATTTTTCCATACTTAGTCATTTGATATTGATAGTCGTTAGGATGTCATGCAAGAATAAGTGGAATGGCCAACTTGTGCATTTAGTATCTCAATCAAGAATCCTCATGAAACTAGTGGATCAAGTGAAATTATATATTTACATGTTAGGATCATCCTAAAAAATTATTAGACCCACATAAGCTTTTTATCTCAAGATATAAACCCTCAAAGATAGACATGTGTAATAAGAAATTCATGCTAATGCTAAGTTAAATCCACTGTAAAAATCTATTGGAGTCTAAATTTGATGGTTTATAAGATGTCAAATATGGTCACATAGACATCAAATGATGGTTACATAGACATCAATTTTAAGACTCAATAAAAAGCCATTGGTTTTCAAACCAAAGTAGATCTAATAGTTCTTACTCGATAGTACATCTCAATCCAACAACATGAGATGGGTCAAACAATCAGATAGATTGAGAGGCCACCATATGGTGTAAGTACATGACCTATCAGACTGATATGATCTTAAGAATTAATGTGGGATTGATAGGTGGCACTAGTAGAGACAAAGTTGACAATTCAAAGCTAAATCAAGGATCATGCTTAATCACTCATCAATATTAGATGGAGTGAGGAAGAGTCAAACTGGTCACTAAATCTAAAGAGCTAAAGAGTCAAGGGTAAGCATAAAAAACAATTGTATCCTATTATAATATATAAAAATCATGCACATTTGTGCCCATGTAGATCATTAAATCAAGATTTACAAAAGTTAAGGGTTCAAGTCAGCATTTGACAACCAATTAGAGCAAAAGTGAGCCCAAGGTTTTTGACAAGGGTTTAGAGGTTATTTTTGAACATGGATGATAGGGTTTTTTAAGGTCATCCTAATTATATTGAAGTTTTTTCAAATTCCATGGAGTGGTTTAAATGATACATCTAAGTATGAAAAATATAAAGTGACCACCATTAGATCTTAATGCAAACCTTTGGTTTGACATTTTTTTGGCTTGTAGAGTTTGTTCTTGTAACTGGTTTACCATTTCTAAATAAGGATCTATATAAAATGAACTCTTTGTTATTTTAGATATAAAGTGGGTCATTTTAAACCTTATGGGATCTAGAAGGTGTTATATGGTCTATGGGTCTATTTTAATATAAGGACTATGGGAAAACCAATGACCTTATATTAGTTTTCCATCTACAGTAGACATGTGGAAATGGAGTATATATGGGTGTTTTATGCAAAGAGTCTCATCTAAAAATGTAGCCCTATTTTCTAATAAAATAGGTACATATAACCATTCAAAATAGACCAAGAATCTCTTTCATTTCTAAGGTATGAAGGATTGCTCCTCATTAGTAGATCAAGTGAAAGTAACATAGAATCCTAAGATGATGACTTGGTGGCTAGATAAGGATCAATGGAGCATTAAATTATTTTGCAAGGCCTTTGAAATTGTGCCTTTTTTATAAGATCCTAACTTAGAAGCATACTTGAATTGGTGCTAATCCATCAAAAGCAATTGGTACTTTTCTAACACACAATTCTCTCTCTCTCTCTCTCTCTCTCTCTCTCTCTCTCTCTCTCTCTCTCTCTCCTTTTTGTATAAATGTAGGCTTGTAATCCTTGAAAATAGTTATTGTTAGCTTCATGATCCCTCTCTTGGGCATGACTAGACTCTACCTAGATTTTATGTTTGTAACCTATTGAGATAAATAAAGGACACTTTTTTTATATTTCATGACTCTAAGATAGTGTGTTAATGTCAGATTGATTTCCATATGTGGTAGAAATATCTCCCTTATCAAATCTTGAATATCACCTAGTTACTAGATTATATTATTTTGTAGGTCATGTTTAGTGTTAAATGTTAGTTAATTAAAGCTACCAAGTGGATACATTGATTGGTTAGTGCTTTGAATCAAGAATCTCCATCAATTCCCTTAGGTTTTGATCATTTGGTGAACCTTTGCATGAAATACTAATGCATAAACAAAAATTTAGAGTTACAGATTTGATCTCATTAGTGTTTGTTAGAATTTTAGATAGAGTGGATGAACAATCACATTACTAGTACATTACCTCATTTACATGTTTTCATGATTTTTTACCCATTTCTCTCTCCCTTTACCCAATCACCTTTAGTTTAGGTGATAAATCAAGAAGGAATCTAGCCTTCTCTAAAGTTCTAATCCATTATTAAGATACCCACAGCCTAAGATTAGTCCCATGTTGGTCTAGATTTGAGTAGAGGACATGAACAATCCCATTCTTGGTTAGGGTGTAAATTTAGAACCCAAAAATGTATTTTTAATTAGTAACAAAGGTTGAGACACTAATTTTCCCATAGGATGTTATAATCAATGGTAATGGCATATACCCCAGTTAGGGTTGATGAGTTAAAACAATGTTTTTCCCATATGAGGTTATAATCATTAATATGAACTGAGATTAAATAAAAATGTTTGATTATGCCCCAATAGGGTAGATTGATAAGAATAACTTGATAATATAAGTTATTATATAGATTAAAGATGAATGACAAACATAGATGTGATAGTGTAATGACTAAAGAATCTAAAAACAACCTAGCATACGAAGATGCATAAAGTGATAAAAGAGATGAAATAGAAGAATAATAATTGATCAATGGAAATGATTTGATTATATCTACTAATTTAGAGATGCTTTTCCTTATTTGAATTGATATAACTAAAATTATCAATATGTTTATTCAATCAAAGAGGGTGAGAGAAATTACTAAGGGTACTAAGGAGAAACTTATGCAACTTCATTGCTTGTAAGACTTCTTGTGTTAATTTTTAATATAGCATATGATAGTAGGCATTATGATATAAAATCCCTTGATAACATAGCTAAAATATGCATAAGGATTGGCTCCCAATCCAATAGACATTGAAAACATTGCACTAATGATAAAAACCATGTTGAAAATGTTGACATATGAATATGGATAGACTCAATAATAATGTGCAAGGAATCATCCAATCAATGCATACAGACTCAGTCAAGGCAATAGTACTAAAATCAAACAAATAGGCAATCAAATAAATAAACAACACATAGAAATCAAACAAGCAAATAAATAGAAAATAAACATATAAAAATCTTGAAAGTAAAAGCAACAAAAATCATCCTAACAATGGATTTACCCTAGTAGGGAAGATCAAGGATGAAAAATAGGATTTAGATAGGCCAAATGTTTTTGTATTTTTAAAATTTTGAATGTTTTTGGAATTATTTAATCATCTCAACCTGATTGGGAATTACAAGATACTAAATGGTCCAACTCACAAAATGGTGAAAGAGTTGGCTTAGGTTACTCACAAATCTGTGAGATCATATGGAAAGGGGGGCTGAGTTAAAATCAACATGAATAGATAATGACCTACATAGTCCCAAAATGACATCAATTTAGAGTAGTTCCACCCACACAAAAGGTAGTGAGAATTGACTAGGTCACAACAAGTTCTTAAATTTAGAAAATATATATGAAAATGAGAATAGTAATGGCAAGGTGATGCGGTAATGCATGGTAAAGGTGTTGTTCATAATTTTCCCATTAGTGGTTATAATTAGGAAATAATGGCATAGGTATATGATACTAATCTTCCCATAGGTATTTATAATTAATAACATGATAATGGTACTCTGATTTTCCCAAAGGTAGTTATAATCAGGAACACTTGGCATACTGTGAATGAAAGATAACTTTTAGATCGACTATCACACTACTTTCATAAACTGTCATTTAAACATGTATTTACAAAAACTATTAAAACTAGATTGGAATCCCCTTATGGAAGGTGTGGGAAGATCCAAAGGAAGCAAGCTCAAAAAGGATTGGGTAAGATGGCTAAAAATAGGCTTTGTTATAACAAGGATGGGATGTTGAAATGTTATATGGTATGGCATTGCTTAGTGTGATGATGGTATGAAGATATAATGGAAATAGGGTTAGCCCTAAGTGATAAGGCAAATGGTATGGTATGAAGTAATGATGTGGGGAATGGAAAATGAAAATGGCCATGTAAATGGTAAATGAAAATGGTATGCTTTTTGTTTCTGGCCTAGGTGGATGTTTTTATTGTTCCTAATAATTTAGAGATGCACCTTTTGATCAACAATGATACAACCAAAATAATCAATCAATAAACTTCTAACCCACACCTCTTCTAAATAACTACTTTGTCAAGAGCTAGCTACAAATTTGGATGCAAACGATGTTGTTGTGATCTTCATTGGTCATTGATTTTGTTTCCTTGAAACTTCAAGACAAGGTATCTTTATAGCCTCTACAAAGGAAAGTAATACCAAGTATGGTAAATATGGATCAATTTTTGATGATAGATATTATTTGGTGATGTAAAGGTGGATGATAATGGAATGTCTAATGGTTGGGAAAAAAATGAAGATCAAGATTTTTAGGCACACACAATGTTGTTGATTCTAAATTTGACATAACTTTACTTATGGTGGGACCAAAGACTTCTGAATATGATCTTAATAAGACCACCAATTTTTAATCGTTTGGGCTTTAGAGTAGATACCATATAATTGTGTTGTAGATTGGAAGTTAGACTGATTTGATCTTTGATAATGTCTTCATCTAGTAGTGAAGAACTATTATGCTTAGTTATTGATGCCTTGATGAGGTTTTCACCAATGAAGTTGTCCTAATTTTCCCATAGTGCATCTAATAAGGTTTCACTAAGGAATGTTGAATTTTTAATTCAATTGTATTCTAGTTCCTCCAAAAAAGCTTCACTTGAAGATGTTGAGTTTGAACTTAGATTGTCCCTTAGCACCTCCAAAAAGGTTTCACTAAGAGATTGTTCTTCTGCATGAATTTGGTCTTGGCCTCCCTAATGTTCTTCAACTAACATGTTTCCATGGATGAATTCCAATAATGTGTGATAATGTCAATCCCAAATGACACTTATGAGAAGTGGAAGGTTAATATAATGGTTAGGTTAATTCGTGGTAATGGCATGTGGAATGATAATGGAATAGGGGTAGGCAACACAATCGTCATAGAAGATACTAGAATAATTTATGTTGATGATGAAGTAATCATCCTCAAAAACCATGGAAGGATCACAAATGTATTTAAACTGATCTATGAGGCATGCATAACTAATATTTTAATAACCACAAACATATTCTAATTTTGAAGTTGATTCTGACTTAAGGGACTCTAAATCTGATGTTGAGACTAATGTTGATTTTACTTCTAATGCTAAATCCAATATCAATTAAATAATATAACATAACCTAGATGTTGATATAATGATGTCTTATTAAATGATTGGTATGGGATAAGTAATGTCCTGTGATGGCATAATGGGTTTCATAGAGACTAGTTTGTCAAAGTGAGACTCCTCAATAATGGGAAATTTTTCAAGAGACAACTCCTTAGAGACTATATTGTTAGAGGCAGGATATTTAAAAATAGGCATATGGTCAAGATAATGATTTTCCCAAAGGTAGTTATAATCATTAAAAAGTGACTCAACAAAGAATAGCTTGTTAGAGTGAGACTCCTTGATAATAGGTATAGTATCATTAGGTGATTTATAATAGTTTGACTCATCACAAGTGGTTGTTTCAAAGAAAACATCATGGATCGATTTGTTCTCTTGGTCTTAGTTTATAAGCAATTACAAAATACTAGTTTTGAATACAACATGGTCCTCAAATGATTAGCTCAATTGGAGAGGTAATGATTGGTTTTAAAGTGGGGATTAGTTGGAAATGGTTAAATGATGACTAATGGTTAGATAATTATAGGATTTTATAGATCTTGGTTGCTCACACAAGCCAAAGGATGAGGTCCTAGTATAAAAATGGTAGGGCGTTATGGAGCTTGGTTTCTTACACAAGCTAAAGGATGATGTCCTAAAGTAGAAATGGTAGGTTATTATGGACCTAGGTTACTCACACAAGCTAAAGGACAAGGTCTTATAATAGAAATTGTAAGGCATTATGGAGCTTAGTTGCTTGTATAAGCCAAAAGATGAGGTCCTAAAATGGAAATGATAGGGAATTTTGGATCTTGGTTGCTCATGCAAGCCAAAGGATGAAGTCCTAAAATGGTAATAATAGGGCATCATGGAGCCTGGTTACTCTCACAAGCCAAAGGGCAAGGTCCTGGAATATAAATGGTAGGGAATTATGGAGCTTGGTTTCTTGCATAAGCCAAAGGATGAGGTCCTAAAATAGAAATGGTAGGGCATTGTGGGGCTTCATTGCTCACATAAACCAAAGGATGAGGTCTTGAAATAGAAATGGTTGGTCATTATGAATCTTGATTTCTCACACAAGCCAAAGGATGAGGTCCTAGAATGGAAATGGTAGGATGTCTTGGAGCTTGGTTACTCACACAATCCAAAGGAGGATTAACGGTATAGGTGGGGTATTGGGTGATCTCAAAATGGAAAGAATAATATGTCAACCTACCAAAAGAAAGTATTACCACATGATACACTTGAGGATCTTGGCTTTGTTTCCCATATTGAGGATTATAAGGAGGTTAGGAGTTAATTTCACAAACCACTTATTTACCATAGGGGTCTTGAACAAAGATAAATTATGTGGCCATTCTATAACATAGATTTTATGTATCTCCACCATAAGTGTAGATAGACATATCTACATTAATAATTAAATCTTTGAAAAAAGGCATAGAGTTATAAAAACTCCTAAAAAATATGGCCAAAGGACAAAAGGTTCAAACTTGGTCTAACTTGGTCTAGGGAAGTTGTATCTCTAAAATGGTCTATGTTAAAACTTGGTATAAAACAATGTAACATCATATGTATAACATCAAATATATCACACACAAAAGGTCAAGTGTCTAAATAAAAACTGACATACTAAACTCTAGGTTCAAAGTGTTCCAAATAGGTCTAATCTAGGAAAATAAAAGTTGTTAGGTCTTTTGGCCAAAGATGGTGTCAAAATATAGTCTTAAACAAGGTAAATTCTAGGACTTTTGGCCAAACACAATGTCAAAATATAGACTTCCAACAAAATGAGATATTTTAATCTAATAAACTTGGAACACTTTGACATAGACTAGGCATAAAAAATTCAAACTTGAACTTGGTCAGTTAGCATAAGGAAAAATGCAAAAGGCATATAGAGAGATAAGTTGTTTCTCCCAAATAAAAGGCACAAATACTAATGAAAACTATGCTCTTTTAAACAAACAAGCTAAAAAAAATTGAATGAAACTAGGCTCCTTTAAACAAACAAGCTAGAAAAAATTGAATGACATAACAACATGAGGCAAATATCCAAGCAATAGATTTCAAAGTTGTTAACTAATTAACCTAAGTTGTAGAACCTAAAAGTGAAAGATCAATGTCTAAGCCCTAATTAAGCAAGGCATAAATATAAATCAATCAATGTTTGAATTTAAACTTGATAAAGTTAATTAAAAACTCAACTTTAGAAAATTAGGCATTTTTAAACAAACAAAAAGCATAATGACACAATATAAAAATTCAAAAGGCATACATGAAATTGGTTCTAAAAAATAACACTTTTCACAAAGCAAAC
Source organism: Torreya grandis (assembly GCA_037957365.1). Lineage (NCBI taxonomy): Eukaryota > Viridiplantae > Streptophyta > Pinopsida > Cupressales > Taxaceae > Torreya > Torreya grandis. The sequence goes on along the minus strand of JARHVA010000850.1, from coordinate 3,851,258 downwards.
AAGTTTATGAAACAAATTTGAGTAGCATAACATTGTTATCGCTCTCTAAAGATGTGACAATGGTTTGTTTCAAGACTCAAAGGTATAAACTTGAAATGATTTGGGCATCATAACATCACCCATTTTAATCAAGTCACACACACAAACAAGTTTGGTAAAAGTTTATAAGGCAAAGGTGTGTAACAAAATGGCTAGTATAATGCCTCCTCAAATAAAGGAGTGGCATATAAACAAAACTTGGTATGACATGGCATAAAAAACAAATGGTTTTAGACTAAAAAATACCAAAAAATAAAAGTATGAATGACATAACATATAAATGTAATATCCTAGATCCTATAATGGATAAGCTTGGTCAAATGGGGTTGACTAAAACTATATTTTTTTAACATATAAATTGATCCCAAGTGTGATTAACACTAGAGAAGTGTCAAATAAATTGAGTTCATACTAGTTAAATTAATATTGAAGGGTATATTATTTTACATATAAATTCATCTATGGACTACTTAGTGGAATCCCCTAGTTAACCAGACCTAACTTGGGCCTTTTTTATGAAAGGAGAGGTTAGCCACTCAACCCCCTTGATCTTGTAGTATATATACACTAATTTATATACCCCACCATGGAATGGGGTTGAAACACTACTAGGAGATGAATCCCTAGGTCAATTATTCCCCAAATAACTCATAAAAAAGTGATGAACTCCCCTTCACAAGAAAAATAACATGAAACTAAAACTAAGTGGAAAAGCTTTAGGGGTTGCTTTTGGATCACCTAAACTATGCGGGTTTTGGGGAGAGCCTAGACCACATTATTTTCACACCTTGAATAAAGAATAAATTCCAAGTGAAAAGGTGATTTTGGTCATCCAAGTTCCCTATATGGGATGGGGGAAGAGCATAAATGCAATCTTCTTTTTGTACAAAAAAGACACAAGAAATTAACACTACCAAGAATTTTCAATATAAATGAGTGTCAATTTAGTGCACTAAATGAAATGTTTGATTAAGCTTTTTAGCCCCTTAGGCTATTTAAAAAACTCTTGTAAGAATTTTCACAAAATATCTTAATAAAAAACACCTATGTTTATTTTAATCATTAAAAATGAAATGTTCAAGACTTAACAAATTTGTTTTAGCCACCAAAATGAAGTGTTCAAGACTTATCCATTCTAGATTCTTTTTATGCACTAAAATCAAATGTTCAAAACCTATAAATTATTTTTAGCACCAAAATGAAGTGTACAAGAGTTAGATATATTCATTTTAAATGTCCAAAATGAAATGTTCATGACTCTTAAACTTGAAAATTTATGATCTATTCCTGCCTTAGACCTACAAGGGTTAGAGATTTTCTTCCTACTTTGAATCACTTTCAATGATGAGAAAATAAGATTTTAAAATATAGCTCTCGGGTTTCCTATTTTAAAAACATAGAGACTGATATTGGTCACCTGTGACTGATGCCAGTTACTAGGGAACCAACATTGGTTTGTGATAACTGATACCAGTTGATAAGGACTTACATCGGTTGCCTATGAACCCAAAGGCAAAACCAACATGATTCAAAAAATGTTAGTTAGCTCAAATTTAGATAAATAATTCTTAAAACCTGTAAGGAGATGATTAGATAGGGAGTATAAAGAACAATAAAACCAATAAATAATGATTATAAATGCTAAGAAGATTCAAAATAAAAGTTTTATAATTCATTTTCTACCCCTTCACCCTAATAAATGAAGGTCATCCATAATTGAGATCAATTAGGTAGAACTAATGATGGTTAGGCATAAGTGATTCTGGTTATGCCTAATCGATGTCAGGCTCTATGTAGATCTGAGTTCGCACAAAAATTAAAAATATAGCAAAAACAAAGATAAGAATCTAATTTTGATGATATTCAAGCATTCATTTTAAAATTTAGGAGTTGCATCCTGGTTTCCTTGGTATGTGGGGTGCTTAGAGTCCCATTGAGAATTCCATTTGTGATCATAAGAATTTGACATAGAAGGGAGGTAAGTATTGTGTTAAAACATAAAAAAATGAAATAAACACAATAACATGCTAACATATCTAGCCTAGATCATAGGGGGATCATAATAAACAAAAAAAAATGAAAATCACAACTAAAATTATAAAGATTAACAAGATCCTTACCTTCCTTGAATGCTCCAAATAATTTATCAAGTGGCTTGCTTGGTTTGTGCTTAAAGAGTCTTTAGCAATGGATCTTGGCTATCTCCTTCTCCGCTTGGCACCATGGTTGGCTTGTATATGGATTGTGTTTCATATCTTGGTTTATGAATTTTGCATTATAATAATATTGTTTCCAATCTTGCTATAAAACTATCATTATAAGTTTACTCTTTCCAAACTCTCCTAATGAAGAGGCAAATTCTTATATTTATAAGTTTTGAAACTAACCCCAACTTAAGGTGAGTTAAGATGTAGTGTAAACATGAAATGGGTTTAAACCTAACCCGAGTGATTTAATTAACCCTTTTAGAGTTAAAATGTGTCAAAACCTCATTATTTGTAATGAATAATCATGGGTTAGATATTTTGAGATATTTGTAAAGGCTTGACAACTTACAAAAGGTAATCATGAATTCTTAGGATATTCTTAATTTTTGAATTTAATTTTTTAGAATTGAGTAATTTCTCATTGATAATTCAACTAGGAATTTAATTTGTTTAACAATTTTAATTAGTATTTTAACATTTCTAACATTTTATTTAAGTGTGCAAGTGCCCCACTTAATAGGTCTATAGGACAAATTTCATGTTATGATGTTGTAAGATGATTATAGATGGATAGATGAGATTTTTTTGTTTTTTATGGTAGGATACCTCAATTGGGGATGTCTCAATGAGATTTTGAGATTTGATGAATGATGCACAAGAAAATTTGGGACATTTAGTGATTTTTAGGATTAATTTTTAATGGTTGGTAAGAATCAGTCTAAAGTCCATTATGAAGCCATTGGTGGCCAATTTTAGATGTCTACAAAATTTAGCTTTGAGAACTCAACTAAATTTTAGTACAGTTTACCATAAAAAATAAATGGACAAACACAAATAATAATTTAGATCTTAGAGGATCTCTTAAGGATGTATTATATGGACTAAAAATATAAATAGGAAGAATACCTACCATTAGTTGAGTTTAATTACAAAAAATCATACCAATTAGTTATAAAAATGGCTCTTTTTGAAGAATTATATGATATTAGATGTAGAACAACAATCAATTGGGATAAATTGGAAGATAGAGTGATCTTTGGACTTTATATTCTTATATAAATGGAAGATAAAGTAAAATAAATAAGGAAAAAGGTTGGATAAAGCCAATGATAAGTCAAAAATTTATGTTGATATGAAAATAACAAGGTGATTATAAGTTGGAGATAATTTTTATATGGGTTAAAACCCAAAAGAGTGCAATAAAATTTGCAAAATTAGTAAAGTTCTCACATAGATATGCAGGGCCCTTTGAGGTTCAATAATTAATTAATCATGTAGTGTATAGGCTTAAATTTACAACTTTAGCTCAAATGCATAATATTTTTCATGTTTCATATTTTAAGAAGTATATTGGTAATCATTACATGTTTTGGATTGGAATGTTTTATAGTTCATGATCTAGGGGTGATCATAGTAAATTGATATTCTCAAGATTAGCTTGTATAATAGAGAAGTATCATAGTGAAAGGTCTAGGGGGACCAATATTATAAGGATAATTCTATATGGGAGGACTATGAGGAGTTCTTGAGGATATTTCTTCATTTATTCAAATAATAATTCTACTGAACATTATGTATTTTTTGTTGAACACTATTTTTATTTGTAAAATTATTGTTTGAAATATATGTCATTATAATGATGAGTAGTTTTTGGGGGAAGGATGTCACATCCAATTTCATCTACAAACTATTTAATTATTAATTAGTGGAATATGAGGTTAATGATTGGTACATATAATATTTATTTCTAAGTTGGATTTATATATGTTATTTAATTAATAGTTATATTATTTAATCTTGATGGATGGCTATTGCATATTTTTATTATGTTTTATGATCATGACCTTTTAGATTATTTTCATTCAATATTTTTTAATGGTTATATTCTAATGATTATTTTGAGTTAGACTAACTACTAGTTTATTTGATGAGGTAGATGTATGACTATCCTACCCTCACAAGTAGTTCAGAGGGAGAGTATCATTAGAGAGGGGGTGTAGATAGCAACAATGGGGGGTAGAGAGAGAGAGAGAGAGAGAGAGAGAGAGAGAGAGAGAGAGAGAGAGAGAGAGAGAGAGAGAGAGATCTACTAAACCAATACACATACCACATTAAATTTTTTGAGTGAAATAAATGTTACTTGCATTGGTTTTTTGGTAATAACTGAGTCTTTTTTATTTCATTTCATTATGAGACATGATTTACACATATATGTTAAATCTTTATTGGGATGTGTTGATTCTCACTGCATTATATTTGGTAGGCATGAGTGTATTGATATGATTAAATTTATTATGCATTTCAATTAATGGCTTACATTATGATTTTGTGATATAACTTATATTATCTTAGGTTGCTTGATTTGTATCACTCAACTATGCCTTTATAATCTAACTATATTTTTGGGTACTAATTGTTTCAGTGCTCCCTATCTTTTTTAAATTGCTTAAATATCTTGATTTGTATATCATTGGCCATGTGGGAGAAAATTCATTAGGGTAAAAAGTAGTAAAATACCTCAAAGTAAATGGTTTTAACTAAACTTCAAAATCTTGATATTTAGTCGATTGTTATGATCAATAGCATCTTATGTTATTTCAAGGTAATAAAATTACATTTTTTAGGAATTTTGTTATTTAATTTTATGATTTAACATAGACATATGATTTGAAGCTTCATATACTATGAGATTTTTGTATACTTAGGTTTTATCTGGAAGATTATAGATTTATTATTATTTTTTATATCGTTAAATAACAAAAGGTAAGAAAGGAAATCATTTAGGGTTGTTTGGATATTATGCTATGATTGAAATTCGACCTCACCATTTTATGTATGGTAAGGGTTTTTGGTATAATGCCATGCAAGTATATAAATGGCTATTGTGAGTTACCAAAATGCATGAATGAGTTGAACATATATGAAGATAAGTGGTATAATGGTGAAATGGAGAGTTTTAAGGGCATGCCAAAACATGGATGGATTATGGAAAAATAATAATAAGAGAAGTTAGAAAAGATAAGGGGATCACGGAAGACAAGAGAGAAGAGAAGGGCACTCTTAGCAGAGAGAAGAAAAGTTACCCATATTTGTAATAAAATATTAGATGTTGTTTGACTAGATAAGTAACATTTTTTATTTGTGTACACAAAATAAATGCATTTTTGTCATAGTATTAAATTTTTTTGACGAAATTGAATAAATTCTAGGTATGGGTATTATTATGGTCGATTTCTTATATTGATAGATTTATTTTTGGGTAAATAAAATATCAAAGTTATATCCCTATGAATTGAATTTCATTCCCTTCCCAGTCCTATAAAACATTTTATTGATCCCTTTATCCTTTATTAAATCTAATTTTTTTAAAATAAAAAAAGAGAAGAATTATTTGACCTTTTTCAAGGGGTTTTATTGTGTACATTCTGTGTGTTCTATTTTGAATGAACTGGTAACTATTTTATGAATGCCTTAAGGACATCTTTGCCCATGCTCATAGATAATTTAAACATTTATAGGTTGTATGGATAGAATGTTTTTATTTGATTCATGAAAATTCTTGTTTATTTTGTAAAATGTATTGTCTTTTCATTGTGTAATTTGGGGGTTTGAAAATATATACATTTACTAGATGATTATTATGGAACCCAAACTGATATATTAATTATATATACACACATATGACTATACATAATTTATGTTCAAGAAACTTGAATGTAATTATTTAGTGTTACCTATATGTGATAATATAAACTTGGGTGGTGTCATTAATTTGACTTATGTGAATGATATTATGAACTATAGGTTCTAGTGAAGATTTTGACCTATTTTTGAACTTTTAGAAGATAAAATATGTACATGTATAAATGGATTTATAGTCATTTGGAACCTTAAGTTTATAACATTTAATATTTATGAGTGCAATCCTAACTGTGAGTTGTATTTGGGTCAATATGTTTATGATAAATATAGTAATTTTAAACTCGTTACTTATATATGTACAATTTCCTATGCACCATGAAATTATGTTTCAAGTTTACCAAGGTATCTATCTATATATATGTATATACATTTGTTTGAGCATAAAATAGATTAGGGTATGGAAAAATAGATAGATAAATAAATATGCATATATATATATATATATGACCAACTAAAAAATAAATAGCTTGGATGTATTATGAATAAGTAACCCTATATGAGTATACCTATGAGTATAACTGCAAACCTTAAATGTAGACTTATCAAGTATTCAAATCTATGTGTAAATAAGGACTATAGTTATTGGTTGGTATGAATTAAGGAGTGATTATAGGCTTAGAATATAAACTCTAATATGGATATTCAATCTTATAATTAATGCAAAACTGAGAAAGATGCATGTAATTCTATGTGAAGACAAATAAATAACATTTTTAATAGATTTGAGTGCATATATGGAAGTAAAAGTGTCAATATTAAATTATTAGTTGTTAATGAAAGTAAGGAGCATACTCAACATATTATATGATCATTCTTAGTTTTCTATAATGTATGTGATGGCTCTTTCATATGTGGAATATGGTTATTTTATGTGTAAATCATAGTCAAAATAGACCGTACTCTAATATGGATTTATTTTCACATTAGAACATTTTATGAGATAATAGTAAATGCATGGGATTTTATTTGACTAAAGATTACTATCAGTTATGTATACTTGCATATATGTGAATTATGATAGAAAGATATGTTAGAAATAAAGACATAGAATAACTTGATTATTATTCTAATATACCAAACTTATCTAATTTTGAAATAGTTATTTTTATAAACCTATGTTTAACACATTGGTGGTTTAGTGATTGAAAACAATAAGGTTCATGATTTATATTTTCTTGCATCTTATAATGTTGTAAGGCTGAGTTATGCTAAATTTTTATTAATATGATATATAGATTATAAGTGGATAACATTAGGTATTTATATGAGTATGCCAATGGGTATCTCATATATGTATCCCCTAATATAATGTGATAGTCATGATTCAATATTAGAGAGCTCCGTGTGAGTGAAAATAACTCAAGTTCTTAAATCTAAATTCCTTTAATGAAACTTTTGGACAAATTAATGTTATAGATGAGACATTATCATTTAACTATAATTATAATTTACATGTTCTTGATAATATAATTTAGATACAATATTGGAGAATATAGCATGTTCCTTTGAATGATATCAAAATAAGATAGAATATGAAAGCTTTTGGTAACTTGAGTGTTTCTTGAGTGCTCTTTTGGTCTGATTACTAGGTGATGAATGAATGAGGGTTGATATTATATTTATATAAATCCTATCAAGAGATAAATTGTATTAAAACACTTAGGATAACTATTTTAATACATTTCATTTATAAATTAGATGAATTTAGAGAATTGGACACTTGCATCAGGCTAAGATAGTAACATCGACACTACTATCTATCCTAGAAGTTAATGTCTTAAGAAAATGAGAGTAGGTATAGGCTTATAAATTGAAGAGATGTAAGATATGTACATTTTAATCATTCTAGGAGATATGGGATGTCTATGTCATCAATATAAGACTAGTTAAACTAAGAGATAGGCCAAGGGGAACAAGATAGAGTAGATGTGAGGCTTGTAGAAGTAAGGCATGTGTGGAACTAAGAGGAACAACCAGGGTCTAAGCTTTCTAAGTGTACAAGATCAAATTAATAAATAATTACACAATATCATCTAAATTTTCCCTCCATTTAATATAATAATGAAATTACCAGATTAAAGTAAAAAAATAAGTACTTAGGTGTGTATACACACCTTGTCTTTTTTTAATTTGAATTTGAGTGATTTATTGGAGATGAATTTAAATGATTTATCAGTGATTGAAATAAAACCAAGATAATGTTATAGTCTATAATTAATTCATATGATTTGGGTTAAAATTACTTAAAATTGATTGAAATTGAAATAATAAGGTTTATAAGTACACTTGAGTGTCAATGTAATCACCTTGTCTATTAGCAAGTTAATTTGAAAAAGATGTATCATTATAAATATTTGATATTGAGATTAGGATAAATATCTAGAGAGAGAGAGAGAGAGTCTCGTGCTCCCCATTTTGGAGTAAAAGTGGGTTTTCACCTCACAATTGATATTAACTTAACTATGCAACCCAATGATACTTATAACCTAGTGAGTTTGGATGATCAAGTCCAAAATGAAAATATGGAAAGATTAAGTGATTTAATCATATCAACCATACCAAAATTCAAGTTGTATCATTGTAAATATTTGATATTGAGATTAGGAAAAATATCTATAAAGTGCATATATATAAATATAAATATATATATATATATATAGAGAGAGAGAGAGAGTCTCATGCTCCCCATTTTGGAGTAAAAGTGGGTTTTCACCTCACAATTGAGATTAACTTAACTATGTAACCCAATGGTACTTATAACCTAGTGAGTTTGGATGATCAAGTCCAAAATGAAAATATGGAAAGATTAAGTGATTTAATCATATCAACCATACCAAAATTCAAACCACTATTGTAGTAGGTTGGCTCACTAAAGTCCATAAAAGTTTGTAGGGTATCAGTACATGAAATAATTTTTGAATTTGAGATTAATTTTGATTTTTTAATATTAGTCACATGTTGCATAACATATACACATTATATATGTATCATGATAAAATGATGTGTAATAATGGTATGATGTATATAATTAGGTCACAAATGTGTGTCAAAATTATATAACTATTTGTTTTGGCCAATTCAAAAAACCATGTAAGTGTGGAGAACATGATTCCAAAGCATGCCCCCACTATATATAGAGAAATATAAAATTTATATAAATACCAATGTGTGGTAAATTTTTCCTAAACATGCCCCCACTATAAACTAGAGATGTTGAATACTGAGTAGGTGTGGATAACATGCTTCCAAAGCATGATCCCACTAAATTTGTGAATTTTAAGTAACATAGTTAATGCATGTGGAGAATATGATTCCAAATCATTCCCCACCTAAATTTGAAACTATGAATTTGTGGAATCCATGTCCATATGACATGCCCCCACTAAATCTATAAATAGGTATAAGTATCAAATAATGAACAATTATGGAGAACATGCTTTCAAAGCATGCCCCCACTATAATCTAGAAATTTTAAATATGAGGAAACCATGTCTATATGAAATGTCCCAAATGATATATGAAAACTAGTGTAAAGTGTGAAGTACATGATTCCCAAGCATTTCCCCACTAATATGCCCCACCTTTGAGGTGAGGGAAAATAGTACCTAAAATTTACCTTAAATCAAAAGGGTAAGATATTTTTAAAATATGTGAATGTAACCATGTAGAATATAGAAGGAAACATATTTAGGTAAACGTAACATTGAAACACATAGAACCAATGTGATCATATGTAGGCCTAAAATTCATGATAAAGATCATGGAAATGTATAACTAGTAATAATATAAGCTCAACAAGCAGACAATAAAACACACAAGAGTACTCAAAAGTAAGTCAAAATGTAATGGTCTAAGGAGACCAAAAAAAAGGGGTATGTTTTAATGACATAAAATTAAATGAACATGACTTAGTAAAAGATCCAAAAATTCAAGGAATGATATATTCAAATGTTCATATAATAAGTAATGACGTATTCAAATGTCCAAGACAACAAACATAGGAACATGTGATGCATACAGTGGAGCATATTCAAATTCTCAAAAATTAAGACAATATCAAGTAAAAACACTCAAGGAAGTGTGTTGAGGAAAATCATAAGCAACCAACTTAAACATGCTATATTGGCCTATGGATCAAATGTGTTATCAAAAAATGTCAAGTACATAGAATATCAAGTGTTCTATGTAATGTATAATCATGGTTAATAGGCATGTGTAAGTAAATATGTAATCTAAAATATGATAGTGAGAGTGACCATCAAATCATATAGCATGTGTGTATCAAGATTGTAGACAAAGGATTCATCCAATGTCCTAGTGACATGAGTAGAGGGAAGGCCTAACACCCATAAATGTATCATGTTTTTTTTTATGCATGTGTATTTATATATAGGAGTAAATGATATGCTATTCCTCAACATAGAAGTAACACATATATGCCAATAATCCAATAGAAAATGTATGTACAGAAAATGTTTTTGGATTTTGGAATGTTTTTTTAATTTTTGTTGGGTATTTTTGAAGATGAAGAAAGATCATCCTATGATGCCATCCAATGGATGGTCATATATATCTCCATACACTATGAACCTTACAAACTGAAGTTGTATCTCTTACATTGTTTACATCATGATTAGTTAGGTTGAAAATGGAAATAACATGTTCCTTTTCACATTTTTCATTCGTATTAGAAGATGTAATAATAACATTTAAAATATGTATTAATTTTCCTTAATGAGGAAAAGAAGTGCCTTGTTGATTTTGGTTAATTTTTATTCCATTTGGTATAGCCAAAGAGTTTGAAGTGTAAATGCATATGGATATGTGGTAGGCATAACCTAAACCCATGCTTAAATTAATGTTTGACCATAACAAATTGGTATTGTTATGTTTTCCAAGGAGTCCTTCCAAGTGAGATTTTTTGGAAAATATTGTAAGTTAAAACCAAATTGCTCAAAATAATTTATGTTTCAAGTGGGATTGGTTTGTGTAGGATCAATATGGTCATTATAATAATAAACACTACCCATTTATAATGTAATTTTTAAATTCTAGTAATGTGTGAATTGTTTAATATGTTGTGAAGCTAATTCCTCTATAAGATCCTCAATGTAATCTTTTGGTCATCAATAAGATCTTAGATCTTGTGCTTCAAGATAAATCATATATTTTTATCATGCATAGGGCCTTGGTGATAGTAAAAATAAGAATTTTCATCATACCCTTTGGATAAAGGTCTATTTACATCAACCTCTATAAGAGGATGGAGAGATATAAGGTGATACTCTAGTAATCGCATGAGTAACAAAATTGTAGACTAAGGTAGAGTTATAAATTATCTCATTGGTTCCTTAGATTATAGAATATGATTAGGATTTTGTAATGGAATAATCAAATCTTGAAATAAAGTGATATCTTAGTCTAAAGACCAATTTTGCTTGTAATCACCTAAAAGTGGCAATTGGATGCTAAGAGTGTCCTTTGAGTTAAGCTATCCCTAGGCTAGCCACAGACCTATCGTTAAGAATTAGACTTACTTTTCTAGTCATTCAATAGACCATAGTCACCTATAGCCAATCATAAAATAATCCCATAAATATCATCTCAAACCATAATCCAAATTTCTTAGTAGTATGAAAAGAGGACATTAACACCACATTTAGGACACTACAACCACATGGTGATAGTGTCTCAAACTGGGTGCTACTATCCTCATCCCTAGCTCTTCTTGATGGATAGTTTTTCAATCATGTGCCCCTCTTAATTTTGGCCTAATATAATTTTTTTTATCTACACAAGAAATAAAACCCTATAAATATAAGTCTAATCCACCTCTATTCACTAGAGGGAAAATAAATGCAAAATCTATTCAAACAAAAGACAAAGGTGTACAAAATCAAGGTATTTAGTCTCTATTCTACCCTAATTTATGCATAATACCATCTATAGAAACATTTAGCCTATTTTTTAATAATGTAAAATATCAAACACATTAAAGGAATCCAAGGCCACTCTCATTATATAATTCACTTGCACTTGCATCAAACACTAGGTGGGAGAACTACATTGGGCTTATTCCCTGTTTGGAGTATTAGTATGTAGGTAACTCTTTACATAGTTGGGTGTTGAGTATGTCTAATCCATCTTAATAATATACAAAAAATTATTGTTCATGCCGTACTTGAAATGAGTTTGGGGTTTACACATCGAACTAGGTTTTCTAGGTACAACATAGAACTCCATGTTTTGCTCATGTAGGAACATAACATATAGACACAAGCAACAATGCTCCTCAAAAATAGGAACAATCTTGCAAAGGGGACATTAGATCTACATTAGGGATACTACACATAAATTTCATTACTATCCAAGCTAGGCACTACTATCCATTGAGTAGATGAATAACAAAATCCTCTTGATGACATAGACTACTACCCATATCTCAACTTGTAGAACCCAAATCATCCATGACAACCAATTTTCAAATAAGTCACTATTTATCCCCATTTATTAATATTTTTAGAAAGTCAAACAAGTTCAAAATCATAAAAAAATAAATACTTAATTATTTCATATTTACTTAACTAATTTAGGCATCTCATCCCTTTAATCTAACATATGTTTCTAATTATAAAACTCTAAAAGGTTAAATCATTTGGTGAACCAAACTTACTTCAAATATTGCTTCAAACCCTAGTTTGAATTAATTAAAAAAAATTATGAAATAAATTAGGGATACATACTTCTTATTTTCTATTTTTTAGATAACTTGGCTAAATTAAATTAAATTTCATATTAGGGTTTCAATTTATTTAAATATAATTTAAAATTGTTTCAAAGAAGACCTAGATTCAAACAACCATAACCCTAGACACACTGAGGGCTTGTATCATTTTCTATTTATAATAATATTTTAGATCCCTAAAAATTATGATTTATATTTCATACAATCATGATCATAATGATAAAATAAATTAGTCACTTTTTATTTCAAAGTCTAATACTTTCATTTACATGTTTGTTCCTTTTAATTTAGAATGAACTCAAAAAAGACATAAAAACATGTATAGATAATGATTTATATTAATTGTAATATACTTCATATTTCATATCATGTTATCTTTCTCCTATATGGATTTACATTAACAATAGAAATTATACACACATAGAGGATTTAGAACATGAGATAACAATTATGTTTCAAGCTTTAATGTCATATCTTATGCATAGGAAAGAATCTCCTTATCCTCCTCATATCCATGAGAGTGATAGTTACTTTCCATCTAACCAAGTCCATGTTATCATTCCTCAATGAGATGAATCAACCTATAACATGTTTACTAATAAACCTATTCACATCTCTTCCCTATAAGGTGTGTGCCTACATACTCAAATAAAAATGACTAGGGTTTGCACTTATGAACCTCTATGTGTCAAATTATCAGTATGAACAAGATAATTATAGGTTTAAAAAATCAAAATCAATTACTACATTAAAATATTAAAACATTGGAAAAATAATTTACAAGTTACCTTTTAAATTATTTACCTTTTCATTCACTCTTATTTAATTTTTTGTGATCCTTCCCTTAAAAAAAAAATTGACTTACCATCTTCCCTTATTGGACATGTGTTTTTATCTTAAGTTGACTCTTTGTTTTTAAAAAAATAAATCTGCCTGTCATCTTATTTGCAAAATTACTATATAATTGAACCCTTTTCATGGTTTAAGAGTTCAACATTTTAATGATTCAACATTCAATGCTTCTCGAAAAGTCATGTACCCTTGGTCCCTTAGTGTAATTTGAATTGTATCTTTGAACCTCCCAATTGAACCTCATATCAAAGTTCAAAGGTTTAGAGGTTCAACGTTCCCTCACTATAGTCTCATTTTACTCGAAGTCTTCTTTAAGTCAAAAACTTGTAGGAGATTTAAAGGAAATATATCCAGAACATATTATGAAGCAGAAAGTTCTAACTTTTAAAAGGTTATGAGTAATAATTACATATCAAGGTCATGTGCAAGAAATGCTTGTAATTAATGCATCTATCAGAGTTCATGTATTATCAGGATTTTTTAGCATGAATTATTTGAGCTAGTAATTATTTGACCTAATTTAATGCATTTTTTGAGAAAGTACAAGCCAATTTTAATAGTAAACACACAAGGTGATACAAGAGGAGAACAACATTGGAGGTATAAGATTTTATTACCGAGTTTGATAGTAATCTTTGATCCATTAAAGGTGAGTTTGACTTTTCCTATAGATGATTCCATTACTTTATTGGAAAGGAGAATCATTTTGTGTGTTTGGTGTTATTAAAGAGGTTAAAAGCATTTTCATTGTATTTGTTCAATTTGTAGCCATGAAATCTACTTGTTTTGGTTTTGAACATGGTTCAAGTCTTATTTTTTCTCTTCCTGAACTTGAGGATAATTCTTTAGTTCAATATGATTTAGAATATTTTAAGGAGAGGGTTGAAAATCCTATGTCAACCCCTATGATGGATAAAACAATGGAAAGTGATTTAGTCAATATTATATTTTTCCCATGGTGGTACATTGTCCTAAATTAATTATAGAATTCATGAATAGATATGACCCTCAAAATAGGTGTATCAAAATTGTAGATGACAATGTGTTACTACATGTCAATAGACAACCCCTAATGGTTGTGATGAAAATTCCACCCAAGGAGCCCTACTCTAACCGTAGTATTACTTCCTCTCATGGTCATTTTTAATTAAAGAAAGCAAACTACAAGAGTGTAATTTCTAAAAATTGGTTACTAAAATTTCAAAAAGGAGGTTCAAGATTGCCCAGAGCATTAACTAGAGAACATATGATACCAAAAATTAAAGACATCATGGTATTGTTACACAGGGTGAAAGGTAGTTCTTAGGAATTTTATTGGGAAGAATGGATGTATTTATTCATCCAAGTGATCCTCTAAGGAGAAAAATATTTGGATTGGGTAGAAATTATAGTTGAATGTTTGCATTAGGGTCTGAGTAATTATTTGGGGAATAAGGACTTTTATATGTTCTCATATCTCTTATGTTTCCTAGTGTCTACAAGTTAATAGGGAGGGTTACGTCGTGCAACCTTGGTTGAGGACATAAAAATTTATGATTATTATTCACAATTATAGATGAAAAATTATTATGATAATTATAAGAGATTTAATGATGTTTTTATTGGGAGAATGACTTATGAATTGGCAGATAATATCAAGAAGAGAATGTCTAATGAAGCTATGCAGCTGATAAGTATTTATGGTAGTTTATTTATCTAGTTTCCCAAATTTTCTTATATCAAAGTTTGTGGTTTTGATGGTGAACCCATGAAGCTGCCCAATTATGTTTTTGACCACTTTATGTTGATAAAAGTGTGCAGGTAGCTAGCCCATGTAGATAATAAATTCCAAATGAAGAAATAATATGGTATATCTTTTCCCATCAAACTTGGACACTATTCATGCCAGTCAATTTTTGACAATTTAAATTTAAAAGTGGGCCTAAAAATTTTTAATTTTTAGTACTATTGTGCCAGACCCAATTTGACAACAAAGGTTTTTCTCAGGACAATTTGGGTTTTTGAATGATATTTTCACACATCCCTCAAATGGAGGACTATTGGGAGGATTATTCAAATGAATATGAAGTAAGAAAGAGGCTTTGGTGTCGGTTCTCCTTAGGGAAAATAGTTACCCTCAATTTAAATATGAATATTTTTGGAATAGTTGATAATGAGGAAAAGGTGATTGATCCTCAATTTGAACAAATAAAACAATTATATATTCCATAAATTTATTTGAATAAAATTGAAGAGGATCAAATTGAGGATATAACCCTCCTAGTAATAAGGAGAACTGAGAAATGGTTGAGGGAATATAGATTGAAAGAAGTTCAAAATGAAGATTCTAAGTAATGTGCACCAATGGCTAAATCATTGTCTCTAATAAGCTCTTCTAATTATCTTATTACTATCTGTGATGTAGGTACTCCCAAGCCAAAAATTGGAAGGGGTCCTATCATCAAAGAGTCCAAGAAAGCCCTTAAAACTATTCTACCTCCTTGTGCCACTCGATCAAAAACTAAAAGTAGGAAGAAGAAGTATATTTTTGAAATAATAGTTATGGACTTAAACTCTAAAGAGAATTCAGGAGAGGAAACAAGTGATAAAGGGTTTGATCCACCAATGGTAAAGGAGATTAGTACAAATCAACAAATAGAGGTTGCTTCAGATTTTGTAGTTCTGATGGTGATATTGAATGTGCCTTTTGAACAATTGAATCTTGGTAAGGAAGTTCCACTCCTTACACCCAAATGGTTGGATAGTTTAATCAATGATAAAATAAAAATAGTTCCATTTTCATTTCTATTGGAGGGCATGGTTAGCAAGTGTCTAGGAAAGACTCCTAAATATAGGAAGCTAAAAATAACATATAGGGTGGACATTGACCCTACTATAGGGAACTAGAGTGTAGAAATTTCTTGGCTGATAACTGATGAGGAAGTTCAAGATCCCATAATTTAAGATTTCACAATAAAAAATAGATCTTGGGACTGCATCATGTGCCATGAATGTGCATCATCTTGAAGCATCTACCAAAAGGATAGTTAGCCATACTTGGGAGGATGAAAAATATAAGAGGGAGTTGAAATAGACCTTACAATCAATAGAAAAGTATATCAATGCCATTCATAATCCAAATCCATGACCTGTTTCCCAACTACCTCTATCTTTTGACCCAAAATCTCTGATCAACTAGAAAATGCTAGATCAGATACATAAAAACAAAATGTTAACTAAGGTGTTTGATGATTGGTTAGATGGAATTATCTAGAAGGGTACATAATACATTAAGGAATTGAATAATATATATGATGAGACTATGGATACCATTGATTATTTGAAAAGATAAATGATTCATGGGAAAAAGAGGAAGGAAAATGGATGAATGTGATAAATCAAATTGGTGATGTTTAGAAGTATGGGGTAATGAAGTTTTTATCAGAGAAAAAATTGATGAGTTTGAATGATAATATATTGTATTTAAGCAAGAGAAATATCGAATGGAGAAACTCAATATCTAGACAACGATGAATTGACTTTACAAAAATTATCAAAGAAATAACTAAGTTCACTCTATCCTTACAACATGAATTACAATGTATTGATGTGAAATATATAAAAAATGATGGGGAGCTAGAAAAGGATATCGATATTGTGGTTCAATCCTTCAGAGAGAAGATTAGTTTTGTTAAAGAAAATGAAACCTATTAATTGAGTATTTCTCTTGGATTTCAAAATTAGAATCACTTCTTCACCTCTATGTTGATGCACTCCCAAAACATGTGGAGAAAGTGGCAAAATTTTGAAGAGAGAAAGATGTTTGGAAAGCATAGGTTAAACACATTGGCATCCCTAACTTCTCAAAAATCCAAGAATTTATTACTACACATTAGGAATGGAAGGTGCAACATGTCTCCTTAGTAGAAAAAAGTAAATTTAGATATTCAAATCTACTACCCCAGTCTTGATCTTACTTACACAATCTCTTTATTTAGTTATTCAATTGAAATTATGTTTAAAAAACATTGTCTTTTAATGAGCTTGTATGAAACTAAATCTCGTATGGGTTGGAGTTTATTTTAACTCTAGGTTTAAAAGAAAAATTAATTATGGTAACTATATATATATATGTTTTTAGTTGTTAAAAACTGATATACAAAATAGTGAAGAAGAAGATGAGAATTTTAGAGTTGAAAGTCTTTGTTTTACAATATATGTGATGATTGTTTGAATAATTTTCATTTGTGAGTGAAAAGAAGAAATTATTATTGCATAATTAAATATGTGTGTTTAAGTATTTTAAATTGGGTTTTTGTGTGAACTCTCCTTTCAAGTGGTAATTATTCTTTCATTAGATAACTCATCATATGTGTTTTATATTTTACTAGTTCAGTAATATACATATTTATATGTTTGATTATTTTTGAGGATAGAATCAATGTGTTATATCACTAAATAATGTTATATGGAGGAAAGATACCACATTCATAGCATGTTGATGTATGTATGTTAGTTTGCCTTAAACACTTCTTGTTAAAAGTGTGTCTGAATGATTAAACTAGTTTAAATTCATTGAATATTTTAAAGGGAGTTATACCTTAATTAAAATAGGAATTATCCCTAATAATTTACTCATTTGTTATTTAACTCATTTATTCTCAAATAAAGGGTTATAGAGTTAGAACAAAATATTTTTTTAGAACAAGACAAATCTATTAACCAATAGTTTTTGGTGACTCCATTGGGGAATCAGAGTAATTTGTTAAAATAATAGTCACCTTAATATGAAGCAATGATGGTGCTTCCCCATTAAAATATAATTCCTATTCTATAGCCTAATCTTGGTTTTCAAGATGAGCAGGAAGATATAATTGGTCAGTTAAACACTCTTACATGGCGCAATCATCAAAACATTGAGGATTATAGAGGGGCCAACCAAGTATTAGAAAAACAATAAGAATTGGCTGAAAATTTGAGATTGTTATTACTTAGACAAACAAGAAGGTAAGAAGAAAATCCAATAAGAAATCAAGCCCCTAAAATTTGAAGAGGTCAAGAGTAGCTTAGAAACTAATATTATAAATTGGAGTCTAGAAGATATACAAGGTCTTTGAGGAGAGAAGGAGTTGAGGATCCTACCTTTCAAACACTACAAATCCTTAATTTTCCTTATATCGCTACTCCTATTAGAAGAGATATAATTAGACCTCCTATCCCTCCTAATCCTTCTACATCCTTTGTTTGTCAAGCCTTAACACTTTCTAGTAGTATCATTCCCTCTACCATTAATTTTCTTCCAATGGATCAACCTTGGGGAGAAACTATAAGGCCTCTAAATTAAGGGGCTAACCTAAATCCTCTACCTAAAAATGTAAGGGAAAACTTGCCAAGTTTAATGGAGATGGAATACAATCACCAGATGAACATTTGAGTGCTTTTGCCATAGCATGTGGTGTGTTAGGTGTGCAATATCAAGATGTAGCCATAAGGCTTTTTGTGCAAAATCTAACTAAAACTGTATTAGAATGGTTTTATCATCTAAATGACTCTTCAATTACAAACTAGAATGATATGAAAACTATGTTTGAAAATAGTTTCAAAAGTGTGGAAGATGAACATTCCCTTCTTGCTCAATTGACTCAGCAAAAGAAAGAAATATATGAGCTAATGATGAAATTTATATCCAAATTCAATAGAATTGTGCACAAAATCCTAAATGCTAAAATTCCAACTCCTGAGAATCAAAAATGTTTCTTTATTAATTCTATACCTCCTAATATTAGTTTTCATCTTAAAAGAGGTGTAGTTGTTGACTTAGAAATCACATAAACCTTGGCAATTGGGTTAGAAGATGATCTCATTATGGTTGGAAAATGGAAGAAAGAAGTCCAAGTACCTAATGCTCATCCCTCATCTTCTAGAGATCCTATGGTTCAAATATTAGTTAATGATATGATTTCCTTAAAAAGATAATTACCTAAGGTTGGTAATTCATTTCAACAACCTTATTAAGATGCTAGTAGGAGAAATTTTAGCCAATAGACAAATATTGGTAGGACATTACCACTTACATCAGCACAACCCAGGCTAGCTATTGAAGCTCCCCCTAGAAGAGGAAACATGTGTGCCTTTAATTTGACTACTGATCATGATGGAAACTCTTGTCTATAGATGCTTAGATATGCTCAAATGTCTACTACTCAAGATGTATTGGGAGAGATTAATGAAGAAGAAAGGAACTCTGAGTAACTTGGTGACTCTGAAATACACTTCCTAGAATATGAATTAGATTCAAAAAGAGGAGGTGAAATATTGGTTTCTCTTGAAGATCCTTCATGTGTTGTGCTTACCAAAATTTAAAAGAATCCAAGATTTTCTAATAATCAATACGTACCTATTAAAGGTAAAGAGCCTCTTACTAGAACCCTTGACATTAATTTAAAGGCCCAAGAAGTTAAATTATTACATAGGAATGATCATGAAACTTATTTTGATATTATGGAATTTTTGAAGTCTATAAAGATTCAAATATACCCTACTGAGTATCTTAAGTTGAATCCCAAAGAACTTGATAAATTGGTTAAATATGTCAAAGGTGATCCTTCACAAATTGAGCCCAAAAATCAACTAAATGCTAGTGCTAAGACTCTGATTGCCTAATTATTTGCTTCCCCACCTGAATCACCCAAGCATACTCCTAAAATGACCATTGACTTAGCTAATGATATTTATTATATGATTGATATGAAACCCAACCCATTTTATGTTTCTTTATTCATAAATGTCCATAAACTTAGTAATTATATTATAGCCTCAGGTGCCTCTGATAATATCATGCCTTCTTTTGTAGCCAAAGCCCTAGGCCCATCCCTTACAAAAACATTTGGTAGGTGTTTCTCCATGGATGGAAAACATATTTCTTTGCTTGGGAAAATCAAAGATGCACAGGTCACCCTTGTAGCCTATCCTAATAAAAAAGTGAAATTGACTATCATGGTAGCATATATTCCTACTAGATATGGGATGCTATTGAGAAGGACCTTTTACAAAGACTTAGGTGGGAAGATTAAATTGGATTGGTCAAAATCTACAATTCTAGTGGGAAAACAAAAAAGTTAAACTAGAACCTGAACCTAAATACAAGTTTAATGTGTATGCTTCTGATGATCCTAAATCTCAGATCCTATTTAAAGAATGTTAATTTGGAAATTACTTTATCTCTTCTGAATACATGAAGTAAGAGTACACCCCAAACTCTAATCATTTAGATGATATATAGACCATGGAATTTGATGGTACTTGTGCCACCATTCGTTCAAGAGTATGGGTTGTTTTGATCTCACCTGAAGGTAAAAATTTTCCTTACTCTTTTAAGTTAGAATTAAAAATACTATTAACACTATAGAGTATGAGGCCATATTACTTAGGTTAAATGAAGCTAAAGAAAAGGGGATAAAGATGTTTATAGCAAAACGAGATGCTTAATTGATTTTTAAATAAGTGAGAGGCATTTTCTTAGTTAAAAATGAAAGATTGAGACATTACAGGAACAGAGTTTGGGATGAGATAGAATATTTTAATGCCTTTTCTATTGAGGTAATTCCTAGAGATCGGAATACATGGGTGGATTCTCTAGTAGTGTCAACTTCCCTTATTCTCCCACACCCTAATTTCAAAAAGGATTAATATAGAATAAAATTAATCTATCATCCTAATGTCCTAGATAATGATGAGAATTGGCAAGTTTTTGAGAATGACAGGTAGATTAGAAACTTCTTGGAGAATGTTAAAATGTTCTTGGGGACTTATTTTGAGGGTTCTGAATTAGAATGTAAATAATTTAGTCCTGATCCTAGAATAAATTCAAAGGATGATATAATTTAGTTAAATGGAAACAAAAACCCATAGGATTGGTCTCTCTAGAACATTTATTCACTCAATAAGATGAATATACCAAAGACAAACTTGCTCAGAACCCTGACAAAATGGGAGATTATGAAAAGATAAATATTGGGAGTAAGATTGATCCTAAATGGATTTCCATTAGTAGGTGTTACTCACTAGAGGAGAAAAAGAAATTGATTAATCTATTGATTAGGTATAAGGATGTCTTGGCTTGGTGCTAGGATGACCTAAAAGATTTTAGGGGTGGGCAATTTCAACATCATATTCTTTTTAAAAAAATGCAATTCCATTCATTAAAAAGTTGAGAAACTACAACCCAAAAGTTGTTGAATCTATCTTTAAAGAGATCAACCAAATATTGAAAGCTAGGATTATTTATCCAATTCATCACTCCACCTAGGTGGCACATATTTTCCCATTATGAAAAAAATGGAGAAATAAGAATTTGTGTTGATTTTAGGAATCTAAACCAAGCTAGTTTGAAGGATAATTATCCTTTACCTATGATAGATCACATTTTGTAGATATTTGCTAGATCAGAGATGATTTCCATGTTAGATGGATTCTTAGGTTATAATCAAGTAAGTATAGCTACAACTGATCAACATAAAACTACTTTTACTACACCCTGGGGAACTTTTGCTTATAACCATATGCCCTTTAGTTTGATTAATACTAGTGAAACTTTTCAATAAGCAATAAATTCATCTTTTAGAGAGATTAAAGATAAAATTATTGTCATTTATCTTGATGATTTGATTATTTTCTCAAGAAGAAGAGAACATCATTTGAAAGACCTTGAGACTATTTTACAAAGGTGTTGGAGTCATGGGATATCTCTTAATCCTAAGAAGTCAATTTTCTATGTAATAGAAGGTAAGTTTTTGGGAAATTTATTTTATAAGGATGGAATCAAGATTGATCCAGAAAAGGTTAGATAAATACAATAACTAAGTCTTCCTTCTAATAAGACTGGAGTTAAGTCTTTCTTTGGCCAGATTAATTTCCTCATAAGGTTCATTCTTGATTTTACTGAGATTATGAAGCATATTGTGGGGATGATGAGTGAAAAACAAGCATTAAAATGGAATGAGGTTTCTAAGAAATCATTTGAAGATATTAAATAAGTGATTACACAAATAACTACTTTGGTAAACCCTGATTTCCAAAAAGATTTTATTATTTATTGTTATGCTTTAGAACATACCCTATTTGATATCTTGCTACAGAAAAATAAATTGAATGAAGAATCCCCAAAAGAATTTATGAGTGTTCCTCTTAAGAA
Organism: Torreya grandis; assembly: GCA_037957365.1. Taxonomy (NCBI): domain Eukaryota; kingdom Viridiplantae; phylum Streptophyta; class Pinopsida; order Cupressales; family Taxaceae; genus Torreya; species Torreya grandis. The sequence goes on along the minus strand of JARHVA010000850.1, from coordinate 3,828,541 downwards.
ACATGAACTTAAATATTCTTTAACTGAGAAGCAAGCTTTTGTTGTGGTAAAGCTTGTTAAATAGTTTAGATATTACATACTACACTCTCATTCAATTGTATTTGTCCCTAGTTCAGCTGTAAAAAGCATTCTTACTCAACAAGATGTTTTGATGAATAAAAGAGCAACATGGGTTGCTAAGATTCAAGAATATGACTTGGATATTAGGTCAACTAGATTAGTTAGAGGTTAATGCCTATGCAAATTGATTGCTAAAAGTAAAGAAGAAGAAGAAGAAGAAGAGGAAGAACTTCCCACTGTCTTATTGGTGAGTTTACAAGATCCATGGTTCCTAAATGTGGCACATTATATTACTTATAGAGGCTATCCCAATCACTTATCCCTGAATGAGAAAAGGAATATGAAGTTAAAAGTAGCTAAATATGTCATTTGGGGTGATGTCTTATATAAAAAGGAACTTGATGGAACCTTTTTGAGATGTGTTGACAAAGAACAAAAATGCAAGATTTAAAAAAAAAATCATGATGAAGCCTATGGTGGACATTTTTATTCTTCAATCATAGCCTTCAAAATCCTTAGAAATTGTTATTATTGGTTGCACATGTTAAAATATGCATATAGATGGGTGGCTAATTGTGAAAAATGCAAAATGTTTTTAGGAAGACCACAACCTACATCATTTCCTCTAAGGCCTGTCATGATTGAAGAACCTTTCAAATAATGGGGTTTATATTTCATTAGACCTCTTTCACCACCTTTGAGTGCCAAACATACACACATTTTAATAGCAATGGAATATTTTATGAAATGGGTTGAAGCAGTCCTTTTGAAGAGAACCACTTTAGAAGTAGTATGTAATTTTCTTAGAGAAAATATACTGGTACATTTTAGTGTTCCTCAAAAGCTTATGGTAGATAATGCTACCAGCTTTTCTTCAATTGAACTTACTTCTTTTTTTTTATGAGCATAGTATCTCTCCTTCTCACTCATCAGATTATTACCCTCAAGGGAATGGACAAGCTAAGTCTAGTAATAAAAATTTGATAGCCATCATGAGGAAATTAGTGAGTGATAATCCTAAAGATTGGCATAAGAGTTTATACGAAGCACTTTGGGCTGATAGGGTAACCCCAAAAAGGGTAATATGAATGGTGCCTTTCGATCTAGTTTATGGAATAGGAGCTCAATTATCATTAGCCCTAGAATTATCTGTATCCAAATTACAAAATGTCATTAAATATCAATATTTTCAAGATTCCCTAGAAAAGAGAGTTATGTACTTAACCAAGATTGAAGAGGAAAGGAATGAACTGGTTGATCAGATTACCACTCATCAAGTCAGGGTTAAGAAGATTTTTGATAAAAAATCAAGCCCCAAAAAATTCATAGAAGGAGACAAAGTGCTACTGTGGGATACAAGGAGAGAACCTAAAGGAGCACATGGAAAGTTTGATTCACTTTGGAAAGGCCCATTCAAAATTCATCATGTACTTAGGCCTAATTATTTCAAACTAGAATATCTAGATGGAACTATTCTACCTATCCTATAATGGATAAGATCTTAAATTATATCAACTATAAAATAGGTGGCCCCTAGTTTTTACATATTCTTTCCTTCATTGTCATGTGTTATTGTTTTCATTTTCTAGTTTTGGTTTGCCTTGGTTCTTTTTCTTCCATTCCTATGTTTCAGTTTGTGTTTAAGCAGAGTTTCTAAGTTCTCTACATTTTGTTATAAAATGTAGTCCCCAATTAGAGCCAATGTTATCTTTTCATTCACTCCTATTCAATTTTTTGTGATCCTTCCCTTAGCAAAAAAAAATGACTTACCATGTTCCCTTATTGGTCATGTATTTGCCTCTTAAGTTAGCTCTTTGTTTTAAAAAAATACATCCACCTGTCATTTTATTTGAAAAATTACTATAGAATTGAACCCTTTTCATGGTTTAATATTTCAACGGTTTAATGACTCAACATTCAGTGCTTCTCGAAAAGTCATGTACCCTTGGTCCCTTTGTGTAATTTGACTTGTATCTTTGAACCTCCTGGTTGAACCTCATATCAAAGTTCAAAGGTTCAAAGGTTTAGAGGTTCAACATTCCCTCACTATAGTCTCATTTTACTTGAAGCCTTCTTTAAGTCAAAATCTTGAAGGAGATTAAAAGGAAATATATCTAAAACATATTATGGAACAGAAAGTTCTAACTTTTAAAAGGTTGTGAGTAATAATTACAATCAAGGTCATGTGTGAGAAATGCTTGCAATTAATGCATCTATCAGAGTTCATGTCTTATCAAGCATTTTTGGCATAAATTATTTGATCTAGTAATTATTCAACCTAATTTAATGCATTTTTTGAAAAAGTACAAGCTAATTTTAATAGTAAACACACAGGGTGATGCAAGATTTTATTGCCTAGTTTGATAGTAATCTCTGATCCATTGAAGGTGAGTTTGACTTTTCCTATAACTCATTCCATTACTTTTTTGGAAAGGAGAATCATTTTGTGTTTTTGGTGTTATTAAAGAGGTTTAAATAATTTTCACTATATTTGTTCAATTTGTAGCCATGAAATCTACCTGTTTTGGTTTTGAACATGGTTTAAGCCTTATTTGTTCTCTTCCTAAACTTGGGGATACTTATTTAGTTCAATATGATTTAGAATATTTTAAGGAGAGGATTAAAAATCCTATGTCAACCCTTATGATGAAGAAAATAGTTGAAAGTGGTTTAGTCAAAGCTATGGCTTTTCCCATGGTGGTGCAAATCCTAAATTAGTTCTAGAACACATGAATATATATGACCCTCAAAATAGGTGTATCATAACTATGGATGGAAATGTGTTACTACATGTTAATATACAAACCCTAATGGCTATGATGAAAATTATACCCAAGGAGCCATACTTTGACCTTGGTATTACTTCCTCTTATGGTCATTTTTCATTAAAGAAAGGAAACTAAAAGAGTGTAATTGCTAGAAATTGGTTACTAAAATTTCAAAAAGGAGGTTCAAGACTACCCAAAGTATTAACCAAGGAAAATATGATACCAAAAATTAAAGACATCATGTTATTATTACACAGGGTGAAAGGTAGTTCTTAGGAATTTTATTGGGAAGATTAGATGTATTTCTTCATCAAAGTGATCCTCCAAGGAGAAAAATGTTTGGATTGGGTAGAAATTATAGCCGAATGTTTACATCAGGGTCTGAGTAATTATTTAGGGAATAAGGACTTTTATATGTCCTCATATCTCTTTTATTGCCTTGCATCTACAAGACAATGGGGAGGGTTACTTCATGCACCCTTGGTTGAGGACAACAAAATTTATGATTTTATTCATAATTATAGATGCAAAATTGTTATGAGAATTATAAGAGAGTTAATGATGTTTTTACTGAAAGAATAACTTATGAATTGGTAGATAATATCAATAAGAGAATGTCTGATGAAGTTATTTATTTGAGCAATATTTATGGTAGTTTATTTATCCATATTCTAAAATTTACTTATCTCAGAGTTAGTGGTTTTGAAGGCAAACCCATGAAGCTACCTAGGTATGTTTTTGATCACTTTGTGTTGATAGGAGTGTGTAGGTAGCTGGCCCATGTAGATAATAAATTCCCAATAAAGAAAGAATATGGTATATCTTTTCTCATTAAACTTGGACAATATTCATGCCAGTCAATATTTGATGCTTTGAATTTAGAAGTGGGCCTATAAAAGTTTAATTTTTAGTACTATATTGCTAGACCCCAATTTGACAGCAAAGGTTTTGCTCAGGTCAATTTGGGTTTTAGAATAGGATTTTCACACATCCCTCAAATGGAAGACTATTGGGAGGATTGTTCAGATGAATTTGAAGTAAGAAAGAGGCTTTGGTGTAGGTTTTCCTTAGGGAAAATAAATACCCTCAATTTAAATATGAATATTTCTGGAATAGTTGATGATGAGGAACATGTGATTGATCCTCAATTTGAAAAAATAAAATAATTACCTATTCCAAAAATTGATTGGAATAAAAATGAAGAAAATCAGATTGAGGTTAGAACCCTCCCAATAATAAGGAGAAATAAGAAATGGTTGAGGGAATATAGATTGAAAGAAGTTTAAAATGAATATTACCAACAATGTGCACTAATGGTTGAATCACCATCTCCAATAAGCTCTTCTAATTGGCTTATTACTATCTATGATGTAGGTACTCCCAAGCCAAAAATTTGAAGGGGTCCTATCATCAAAGAGTCCAAGAAAACCCTTACAAATATTCTACCTCCTCTTGACACTAGATCAAGAACTAAAAGTAGGAAGAAGTAGATTTATGAAATAATAGTTGTGGACTTAAACTCTGAAGAGGATTTGGGAGAGGCAACAAGTGATAAAGGGTTTGATCCACCAATGGCAGAGGATATTAGTGTAAATCAACAAACAAAGGTTGCTTAAAATTCTTTAGATCTAATGGTGATATCAAATGTGCTTTCTAAATAATTGAATTCCAGTAAAGAAGTTCTAGTCCTTGCACCCAAATGGTTGGAAAGTTCAATTAGTGATAAAAGAAAAATAGTTCCATTTTCATTGCCATTGGAGGACATGGTTAGCAAGTGTCAAGAATCTTAAATCCATGGAGCTAAAAATAAAATCTAGGGTGGAAATTGACCCTAATATAGGTAATGAGAGTGTAAAAATATCTTGGTTGACAACTGATGAGGAAGTTTAAGATCCCACAATTCAAGATTTCACAATAAAAAAATAGATCTTGGGATTGCATCACACACTGCAAATGTGTACCATCTTGAAGCATCTACCAAAAGGATAGTCATCTATACCTGGAAGGATGGAAAATATAAGAGGGAGTTGAAATAGACCTTACAATCAATGGTAGAGTATATCAATGCCATTCATAATCCAAATCCATAACTTGTTTCCTAACTACCTCTATCTTTTGACCTAAAATCTTTGTTCAACCAGAAAATACTGGATCAGATACATAGAAAAAAATGGTAACTAAGGTGTTTGATGATTGGTTGGATGGAATTATCTAGAAGGGTATGAAATATATTAAATAATTGAAGAATATATATGATGAGACTATCTTTGTCATCAAGGATTTAAAAACATAGAATGTTTCATGGGAAAAAGAGGAAGGAAAATGGATGAATGTGATAAATCAAATTGGTGATGCTCAGAAGTATGGGGTAACAAATTTTTTATTAGATAAATATTTGATGATTTTGAATGATAATATATTGTATGTAAGTAAGATATTTATTGAATATAAAAACTTGGTATCTAGACAAGGACAAATTGAATTTATAAAAATGATCAAAGAAATAATTGAGTTCACTCAATCCTTATAGCATGACTTACAATGTATTGATGTGAAATATATAAAAGATGATGGGGAGATAAAAAAGGATATCGATACTATGGTTCAATCCTTCATAGAGAAGATCAATTTTGTTAAAGAAAATGACAACCTATTAATTGAGGATTTCTCTTAGATTTCAAAAGTAGAATCACTTCTTCACCTTTGTGTTGATGCACTCCCAGAATGTGCTAAAAAAGTGGAATTTTTTTGAAGAGATAAATATGTTTGGAAAGCATGGGTTAAACACATTAGCATCCCCAACTTCTCAAAATCCAATAATTTTTTACTGTACATCAGGAATGGAAGGCACAACGTGTCTCCTCAGTAGAACAAAGTAAATCCAGAGATTCCAATCCGCTACCCCAGTCTTGATCTTGCTTACATAATCTCTTTATTAAGTTATTCAATTGAAATTATGTTTTAAAAACTGTCTTTTAATGATTTTTTATGAAACTAAATCCTGTATGAGTTAGAGTTTGTTTCAACTCTAGGTTTAAAATAATTGTTAATTACGGTAACTATATATATGTTTTTAGTTGTTAAAAATTGATACAAAAGATAGTGAAGAAGAAGACAAGAGAATTTTAGAGCTGAACTTATTTATTTTATAATATATGTGATGATTGTTTGAAGAATTTTCATCTGAGTGAAAAGAATAAATGATTTCTACATACTTAAATCTACGTGTTTAAGTATTGAAATCAGGTTTCTATGTGAACTCTCCTTTCAAGTGGTAATTATTCTTTCATTGGATAACTCATCATATGTGTTTTATCTTTTGTTCGTTTAGTAATATACATATTTATGTCTAATTATTGTTGAGGATAGAATCTGTTTGTTATATCACTAAATAATGTTATATGGAGGAAAGATACTGCATTCATAGCATGGCAATGTATGAATGTTAGTTTGCCTTAAACACTTTTTTGGTTAAAAGTGTGTCTGAATGATTAAAGTAGTTTAAATTCATTGAAGATTTAAAAGGGAGCTGTACCTTAATTCAGAGAGGAATTATCCCTGATAGTTCACTCATTTGTTGTTTAACTCATTTGTTCTCGATAAAAGGGTTATAGAGTTAGAATAAAACATTTTTTTATAACATGACAACTCTGTTAACCAACAATATCAAGACATGAAAACACAAAAAATTACATCTATAATTAGTGGCTCAAAAATCATTCAAAGGTCAAATAATATTTAAAGTGAGACACTAATGGAAATGATTAAGTCTAAGTTGTTCAACCTACCTCCCCTCCACTCAATGAGGAGATCCATATATTTTTGTGCATATCATAGAGTGCATGGGCACCACACCAATTCCTATTTAAGATTAAAAAGGAAAGTACAATAGATAATGGATATAGATGATTCACATAGTGAAACTTCATCTACAACATATACTGGCACATCTATCAATTAAAAAAGGGTCAAATTTAGACATAGTACAACAATGGTTACCAAATAATAACTCAGAACAATAAAACATTCTGAAAGCATAATCATAATAAGAAACAATACAACAAGCATAGGTACATCAAGAAAATATTGTTGTCCAAAAGGAGGCTCAACATTTAATCTTCTATGGGTTTGGTCACAAATATCTACAATAATTTGACTATCAAGGTCAAAGTTTGGGAAAAAAATCCCAAGGCATCACTACTATTCTAGCAGTTGATAATATTGGTCAATTGAGTTTGGGATATATTGAACATCCTAAGGCACATCAGTCAAAGATACGATTTATCAATGAAAAACATATAGAGACATAGGAGATGTTATAAAAAGAGAATGATCTTAAGTTGTAAATTCAAAATTATTCTCAACCAATAAGCATTCTCAAAATAAGTTTTATAACAAAAGAGATTTCATAACACCGTATGTCTAAAGAATAATAGTTTCCAAGGGAAAAATCACAATAAATATGACAAATCACAATATAGAAAGGTTAAATCCATAGTATGAGGCATTTCCCTCAAACATTATATGTTATTATGATTTTGATGTTGAATGATATTATGATTTTGATGAGGAACAATACGTAGATTATAATTGAAACAACATTCAAATACAACATATCAATCACATTGCATGACAGATTACCATTCCTATTTTTGACACAAGCCACAATGACAGTGAGTATTCCATGAGACTCATTAGTTAGTATGGTTTCTACTCTTGTACATACTTCCTTCTCTCTCTCTCACTCCTTGTACACAATTTATTTTCATTTTCTTGTACATATCTTATACTCAGAAAACACAAATAAAATATAACATGTCATAATATAAATACATTAAAATATCTAAAAAAGACAAACTTTTATAGATTATATGCATTTCTATGTTTACATTTATACTACTTTCTAGATGTTTAATATTGATAGCTATCCTAGTATAGTCAATTTTATCATACACATATGATTAACTTGTTCTTATCGAGTGCTTGCAAATTCTAGATAAGAATCCATTCCACTACACTGATCTATACCAATTATCATGTACCCATTGGGGGCATTTATACAAATCTAGATTTATACATTTGAGACATCTACCCATTAGGGCATCTCCTACATAGTTGATACTACCATGTTTTATCTTTACATAATATATATTCTAGTTTATGCATTGATTTATCTTGATATTGATCATTGCTCCTCATTGCTCAGATTTTTTGTCAATTATCACTAGTTATCCATAGTATATATGCATCCTAATATTTAAATAGATTTATACTACATAGTTATACATGCTTTCATTTATAGATACTATATTAGACTTGATTATGTTTCCTATGATTATTCTATCTTTGAGGGAATTTAAATATGCCATTTTTCTTTGGATTATATACCACTTCTATGTTTGTATGCCTTGGACATGTGACCATGTTCCTTGTGTGTGTTATTTCATGATTTTATATATAGGCATTATAACATGTACTTATATGTGGATATATGCTAAATTTTTTGTTAATTGTGTATGTAGACATTTAAACATGTCCTTGTATTTATTCATTATTATATTTAGTGACATGCACCCATGTCCCTTATATTGTGGCCCCTTGTCTTACCTTTTGCATGCCTCACATGTTTGTATGTTTTCTTCCTTGTATGCTTATACACCATGACACATATTTTATTGTTACACACACACACAATTTTTTTATTCCATGAGATATGTAATGCATATACTCTTCCTACTTGAGTGCATTAATGGACATCATGCCCCATCCGCCTAGGTAGTTACTTAGATTTTTTTCATACACATTGATTACATCTATCTTGACACCCTTGTGTAATTCTAAATTACAACATACATCTTACATTTCCTACTTATTCTCAGATACATTTACATTCTAATGTTATGTTTATACATTCTACTGGGATATCATGCACATGTTATGGCTATCACATTTTACATAACTACTTATTTAAAGGGTAGTTCTTACACAAATGTCATAACCAACCTAAAAAGAGGGGGAATTTATAGGTTTTATCATAGATATCAAGATCCTACTTTGATTTTCATAGACAAATTTTATCACATAGGCTTATTTTTAGAAATTAGACTCAGGGTAGACACAAAATAGAATAGAGGCTCAACAGTCAATCTAGATCACTCAAAAATTAGACCAAATAATGATTAGTGTCTATATTGGGACACTAACACTATAGGGCACTAATATTCACTATAAGTAATTATTATCTAGTAGTCTAAAGTTTATGAAAATCCAAATCATTCAGACTAGTAAACCATGTATAATACAAATTTGCATAGACATAGTCATAAGTTTAATAATTATGTTTAGATTTAGATTAGATTCATTCATTTTAGTTTAGATTCATACTAATTTCTTATATTTTTGGGAATAATACATGGAATGATCACTAATACATTAAAATTAGTTACACAAGTTTAGCTATTACACACTTTATTTAGATTTAGAATACTTAGATACCAGATTGATGGCATGTGCATGGCACATAGTTTCCATATACTCAACTTCAGATAGGTTGATCAAATGGAATGAAAAATCCATGTCATTATTTATGTTATATAAACTTGTTATCACATTATATTTTTTCACCATATTCATGCCTTACTCCATCTATAGTGGTTGACATTCCCAAGTGGCATAGAGTTGCCTAATATACTTGATTAGATGTGAAGCTGAATACATAGTTAGATTTACTAAGATACATTTATCACTTTGTGAAATTTAAATATATATTAATATAATTAAAACAATTTGGAAATTATTGATTCATGGCCTACTTTATTTCTTAACCCACCTACATGAGAGGGTTATACACACTTACAGTCTTATCCAAGCTATTCATAGAGATCAAGATCCACCTAGTAGGGGTATGAAAGGATGAATTAAAAACTAGATTGATTTATTGAGCCACTTATATGAATATTTATCAATACATCAACTCAATTAATGTTATTTAATGATATGATCACTATGCAGACTCACACATGTAGGTTTTCACTAGGTTCATGTATTAGTTTGCATACCTAATGAGGTGTATTCATTATTTTCCTCCATTTTTACTTAGTTATTTAATTTTAACATAGTGTTGGAATTTTATACTAAGAAGGTGTGGGTGAATCATTTTAACAACAATAACTACCATTCAATTCCATTTACCATTTCATGAAACATATATTCACATAGGAGATCAATACATAAGCAAATAACCACACAAGCATACAAGAGAACATAAGAGATATGTGAGAAACCCTATTAGGGGATAAAAACACTAAAAAATAATAATTTAATACTATCTTATAATTAAAATACTCAAAATATATTTAAACACCAACTTCATAAGGATCTCCAACCCTACCTAGTTGAGAACCCACCCAACTAGTCTTCTGTAAGCTCCAACTTGCAAGGAGGCTCCAAACCCCTAAAAAAACCAAGAACCAAATCATCTACCTTGAATATATTATCATATTTAACACCTATTTCTTACTCTTAAAATTATTATTACCTCCTTTATTTTCACTTTTTCTTCTTCACTCTCACTCAAATAACATTTGGGGCTCACTCGCTCAATATGCCTCTTCTAGGCTCATTAGGTCCATTGACCTATGTATCCAATTGAATAAAATTTATTAGATATTATTTAATGATATTATTCACCATATAATGGTTCTAAATTACCTACCTCTTCTCCTTTAATTACATATTTCATTTTCTTGATTCTTCTTCAACTCAACTAGTCCAAATAGGCCAATTAGGCCTTGCCTTTATACCATACTCTTCATCTAACCCATCTTGGTTGGAAAATATACTTAACCCAATTGGATAAAAATTAAAATAGGTTCATACACACGTTAAATATGATAACCAAACACTTCATATGCTTTTTATAACCTATATAGGCTAAAACTCAATTAGGCATAATAGAGACCTAATGGAATTAGGCCTTCTTCATGGCAAACATTAGGCTTGAATTCCTTGGCCCATATTTATCTTCTAAAAATGATTAAAAAACATAAAATATAAATCTAATAGGTACCTAATAATATATTATTGGCTCCTTAATACTTGTAACTCCATTTCACACCTTAAACCTATTAATTAGGTCTTTTCACCTTTTAGACCTTCTTACAAATAAAAGTCTATCTCTTAGAAATGAAGCATAAAGTTAGTTTTATAAAAAAAAATTATAAAAAAATATTAATATATAATTTATGACTTTATAAACTTATAAATTTCCATTTTACACCTTCACTTAGGCTTCAAGTATCTAAAACCACATCTACAACATGACCCTTCAGACTGGTCAAACATAGTCAAAGTATAATAAATCAATTTGATATTTTACACTTTAATATGAACATGAAAGGAATGAAAATTAATTAAAATTAATATTTTATACTTAATTTACATATTAAAAATCATTTTTTCCCTCAACTTGGGTCAAAAAACTTCAAAGTCACTTTTTCAAATTGACCACTCAGACTTCTTGTAGCCTCCAAAAATACATACATTAACAACTTGTTATTTTTACTTGAAATGACACTTTAATGATAAAAAAAACATAAATGGTTCATATGATGTACATATATCATTATACATCATTTATATATCTTTTCTTGGCATCAAACATTGGTCTAACAAACTAATCTCTAAGTCCACTCTCACACTGTGCATACATAGTTAGACAAGCCCTTTTGGATTTATCAATTGAACTCTTAAAAATATCTATATACATTAAAAAAATCATTTATATTTAAATTAAGTCTCAAAAAATAAAAATATATCCATTTTATGTATCACCTCTTTCCATAAGGACTCAAACACATCACTTATCTTAGCACACTTGGAACTATCAACTTGGCTCAAAAACATAGTCATGGTGAACGTGAATCCTAACAACTTTAATATAACTTCCTTGAAATTAAAATTTATTAAAAAGGTATGTAAACACAATTATAACATTTACAAACACTAATACATATATGTGTAATATCAAATATGGAACATATGGATTAACTTCTAGAACACACACCTTCACAGTTTATCTTACTCGGATAAGTCACTTTGAGATCAATTTATTGATTATTTATGGGCACCATAAGCACTAAAAATTTTAAATAACATGAGTCATAAATCTCAAAAAATACCTCAATTATTTTTATTCATCCCCAATCACCTATAACTCTTCCCTACTCACTTTTTCACTCTACATGGTTATTTCTCACTATTTTCACTATTTATAGTCTAGCGATATGACATTTTTATTGACCAAAATGATTGAAATAGATATTTTTTATATCCAGACTAACTTAATGGACATAAATAAAAAGTATTTACCTTCAACCTCTATTAACTTGCATGCATTGACTAAGTCAACCCTACCTATAGTAATAAATTATCTAGAAATAAGCACTTTTCTATACCTTTTACTCACTTCCTTGACACACCAATACAACATAGAAGTGAATTTAAGAGTAATATATAACATCCAATAATCAAATTTATCAAAAAATACATTCTAGGTTGAAACCATTCACATATTTCCAATCACTCCATTATGAGGGTTTACAAGCACAAAAAGCTCCTTACCTTCTTAACATTTGTTCATAAAGATGAGGGCTTGGTTTATATGAAAAATTATTCTAGAAGCTTCTTATAACCCTTCCCATAATACTCAAAATGGACAAATTCACCATTCAAACCATACACATTCCAAATAACATCTCAACTTCCCTCTAGATCTCTCATATCTTCATTTTAAGCACTCAAGAAAATTCAAAACCACTCTTAAGAATTTTGAATCAAAATTATGATGTTAAAATTGATATACACCTCTAAGATAACATACTAAATATTTATCAACACTCACCTTTTCCATATTATACTTATAATTGTTCAGCCTATCTCATTTGTTCAAGCTTACCTAAGCTTTCATACCCTTGAGATCACCAAGACACTGTTCATGCAACTTTGTCTTCATTAATTGAACTAAAAGTGCATATATATAATAGATATAACTTTTTATATCATAAATAGTACTCAAATTATCTCAAAAGTCATCAATCCTTCTCAAACTACTTCATTAGGCCACCTAAGGTCATAAGGCTAAGCCTAGATGTAAGCCCTTAATGAGGCTTTGTTACTGTAGCTCACTCTTGAGAGTCATAAAATGACTCTATAATTCATACACATGCTCCAAAAGTACCATGCTCAATATAAATCTCATATTGTTCTATCCTATCTCCATCTTATCTCTACAAGACCACTCCTATAGCTTTCAAAGCATCTCACTACACATAAAAATATCTTATAAGTATGTCATAACATTCTCCATTGATCAAGATAAATCAAACCACATGGATCACTTATCAAGCACACAAGGCCTTATTGTTACTTGATGATATCATCCTTAATCAATCCCCACTTTGTCATTACCTTTGATATCAATGATAACATTATTTCCAACACATAGTCTTTTGATTCTGATCATCTCTTAGGTAAGGTTTGATTTTTACATATTTTATTGCAAGACATTACTTTGTATCATGTTCCACATATGTAGACCTAGATTCACATATTAAAAATTATCTACATAGGATTCACTTCTAAGGTAAGTCTAGGTATGCTTCTTTTTCCTTTATACTAGTCATTTCACTTTGATACATTACTATCATAAAGGGGGGGATGTAATCACCTAATAGTGGTAATTGGATGATAAAAGTTTCACTTGATTAAAACTATCCCTAGGATATATTTATACCTATCATTGAGAGTTAGGCTTACTTGTTTAGTCATTCAATAGACTATAATTACCTATAACCAGTCATAAAATAGTCTTAAAACTATCATCTTAGACCCCAATCAAATTGCTTAACAGTCTACAAAGAGGACATTAGCACCACATTTGGGACACTACAGCCACATGGCACTAGTGTCCCTAATTGGGAACTACTATTCTTATCCCTAGCTCTTCTTGATGAATAGTTTTTCAAATGTATTCCCCTCCTAAGGTTGGCCTAAGCTCATTTTATCATCTACACAAGTAATAAAACACTATAAATATAAGTATAATCTACTTGTATTCACTAGATGAAAAATCCTAGTTTTCAAGCATTTTAAATATCAATCACAATCAAGGAAACCAAGGCCACTCTCACTCTAGCATTAACCTGCACTTGCATCAAACACTAGGTGCGAGAAATACATTGGGATGATCCTTCTTTGGAGTATTGGTATGTAGTCAAATCTGTACACATAAATGTGTTGAGGATGTTCATTCCATCCTAATAATAGACACAAAATTATTTCTCATTCCATACTCATAAGTATATAAGGGTTTCCACATCAAATCATGTTTTGTAGGTACAACACAAAGCTCCAAGTTTTGGTCATGTAAGAAGAAAACATACAGACATACGTGTAGGTTCTCCCCAAAAATAAGAAAAATATTGTAAAGGGGAATTTTATGTTACATTTATGACAATACATACAAATGGTGCTACTATCTAATGAGGATATGAATAAAAAATCTTGTTGATGACACAAACTACTATCTGTTAGAACCCAGATCATCTACAATAGTAAGTTTTTGGATAAATCTCTATTTATCATTATTTATTGTTATTTTTATAAATTAAAAAAATATAAATATAAATATAAAAACAAGTTAGTACTTAATTATTTCATATTTATTTAACTAATTTAAGCATCTCAACCATTTAATCTAACAGTTTTTTCATTGTAAAACCCTAGAAAGTTAAATCATTACTTTCTTAACTTGTGTAGTAGCTTAATCATATTTTTAAAGTATATTTTAGGGTTTAAAAAGTATAATACATAGGTATTTAAGATTTAAACTTCATGTGTTCCATCAATGAATGTTGTAAGGGATTTTATGGATACCTAAGTTTTGTATAATAATATGATCCACCTTATCCTTTGAAGAGAGTATAACATGAACCTGGTAAGAGGGGTGAAAACTATCATCCACATTTAGTTTTCAAAGTGGAATAACATATTATTTTCACTTTTGAAATTTTATAAATGTCAAAATGAGGACCAGATATGAGAGGAATACAATTTCTAGAGATCACTCCATGTTGCACATATTTTATGACAATCAGGGAGCAACAATAAGAAAAAATAAAAAAACCCTAGATGGCCCAGGATTTAATGTTCAAAGATCAAGTTCACCAAATGTTTAAACCTAATTTTTATTAAGGAATCCTAATTTGGTATACAGGGTTAAATATATATAAATGATAGGGCACAAGGGTGAATATCAAATCTACAATAGTCTAATTAATGTGCTAAACTTAGAAGTACTATATTTTGAAGTTAATAAACCAAGATAGATTATTAATATAAAGTACAACTATGCTAGATACATAAATGATATAAAAGAGAGTATTTAGCTATTTATAATGTTAATTCAAGTCTATATTGGTACAATCATAAAATAGATAGGAAGATAGTTTTGATCAATCATCAAATTCTTCATTTGGTGTCTCTAACTCTCTAGACACATGAATCAGCTTGGGACAATTATGTTTATGCTAGTGTCTAATTTAATGATAGTGTCATGTAATAAATATATGATTAAACATGATGTGACCACCTAGATACTTTTAGGTTTGGATTTTTCTTTACTTTAGTGCATTCAAATTTGGTTCATGGATTACCACTCTTAGTGAAATGGCAAAACCCTAGCTTTTCATCTTCAATGTGACCTTGAGAAAAAATGGGTTAGTAGGAACATGGTGTCAAAATGACCCATAATCACCCCACTATCAAAGGGAATTTATTACATAGCCAATACTTTACACTAGTACCTCAAACTCATGAATTTATCCCCTACGTGTTGGATTATGTGTGAATCATGCAATGTGTGTAAAGCAAGTACAATAGTGACCTAGATTTTAGCTTAGAAAATATGATATGATGATTAATAGTTTATTACTTTAGACCTTTAGTTGGGTTATTTCTTTGACTGATATCATAATAGGGAATAATAGGAAAGCTTTTGGTAACTTGAGTGATCTTTTGGTTTGATTTATAAGTGAGGAATGAATGAGAGTTGATATTGTATTTATGCCAATCATATCAGAGATAAATAACATTAAAGAACTTTGGTCAAACATTAGATTAAGTTTAATTTTCAAATTGGATAAATTTAGGGAACTAGATACTTTAATTATGCCATGATAGTAATGTTGATACTACTTTCTATCTCAGATGTTAGTGTTCAGAAAGAAGGAGAACAGACACAAGCTTAGAGCTTGTAGAGGTGTAAGACAAGTAAATTTTAAGAATTTTGGGAAAGATTTAATGTGTGTGTCATAAATATAAGGATGGTTAGACTAAGATATAGGCTAAGGGGAACAATATAATGTAGATGCAATTCTGTGGAAGCAAGGCATGTGTAGAACTAATAGGAATAGCCAGGGTCTAAGTTTTCCAAGTGTAAAAGATTAAGGTGTTATATAACCATAAAATATCATATACACATGAAAATACTTTAGTATCTCATTTTTACTATTGTACTCATTATATTGTATATTTGAACTTGTACTATAGTTTACATTATTCCTTGATGGATATTAACCACAATAGTGGATGTGTAATTTGTATAATATTTTGAAATATTAAATAGTGGTGGATATAAGAATATTCATGGATTATACTAGTATTTTATATACTTGATTATTTCTACTATACTTTGATTAAAATTTATTCAGCTTGAAATCTGATAAATTGTTTGAAAATTAGATGGATCAAATTTGAACTAGTGGGTTAATTTATGATAGCATTTATTACTTATATACATTTAGTATTCAAGAAATAGTTAATTAAATATCTATAAATGATTTTATGAGTAATATTTGTTTTAAAAAAATAACATAATTGTTTGGTTAACCTAGTGGGGTCTATTAATTTCACTTGCAAGACCTACATAGAATGAGAACACCCAAAATATTTATAGTGATTAACACAAATATTTTAAAACACTTTATAACTAAAAGTTAATAAAGAATAAATTGTTCATAATATATTTAAAAGAACATAAATGGGTGATTTAACAATTTTATGAATATTGGTGTATTATTCCTAATTTAGTAAAAGGGTATGATTAGTAAAATCAATAAATAAATAGATAATAACTAAGCTACTGATTTGTGTAAATTGATTGCAATTTAGAATTTTCTAAAAATAGTAATGAGAGGGAAAAAAAATCAAACTTAGTTGTAAACCAATTTGATATGGTTGAGATAGGGTCTAATACTCGTTGTGTAGGACTAGGACACTATTGCAAACTAAGATCTAAACTTCATTTTTTGATTGGATAGAACTATCAAAAGTGTATAGGAGTGGAACTAGAACTATAGTCCACCTTTTTTACTATTATCCTAAAGATTTGATTTTTTTAGGTTTTGTTCACTAGGTCTGTGTGACCTTATGTATGAAGTTTCTATAGCTATAAGTATATAGAGCTACCTATAGAGTATATTTTCTCTTTAAACCCTATCTTCCATTTTACTTTGAACAATTTTGAGTGAGAGGGTGGGGGTTAGTGTGTGTAAGATTCACTAGACATGGATCTTCGCCCCTTATGTGGGCACACTACTTACATGTCAATACTCCAAAGAGGGATCAAGACACATGTAGTTCTCCCACTTGATGTGCTTTATGCAATTAAGTGTATGAATATGGGAAATGGTAAAATAGATGTGCTTAAGGTGGATAGGGATTGATGTAAGGATTTTAATAAGCTTTTAAGTGAATTGACTAGATATATGTAGAGAATAGGGAAGATTGATTAAGTATTCTTTCTTAGTGATATTTTCCAACCCCCTCGAAATGATCTTTGAATGGGATCTTATAAGGATCTATTGGTCATGGGTTGAATGTGCTCATGTTAGGACAATAAGGAGAGGGATGGGGAACTAAAATAAATTGACCATTGGGGCAAAAAATAGACTTGGACAAGAGCACCAAAAATGGGTAGAAGTAGGAGTGATGCTATAGTCCTCGTGTGGTGCTATTGTCCTGAGTAGATGAGACCTAGGGGGATGGATTAGTCATGGAAAAAGGGGTCTGACTTAGCTAGGATCAAGGCTAGAAAGCTATGAATGATTGGAAATATGTGAAAATGATTCCTATGAGGGTCATGAGATCAAACAAGAGGGACCTAAGGGTTGGGTGTCATTATCCACACTTAATTTACTAATTTTTGCATTTTATATGACTACATTTGCCCTCCCCCCTTTATTCTAGTGATGTAGCAATAGATAATACTAGGATAAAGGAAAAATATAAATCATACCTAAACTTACCTATAAGTATAATGATCATGAAGCTATGTGATGCTAGATGTGTATAGAGAGAGCATGTTGTGAAGTATGAAATTACAAAGGAAAACAAAGAGTAGATCAGTACTTACTAGATATGCTATATATAGAATAAGAACATAGAAAGTTGGGTAAGAGAGACAAGAAGAGAAAGGAAATAATACACTTCAGTAGGTATACAAACCAATATAAAACCTATTATGATGATGGGTGATGCTGAGTAATGTTGCTTAATTCTATATGATGTTGTACCAAGAGTAATATCACAAACACAGCTAAGTGCTCAATTCCCTATAAGTGGCTCAAGAATGTAAAGGCTATCCCTTTGGCTCCATCATCTCCCACTAAGTGAAGATAGGTGGTCAATCATGTGTTGACTAATGTTTGGATTATGTATCCAATCCCCTTGAATAGGTGGCTCAAGAATATAAAGGTTAGCTAGTCCTTTGGCTTCATCATTGCCCCATGATGTGAAGCTATGAACTAATACCATTATGAAATGTGTGTCATATGAGATGGATCATAAATCACATGAATGCTCGATAATATGATAGTTTTGGAATGGATAGCCAAATGTATGCTAGAAACTAGGCAACTCTTGGCCACTCTAAAAGATAGAGATTAGGCTTGTATGAAAGCCACTCTAAACTAGTACACTAGGCTTATATGAAAATCATTCAAGAACTCTAAAACTTGGGAAGTTAAGAATGTGGAAGTTAGGCTTGTATGAAAGCCATTCAAAAATGATATAAACCACCTAAAGATGGAATAAGGCATGTAATTACTAAGAATGCTTGGGTAATACTGAACTCAGAAAGGAAAAGAAAAAAAGTGCCATGCACATTACCCTCAGTCACTAGTGTATAAAACATGGATTCTGATCTAGAAGGTATACCAACTATCATATCTAAAACTAGAAGTGAGATCCATCATTCCACACATGATGCCCCTATATCTAGATTCTATGAGGAAAAGTGTAATGAAAACTATTAATTTTGAACTAGTTTGACTATACAAAACTATAGATGAACCTAATTTTTTGCCTGCTTTTAGAGAGTCTAATTGTTCTATTATTTAGACATGAGCATCAAAAATTTATAGTAGTGGCATTGATGATATACTCCAATCTTGGCACTATTATCTTAGGCCAAATATGTTAACTATTCTAACATTTTCACTATCTACCTAGTCTATTTTGATTGGTTTGATGTTTAGTTATTATTCTAGGTATTCTGAATGTTGTTGTTTTGACCATTAGGAGATTTTATATTTATGACAAATACCCTATTCCCCCCCCTCTTCTAATGGTAGGAATTAATACCCTTCAATGACTTCCCTTAGAATAAATATCCCTACAAGTGTGTTAAGTTGTAAAGATATATGACATAGAAATTATAAGAGATAAGATATCTCAAGATATAACATGGTTTATAATGAGAGATTATTAGATAAATAGGGGTGTGCCTAGATATAATAATAATGTAATAACATGTGCAAGTATTGAATTAGAAATGAACATCTAGTTATTATTAGTTATTAGTTAGATGGAAAGAATATAATGTCCATCATGGCATCCAAGAAAACAATAATAATGCATGATGTGGATCATACCGTTCCAAACAATGAGAAGCAAATAAAATACAAGTACACAAGTAAAAAATCAAGAAGCATACAAGGGTGGCCAAGGGCCAAAGAAAACAAGGGACATGGGAACATGTCACTCAAACTAGAAAGAAATCATACAAGGCATGTTCAAAATCCACATACACATATAATTGAAATAAACAAAGCTAGTGTAAATGCCACAATCATATATAAGAGTACAATCAAGGGAAATTGGAAAATGTCCAAAGGCACACACATGAATAAAAGAAAAGACATTGGCAAATGTCCTAAGGCACATATACGAGACAAATAGGAATTGGAGAAATTCAATCATATCTAGGTATGTAAATCAAAAAAGGGAAGTATGTAATAACTGAAAATGCAATCACATATAACTAATAAAAATAAGAGGGAAAGTATATAAGACATGTTATCATAAGACTAGGTAAATGCTAATAAATACACAAGTGCTATACACTAGTGAGATGTTGATATAGTAATCTATATAAGCTAGTAAATAATGTAAATTAACATAATAACTAGAGTGTGTGGTGTAGGAATGAAATAACATAGATGGTGTAGTTATGTAGAGGATGCCCCCAATGATTATATATATCAATGAATGTCTCAATGTAGAAGTAGGATTCCCCCTCAATGGGTAGAGTGAAGTGATCAAAGAGCTAGATGTCACTGGACACACTCAAAAAAATCAAGTGAAGCATGGTAATGTAGATAAATAAAATAATAGCATAGAATAGTAAATGTAAGTCTAGCATAGTA
The DNA here is from genome assembly GCA_037957365.1 of Torreya grandis. Lineage (NCBI taxonomy): Eukaryota > Viridiplantae > Streptophyta > Pinopsida > Cupressales > Taxaceae > Torreya > Torreya grandis. The sequence continues at coordinate 3,807,948 of JARHVA010000850.1, read as the reverse complement.
ATAGCAATGTAAAGCATGGATAATGCATATAATCAAAATGTTTTTGATGTTTTTGAATATTTGTATGTTTTTGTGTTTTTGATATGTTGTATTATTTTTTCATTTTTAAATGTTATGAACTATGTGAATTCAACCATAAGAAACTATGTACATTTAAAACTAAGGAGAAATGATATTAATTAATGAGTCTCATGGGATACTTTCTATCATGGTGTCTTATATCAAGGATAGGAATCGTACGTGATCATGAAGCATGTTGTAAATGATGAGACTATATCTTTGAAAGCTATATATGATGTAAATTCTCTAAAACCTTTGAATTAAAAACCAAGAGTGGGGTCCCCCTATAACTTTGAGATGTGGATATAACCATAGGGATCTTAGGGACCCATCTGGTAGAATGATAATCTCACCAAACATGTGCTCTGTGAGTAGATGCATGAGATCTCAATGATACTAACCTAGGTGTGAATATTATAGTTGGAAGTTGTTTAGAATCTTAAAGATATAGAGGTGGATACACTCTTTGTGATAACGATAGATGCATCAATTGTGTCTGAATTAGAGATAGAGGAGGAACTATAATTGGTAGAAAAACTAAAACTAATGGTAAAAATAAAATTGGTGATTGTGGAATAGTAGATCGGTCTGAAGTGGGGAGTGGTAACTCATATGCAACTCCACCAAATATAATAACCTGATTAGCATGAATGAATTTCATGCATCTATGAAATATAAAAGGTACTTCTCAAAGTTTCTAGTTCCTTGGTTAACCAAGTAACATATCAAAAAAATTGGCACTAGGAACTATAGTGAATGGTGTAGCCACATATGTTGGACCAACCTATAAAGGAATTAAAATCTCACCCAATGAACTCTATATGTGCCCACTAAATCTACTGATAACTATGTCCATCAAGGTAATATCCTACTCTGAATATCCCATGAGATATAATAATGTTATAGTGCAAATGTTCACACTAGATAAATTATCTATGAGAACACTATGAAAAGTATGATTATGGATGTAAGCTCTAATAAAGAGTGCATGATAATATACATCCTCAATGATCTTGTACTCAAAGAAGGAGATGGAAGGTCTAGCTAGAACTCTAGAACTGTATACACTAATCATGTTTCTCAAAGGATGTGTCTCAACTAAAGGTGCCATATATGTATCTAGTGGTGGATGTGCATGATATGCATGGTGAACTATTGATGTGTCCCCTATCTCTTGTTTACAATGTTATATAAATGGATATGATAATATTTTCAAATCTTTATCATATGATTTTTTTTCCTAAGGAGGATCAACTTAAGTGCCAAGATCAATATGATTACCATCTATCAAATCCTATAATTTGTGTCTTAAACTGATGCATCTATTTGTTGTATGGCTTGGTGCCCTATGAAACTCACAAAATGCATGATAATCATATCCCCATGGAAGATTCTTTGTTGTGTCAACTTATTGAATATGAGGGATAGATATGATGTTACATTCTAATCACTGCTATAAAACTTTGGCTAGAGAAACTAGTAGATTGGTAAAGGTTTGTTGAGGGGGTTTAGAAGCCACATTAACTATTAGGTGATTTTGACTGTTGATATTATTGACCTTGACTTTGTATTGGAATTTGTTGTTACTCTTATTTTTTGTTTTTGAGATACATGTGTACTTGATTTTTCCCATTAAAATTAGTTTAAATTCTCTTTCCTTTAGTGTGTGACACATTTCAATGGAGGAAGAGAATCTTTTGAACATAATTGATTCATGTAAAGCTAGTAGAATAATCTATTTGAAGATATCTTGTAACTCTTTTTCAGCCATGGGGATAGTCATCTTAGCCAAAATAGTCTTATATCAATGAACATAATATGTTAGATGCTCATTTGACCTTTTTTTTTGTTATGCAACTTGGGCATATGAAACCTTATCATCGATGTTAATGCTAAAATGAGCTAGGAACATGTCAGCTAAAGGATTGAATGCATTGATTGACTAATTTGGTAGACTATAAAACCATTATAAAGTATAATCCTTTAGGCTTCATGGAAATAAATTGGTAAGTATCTAATCATTGGGTACATATTACAAGCATGATACATGAAAGGCTTTCAAATGGATCTCTGGATCACCCTTGCCATCATATAGAGTAAGCTTGGGTTGAATAAAACCTTGTGGCAAGGGTGTAGAAGCAATGTGATGTGCTAGTGGTGTATGAAATAAAGAAAAAGAATATAAATCCTACGTAGGTCTAGAGGTACCTTGCTCAAGATTTATCATCTTGGATTGAAGAAATTTTATCTCTTTCATAAGGGCTACCACATTAGGAGATAAAAATTTACTAGCTATAGCTGGTGGCATAGAAGTAGGTTGGGCTACTATATGGGGTGTTGAGACATAGTTGCCACTATAGTGTCATTTGTACCTAGTTGCTCTAAAGAAATGAAAGATTAAACTTGCTTAGAATTTTTAATTTCCATGATGGATTGAAAGATAAGAGTATTATCTTTGTGCTCGTCCCAAATCCTTTCTCAAAAACTTTGTAGGATCAAATCTTTGTTGAGGACAAATTCATTATCAATAATTGGTAGAAGTCGATCAGTAATCCAATGTGGTGGAATATGAGCATCGGTGTGTAAATCATCATTGTTATTTTCATACTACCCATTATCATAGTTATCTTTATTGAAATTAGTATAATTTGGATGTGTAGAATCTATAACAAGAACCTGAGTTGGTTGTCGATCCATGATATATGGTCAAGTTGCTAGAATATGGGTGAATTTAGGAGGATTTCCAATAAGTCTTCCACTTCATCTTGAAGGAAGAGATGAAAGAAACTTATGTGGCATAAGTAAAACAACTTGGATAATAGTATAAAATATTAAATAGATATAATCTAAAAAAGGAACTAGAATATTCATAAAAATGCTACAAAGTTTGTACATATGTATGGTGTACCTCAATGAGCAAATAGGAATTAGTACGTGAAACTAGGGTTTAAAATATAATTATTTGAACAATTTACTATAAAATTTGAAATTTAAAGTGAATTTCTAAGTTATATATGTAAGTAAAAAATCAAAAATTTATTGGAAAATTTGTGATTTAAAAAAACATAGTATATGCAAATAGGGTTTTGAAAAATAAATATTTTTGAAAATTACTATTGAATTTTGAAATTTGAATTAAATTTCTAATTTTAATATGTCGGTAAAAAAATATAATAAAAATTAGTATAAAATTTACCCTAGGGTTTTTAGGGTTTTTATGTGCAAACAAAGTAAGTCAGGTTTACCAAATGATTTAACAATTTTGGGAATATTGGTGTATTATTCCTCTTTTAGTTAAAGGATATGAGTAGTAAAATCAATAAATAAATAGATAATAACTAAGCTACTAATTTATGTAAATTAATTTCAATTTAGACTTTTCTAAAAATAGTAATGAGGGAGAAAACCAAACTTAACTAAAAACCATCTGATATTGCTGAGATAGGGCCTGATACTCATTGTGTAGGACTAGAATAGTATCATAAACTGAGATATAAACTTATTTTTTTGATTAGATGGGAGCACTAAAAGTGGACATGAGTGGCACTAATACTATAGTCCACCTCTACTATTTTTGTCTTTAGGATTTGAGCTTTTTGGGTTTTGTTCACCAGGTTTGTGTGATCCTATCTGTAAAGTTTTGATAGTTAAAAGTATATAGAACTCCTTTTAGAGTAGATTTTATCTTTAAAACCTATCTTCCATTATGATTTGACCAATTTTGAGAAATAAGGGGGAGGTTAGTGTGCGTAATATTCACTAGATGTGGATCTACACCCCTTGTGTGGACACATTGCTTACATACCAATACTCTAAAGAGGGATCAATCCATATCTAATTTTCCCACTTGATGTGCTTTATCCAATTCAATGTATGAATATGTAAAATACTAAATTCGATGTGCTTGAGGTGGCTAGGGACTGATGTAAGGATTCAAATAAGCTTTTAAGTGCATTGGTTGGCTATATGTAAAGAATAGGGAATATTTATTGAATAGTATTGCTTGTATTCTTGCTTGCTTAGTGATATTTCCCAATCTCCTCTGAATGATGTTTGAATGGGATTTTATTAGGATGTATTGGTCATGGGTTAAATGTGCTCAAATTAGGCTGATAAGGAGAAGGATGTAAAACTAAAATAAATTAACCATTGGGGCCAAAAATGGACTTAGACAAGAGCATCAAAAGTGAGCAAGAGTGGCACCAGTGTTATAGCCTACTGTGGCACTATTGTCCTGAGAAGATGGGACCTAAGGGGATGGATTAGTCATGGAAAAATGGGTTTGAATTAATTTAGATCAAGTATAGAAGGATATAGATGATCGGTCATTAATTAAAATGATGCTTATGAGAGTCATGAGAGAAAGTAAGAGGGAATTAAGGGTTAGGTGTCATTGTCCACTCTTAAGTTACCAATTTTTACATTTTAACAGGGTTATAATAGTATATGCACAATCTAAACACCATATTCACCTTTGTAACATAAGAACAAAATCACTCTATTGAATAAACATTTACTTAAATTTATAAATAATGGACCATACTTCATGAATATAAAAATAGATCAAAATAAATAAAATCTTTCTATTTATTTAAACAAAGTTCCTTTACATAAATTAGTGATATTTATAAATATTTATAGTTTACAATATATAGAGGATGGGGCTTGACTCAAAGTATTATAAAATTCCCATACTTGTATATGATGGCCTCTCAAAGCTATTGCAAATAAAAATATTGAAAAAAGGGAACCAAACTATCCTTCACTCTCCTAAAAGATGCCTTGGGGGGGGCACTCAATTAATATATTAATTATTTATAGAATATATGCCTCCCAATTATTTGTGATGTCCTTCCTTGGCCACATAGATATCACTAGGTCAAACTCTTAGTCCAACTTATCCAAATTCATTGGTGTCTCTTCAAAGATCATGTATAATTGGCCATTAGCCTTTGATACACTTATAGTGGGGCTTTTAATGACACTTTTACTTTTGAAACCTAGATAATGCTTATAGTGGACCAAGTTAAAAGTTATATCTAGATATAGCTTTATTTTCTTTCACTCCCTTCCTCTTCATGGCCTAGTCAAAATAACCAAAGTGAACTCCAAACTTGCCTCTATCTAGTAGGATTCCATCTGGGTGGGACATCATAGTGATGCTAACCTCCCTAAAGTAAGCCAACATGTTTTCCTTAATTTTTTTTATAGAGGTTCCATGACCGTTTATGCCAAGGCTAGTCACTTCTCAATTAAAGTCTTCATTCTTATAGTGTACATCTAATAAAGGCTTGAGTCTGATATGGGAATGAGTTTTAGCTCTAGTAGCATACCCTTGTGTATGACTATGGTGATATTCATTCACTTTCTCTCTAGGATATCAATTCTCTCTAAACATGCCTATGTCATTAGGATATGTGTGTTGATATCTATTAGTGTCCCAACCACCTCACCTAGAGCTGAGAAAAGTTGCATCAGGGAATTATTGACTTATACAAATACTTATATAGGGAAAGATATCTTCACCTATGTCTAAAATTCTTAGACCTAATTTTGTATATCCTCCATGAGTTTTTTTAACATATCATGTGTGGCTCAGAGCACATAAACTAGATCCCCTACCACTCTCTCTTCTCCTATGGATGTTCTCATTTTGGTGTGTGAGAAGTGGTTCTATCAAGTCCATTAGATCATAGGGTATTTTCCTTTGATGAAATTTTGGGTGAGGATCCTCCTCAAGTCCCTTGAGGTCCTATCAAACTCCCATTACACTTTAGGATCTCTCTATACAATCATCTTTGGTGTTTTAAACATCAAAGCTACTCCCAGGATAGAATGAGATGTTGTTGGGGTGGTAGAGATGGAAGTGAAAGACTTAGGTAGAGGAAGAATGGATGAAGTAGAGGGTGTGAAGGATGAGAGCAATGGAGGAGGAAGAGGCATGGGATAAAAAATAGGTAGGATGAAAGGGGAATCCCATGGGAACATATGGGCCTACCACTAACTCTAGGTCAATTTGAGTTGTGGGGAAATGAACCTAGGTAGAGAGGCATTTAGTAGGAAGGATGAAATTATATGGTTAAATACAAATCCCTAGGCATCTAGGACAATAGAAAAAGGATATCTAGGAGTGATATGGGGAATAATAAGTAGTTAAAGGATATGAGTACCTTTTACTTCTCCCTAGGCCTCTTGCCCAAACTAAATTACACTAATATTATGGAAGGAGATGTAGAAGATGCATTAGAGGCTAACTAAGGAGCTTGCTCAGTGATTGTAGGTGTTGCTAGCTTGGTCAAGGTTGATTAAGTTGTGCACATAGATTCAATTATTATTGGATGTGTATATGATCCTATTTAAGTGGGCATTTAAGAGGTGGATAGACTTATAAAATAAATAGTAAAGGCGTAGAGGCTAGGAAACTAAAGAAATTAGAGGTCCAAGACAAGTCATGGGGATCTCTACTAATAGAATGGCTTAAGCAAAGGGAAATTGGGATGTAAGGATGTTTTGTATAAAAAATGTTAGAGGCACTTGTGTAAATTATGGAGGGGGTGAAATGTGAAATAGGAGAGACACCACCTAAGTGTGTTGTTAAGGGAAAGGGAAACTAGGGGGTGCCCAACTAGGTTGTTGATGGATTTTGAGATCTAGGGAAAGGATCTCTATAGAAACCTATGGTCGACCATGATTTGGGATCATATTTGGGCTATTAATAATGATAAATATTATCACCTATGTATTTTGAGGTTGAGTCTCATGCGGTTGAGTCAACTAAACCTAAGTTACTTTTGCCAAAAGAGGTGGTAGAGCCAAATAAAAGGGTTAAAGAGGATAAGCTAGTAGAAGAGGGGGTTGAGGAGGAGAAGGGTTTGGGACCCCTTGTAATATCCTCTTTTAAATTTAAGGATTAACTTGAATATCTCCTCTAGCTTAAGATGATGGAGGGGAAGTAGGGCCATATTGGGCTAATGGTTCAAGATGAATATGCTTTCCTTTCTTCTTCTTCTTCTTAACATCAATTATGGTGAGGACCTCCTTGTCATCCATATGATTATTTTAGAATTTGTCCTCATCATTGGTTTGGTGGACATAGTTGATTTTGAATTAAGATTGATGTTTTTCCACATTGGACCTAATCATGTCATGTAGGTCCTAATCTCTATGTTATACCCTACCCAGGGCATATGAATATCTATTAACAACCATCTTATGAAACATGGGTATATTATAGTACACATGGTGGCTGGTGGTGATGGGAAGACTAGGCAAGCCTTCTTATGGTAACTAACATAGTGATGAAAGATGCCCTCTACTAGTTTGTAGGAAATATCTTATTTTTCCATCTAGTCAGGGACTTGATAGGGAAGTAAAAAGGGAGCTTTGAGGATTCCAACAACTTAGATTATTGTATTATCCCTATATCCAATGGGGATGATATACTCCCTAATTTACTTGGAGATTTGAGGCATTGTTGCCTCCTTGATGTCCATATAGACCACTAGGTATAAATACTCACAAATCTCCAAGATGTGGTTCATATAATGGTGGCCATACAGTTTATAAAAAACTACATTAATCACTATACCTCTAGGAACCGATGGTGGAAAAAAAGAGGGCTTAAACATGATGGTGTAAAAAATAATGTTTACCAAATATCTCATCATATAAAAACTAACTTTTAAGCATTTGATATTACTTTGATAAAGTTGAAGTTGATCACACCTTTGAGGTTCAAGACTTCACAAACTTTGAGTATTATATGTAATAGGGGTATCCATAATAGGTTGACATGGATGTAGTCAGTTTCTAAAAAAAAATGATCTAGTAGTATCATCCCTATATGGATATATTATTTGAAGGTACATACAATGTAAGAGTCTATGTCCATCTTTTTAACCATTTTTCATCTAGATTCTCTACCTTATCCTTCAATAAATCATAAATTTAATACATGTTGGTCTATGTATCAACTATATTAATGTCATGATAGACTATTTATTTGGGGAAATTGTAGTTAGATTTGAAATCACTCCCTAAAATATCCATGATCATATGACAAGAGACCATATATCACACCAAATCATGGAGACCATCCTGTACTCACTTGGTAGTGAGTAATAATTTGATGAAGAGGTCAACATAGAGGATGACTTCTGGATTGGTAGAGGTTTTGTGTAACTCACACTTTTCATATGCCCAAAGGGAATATTATAACTTGGTCTCATCCTCGTCATTATTAGATCCATGATTGGGAACTAACTCAATTTCTTGAAATATCTCATTATAGTGTTTGAAATGGGCTAGGTCCATTAACAAAGTGGTGTCTCTACATTCATTCTTAGCTTTGGGGTTAGAAGATGAATTAGCCATAACAGAAAGGGATAGATCTCTATGATAGTGAATTATGAGTAGGGAGGACATGGAGGGATTAGAAATACACTGAAAGTGAGGACATAAATATAGGAAGATGGGAACAATACTAGTAAATGTGTTTACTTTATAAAACCTATAGGGATCTATAATAATCTCTTGTACTGATGAAACTTGTCAGCCCACTCATTATTAATTTAAATTTGATTTGGTGGATCCACATTTCCATTTATTTATTAATCTATAACTAGCTTAGGGATTCTAAATATGTGTCACCAGATATATTTGGTGGTTATGATGTGACATTTTGAATTTTCCAATTAGGGCCCATTTTTCCATTTAATTAATGATGGGAGTGTGGTAGGCACATGACTATGCTTCCCCTGTGGCATCTTGAGTAGTTTTTAACTTGTGTCATGCATCCATTTCCAATTGGCTATGGTCTATAATGGATACCACATAGGTGCAACCTGTTACCTTACCTTGACATGTTCAAGAGTAGGATTTTCTAGATGGATAAGTGAGGTGATGCATGGTGTCCTTTGAATATCCTTTTAAATTTGTTTATACCTCATACTAACTACTTAGGGATTTTTAGCCATCTTTAGTCAATCTATATAGAAATTCCATATGGAATGGTTTTGTAAGTCAAGATTTCATAGTATATAAAATATATAATAGGTTCAAGAGACTAATAAAGCTGATATAATCCACATGACATTTCATTATTCAATTGGGCTCCTTTGGGATCTAACATTTCTAATAGGTTTGGGAGACTGAAATATCTAATAGTATCCACATGGCACTCCTTCATTCAATTAGGATTTCTTAGGCTTTGACATCTATGATAGGTATCAAATATTGAAAATTATGATGGGATCCATGTGATGCTCCTTCATTTGGTCAGGCTCTCTTAGGCTTTGACATCTGTTACTAGTCTAAGAAATTGACAAATTTGATAGTTGGTCCACATGGTGCTTACTAATTTGGTCATTTCTTCTACAAAAATTCATGAAAAAGAGACTAAGAGAGGGAATCCACATAATCAGTCAAGATGCTCACCTACTTACCAATGGTGCTTCATAAGGTACCACATAAGACTCTAGGATATTCAAGCTCTAGAAACTTAAATACAAGTCCAAATCTATAAAAAAAAAATGGTTAGCACAAAAAAACTATTCTATGTATGAAATTTCTATGTACTTATAAAATAATGTGATTAAACTTAAAATCTTACAAGGAAGACCATGTTATCATTTTAAGTATGTTAGATGCTATGAAAATTAAGGCAAGACATAAATTTGAGGATTTTAAAGAAATATGCTATTCAGAGAGGTACCAAAAATTAGGCAATTCAAATTAAGCATTTTCAAGAGGGGTCCCCCACTTCTCTAAATAAGGGGTTATGTTGGCCATAATAAATGGCAAATTTATAGGGAAAACACTATCCCTGTGTTTAAAACCCAAACTATGATCATACAATATTGAACATAGATATAAGTCATCTAGACTCTATATAATACACTTTGAAGATGAAAAGTTATGAAGTCTATTCCAACAAGTAAAATACTTGGCTCTTAATTCCTTCCAAGGTCACTTTATGCATTAGTTATGGCATGAATTACTTTAGCAAGCCTAGGTACATCTAGAATACTATAATGTTTCTTAAGGGCTATGAATGTTTTATATAATTTTGGCTAAGGGATGCTAGAGTATTACTTTTTTACTAGAAAGGTGTCCATAGCCTCGATAGAGATGATTTTGGTCTCACTTATGAACGTACTCCATTAAAAACCAAGATGTTAAGCCTACCATGGAGGTTACCAAAATCACCCTTTCTTAGGAATAAATTTAACATTAATGTTTTGAAAGTTAGACTTCTTTTGATCGAATATTTGATGTTTAAACCACAAGGGTTAGAGACCAATATAGCCAAGGTATATGGTAACTTCATTACTATTCCAATATCTAGACAACCCATTACTCATTCAAAAATTTATAATATCCCATTTATTAGCTTGGAGGTGCTTGTGATGACCTTGGTTAGAGTTATAATTTTTCTTTAATTTACTTGTTTAATGCTGAATTAGGGGATTTTAATTATCGTAGTGCTTCTTGGATAATTTACCTAATTATAAATGTTTTCAATACCAATGGTTCACCTTTTGTTTCCTGATCATGGTACTAGTTTTCAATTTATTATTGATCCATTATAGTTGTTATCACTCTTTGAGCTCAAATTTTATTTATGAACAATGTGATCATAGGCTTTCTCTTCTAGGAAGGTAGACATAAGAGCACAAAGTTCCTACAAGGTTAGAAGAATAAACATATGGAATAAAACACAAGAAACAATAAAAACAATAGAATAAAAAAATATAACACAATAAAATTAAACTGATCTAAAAATAATATAATATATACATACCAACTTTTTAGATGTTACTTTGATATTTAATTGGAAGGAATAGTTGAGAAGTAATAATTCAAGAACTAACCATTCACAAGTAGTAGTAAGTTGACACCCTCCATATCCTTTATGTACAAAACATTCTTCCCAAGTAACTTAGCTATTTGGTATGGGTCGATCCAAATTCAATTGAAATTTTAATTTTGATCCTTTTTTCATAAGATTTATCCCATAATAGTACTAGATATGAAATTCTAAAGGATTTGATCTTGGCTTTCTTGTCAAACCATCACTTGATAGTGATCTAATGTTTGATAAACTTTAATAGGGATACATCCTGAGCTTATTCCAATTGAACAATGTCTAAAGGCCTTGATTTCAATTTATTATTGTGATCCATGAATTGTTACATAAACTTGTAAGTGGGCATTTTGAGCATGATTGGTAGAACCAACTCTAGTCCATAGACTAATAGAAATGGTGAGGTCTTGAGTGCCTATTTATGCCTAGTGCAGTCAACCCATAGAGCAAACTTCAGTAATGAATTCCACTCCTAAGGTTTCTTCTCTACAAATTTATTAATTTCCTTGATCAAGATCTTGTTGGTTGATTTTACCAACCTATTCCCTTATAGCTAATAAATGGATGAGAATATTAAAGTGATACCATTGTCACATAACCATTAAGTTAAATCTATGGATTGGAATAAAAATCCATTATCACAAACTAATGAGATATGAGTCCCAAATCAAGTGGTCACATTGATCTCTATGAATTTGATGACTTCACTTAAATTTATTTTATTTGTTTCCACTACCTCAGTCCTAGTTTATAGCTATAAAAAAGTATGGCCTAATGACAAGTTGGGGTTAATGACCCCATGAAATATATCCCCCATTGATAAAATGGTATCATTTCTATAACTAACTGCAAGTGCATTGCAACATGGGTTTCTATTTTGGCAAATTTATGATAATGATGGCATATCCTGACATGTGCCTGGACATATTTGAATAAGGGTGAATAGTAATATCCTACCTAAAGAATTTTTTACACCGTTACATTTGATATAGGGTGACTAACACCTAACTTATCATGGAAGTTTTCCATTACTTCCCTAGCTTCAACCTCTGATAAGCATCTAAGATAGATGCATTCATGATTTTTCCTAAAGAGAACTCGTTTATTCAAGATAAAATATGATACCTTTAGTCTAAGGGGTTTTTTATATGTTTGGCTAAGTCAAATAGGTGTGTTACCATAGATTAGGTAATGTATAATTGGGGTATACCAATATTGTTATAGTAATATCTCCTAATCTAACTAGTACACAATGATTATTAGATCAATCTCAATTATAATTCAATACCTTACCCTTAACCATACTAATGGGTTTTACTTCTAATTAATAATATTAAAACTTGGTCATCCATCTAATTATGTTTTCACCTAGTTCATTTTGACCTAACATTTGCTTGATAGCCAAGTTTGACATAATTACATACACTTTATTACTGAGAATGTAGTGCCTAACCTTTTTTATAGCCTAGACCAATGCATATGAATGCTTGTCTAATGTGGAGTATCTAATCTCTACATCTTTAATATTAGTGTTCATAAAAGAAATATGGTGATCTTATCCATCCAATCCTTATGTGAGATAGGAAATGATGGTGTACTTAGAGGCAAAACAATAAATGTATAAATCTTTTACATAGTCGAGACTGATTAACATGGGCACTTGCATGATGGCAATTTTATGTCCTAATTTTTTTTCCTTGATTCATCATTCCACTCCATTGGCATCCTATTTTGACATATTGTTAAGGTGATTTATAAGTTTAGAAAATCTAGAAATGAATTTGTAAACAAAATTGATTTTTTCATTGAAAGATGTTAGATATTTTTTGCTAATAGGTTGAGGTAATTTATAAATTACATCAAATCTTTTGGTATCAATAAAAATACCTTAATTCATGATGATATGACTGATAATATTACCTTTGGTGACACTAAACACACTCTTTTTAGGGTTTAAGGAATTGCCATACTTTATACACCTTTTAAAGACCTTCAAGTGAAAGACATTATCTAATCTGCATTTCAAAACCATAGTTAAATCATCCATGTATATTATACATTTACCAATTATACATTAAAATATAAAATACATCACTCTTTAAAAGTGACTCTAGTGTCAAATAGTACAAATGACATTCATTTTTAGGAAAATGTGCCCCACTTTGTGGTGAATGTAGTCTTGGCTTAGTCATCAAAATTCATTGAAACTTGATTATACCCTAAGAATCCATCTAAAAATGACATCATATAAGATCATGTTGACCATTTTGGTCACCATTGGAGTAACATATTTCAATTTTTATTATAAGTTTTTATGTTAGGAATGATTTTTTTTTAAAGTTATGGTTTAAGTTTGGTAAGAAGAATGCAAAAGGGATTTAACAAATTTTTAAAAGTTGGCCTTTTCACTTAAGTATTCAGATAAAGTGTTCATATATTTTACAAAGAGGAGTATGAACTTAGGTTTTGAACAAAAATTATGAAGCTCAAATGCCTTTTAGAATATTTTTTCCAAATTTTTACTCTTTTAAAATAGTGAATTGAGTTGGTTAGATCTTTTGTTCAGACAAAATTTCTAAAGGTTTAGGTATTTAGAAAAAAAATCTCATAAATTTTATGAAGAAAGGCTCTTGGTATTTAGATAAAGTACTCAAGAAAATGTTGTGTAGATCTATTGGAGAGTTGTCAATGATGTCATGGTAATGTCATGGAGGTGTTCGAGTGGATAAAGTGACTTGATAGTCTAAGTGACATTGACAAAGTGTGCAATGTGCTTGTCCTATTGTGCTTGAAGAAGCCCTAGTTGATCTTTAGTTTTGGCATGGTTTTAGATGATTAGGGATGAGTATAAAGTATTTATCATGTGAAATGGGTCCTATCATTGGTAAAATATTATTGGAGAACTTTTTTCCATAAGTGGAATCCACCCAGTTCATCAATATTCTCATCTAGCATTTTGGGTCTAATGGTAGAAAATCTGAGTAGGTAGTTCGATGACATCATAATTTACACGTGTAGATGAGTCAAGGGGAATTATTCATATAGATTTGATCAAATTAGTCCATAATTGTTATATGATAAGTCTTAGGTCATGAAACTATGCACAACAAAAGTTATTCAAGTGCAAGGTTGGGCTCTTAGGTAGTTGGATAGTGTTTTTCCATACATAGCCAAATTTGGATATGTTAAGAAAAGCTAAGTAAGCATATTGATGAAGTTATATTTTACACATGTGGTAGTTTCAAGAGAATTTTATCATATATGTGTTTTAATTTTTTTTTGGTTAGTATATTTTTGCTAACTTTTTGGTTATGTGATGCAGCGCATCAAAATATATGCATGTGCAAAGTTGGCCTTTCCAAACAGTTCTTGGCATAGTTGGCTTTGTGACAGATAAATATGAGGAGGAATTTTAATGTCATTATATCTCATGGGTGAGGGTTATAGGATCAAATTATTATATGGTTGGATTATCTTATGTGAAGAGATCATAATATCCAATTTTGAGAACTTGATCTTAAGTGAAGAAAAAGATATGAAGGTGAAAATTTGACCTTACAGATAGATTACAAAGGTCCCCATACTTAGATTATTTTTCACAATGTTAAAGATTAAGACCAAATGGATATATAATAGCTTATGAGTGATAATACAGTGAATATATATGGTGTGTATCAAGTCAAATAGGTAAAAGTGTTATTTTTTTAATGAAGGTAAAGATCAAGCTCCTTAAAAAAGGATCAATGGAGCATGTGTGTTCCAAGGTTTTTGGAAGCTACAAGATGAGGAAAAGTGCTCAATGGTTAATGATAAAAGTGATAGAAGGAACATGAGGGTGCCAAGTGTCATGATCATAGGGGTTATGATCAAGACTATAAGGTGAGAAATATAAGATAAATACCTAGATGATATGCAAAGATCGACGATATGTGTTGAGTCAATATTATAAGATTGCACGAGATAACATCAATTATTTGAGGCTTAATGTTTGGAAGTGGTGCACTATGTATTAAAGGTAAAGAATTATAAAATAATATAAATGGTGAGTGATTGATCTAAATAAATGAGGACATGAGATGATATCATGGTGACCGAAGTTTAACTATGATTGTTTGAATTCAAATATTTGAATTTAACAAAGGAATGACCAATGTCTAGTTTTTGGGCCATAACTTTTGATCTATGAAGAATTTAACCATGAAGTAAAAATTGAACTTGTAGAGGACTCCAAGTTGCATATATATATATATATATATACATATATATATATACACATATATATATATATATACATATATATACATATATATATATATATACATATATATATATATATATATATATACATATATATATACATATATATATACATATATATATATATATATATATATATATATATATATATATTAATATTTTAAAGTGAGTAAATTAAAATATATTAAGGTTCAAAGTTGACTATTTGTGCATGTTTGTTCTGCAAGTGACCCAAGAAGGGTAATTGAGCTTATATAGATGATGTTTTGATGTTTTATGGTGACTTGGTTATTTTATATAGTTTTATACTCCATAAGGATCATATATATGGATTTTGGAGATGTTATCAATCTATATTTAATATGAACAAATCTTAATAAGCTGACTATGTGTTTATTCATTGTGTCCTTTTGAATAAGGCTAATGTTTGAGTTGATTGAGATTGTAAAAAATAATGAAATAATAACTATGATAATTTAAGGATGACTAAGGGGTCATGTTGAATGGACCTATGAATTTTAAACTGCTCCTATGTTTCTTTTTTCTTTTTATTGTGCCAATTAGGTGAATAGGTCTCCATGAGACCTATAAAAGATACAAAGGCCTAAGTGAAAGGTGTAGTTGCTTAACGGTGACCCATGAATGCTATGAATAACCTATGTTACTAGTATTGAGATGTGTATTGATTAAATATATTCCTTAATAGTTAAGGCATGCCTATTGGCCAACCAAAATGGTGATATCATGAATTCTCTATAAATAGTGAAACTAAATATGATGGTCTTTAGACTTTGTGAAAGACTTACATGTGGAATTGATATTTAGAGGATAGTATTGAGGAATAAAAGAAAGGATGAGAGCACAGTGGATGATTTGAAGAGAATAATAGATTGAAGACTATGTGTATGACCTATAGGTAATAATCCTATTAAAAGAATAGTGTTCTTAAAGATTGAGTATAAGCAAAGGTGAAGAGCAATGATCAGAGGTCCATCATCATGTGTTGAAGACATCATTACAAAGGTGGATGTGTTCATAGGTTTTTTTATAATATCCAAACATATAGGGGGTTGTCACCTCCTTATAAGGTGAAACTTGATAAAGAATTAGTTGTTGTAGCTTATCTCGACAAGTGTTGTAGCACCTTGTGGGATTGTAGTCTCACTAAATAAGGGATGGCAGTTCTTTGATCACTTTTAACTATTCTAAATTGGTTATTTTTATTATAGGATAGTAGTCTAATTATAGTTTCTAGTGGTTTTTTTCCCCAAGAGGGTTTTCCACACATGTCATTTGTTATGTGCTTAATCTTGAATTGTCTCTTTTATTCATTACTATGAATGATGTGTATGCTTTATGAATTTTTATGTTAATTAACTAAGAGTTTGAAAGGTTTGGAATTAAAGTTAAATTATCTAGGATCACTAATTCAAAGTCCCTCTCAATTTTTTTACCTCTATCAATTGGTATCAGATCAGGTCCTTTAGAGGAAGCTTAATAGCTTGAAGGTGTTCCAAGGTATAATATGGGTAGTCATCAAGGAAGTTTCTCTACTAATCAAGCACCGATGTTCAATGGATCCAACTATGATTTTTGGAGTGCAATGATGAGGAGATAAATTATGTCCTTAGGGTTTGATATATGTCAATCTATTATGGATGGTTATGTTACTCCTAATACTCCCCCATCTAATGGCATAGAAAAGAAGTTGTTTGAGAATAATTCTAAGGCAATGAATGCTATCACTTATGGTCTTTTAGAGATTGAATATTCCAAATTAATCCATTAAAAATATACTAAAGAGACATAGGACAAATTGAATAATATTTATGAAGGAGACTCAAAAGTTAAGTTGGAAAAGTTGTAGACTCACCAAAGACAATTTGAGAGTCTCAAGATGAAGGAAGAAGATTCTATGACATCTTTTCTATAGAGAGTTGATGGGATTATGAACATCATCAGAGGTCTTGGAGATAACCTTGAAGAAGATACTATAGTTTAAAAGGTATTAAGGTCCCTCTCTCTCAAATTTGATCCTAAATTATCTATTGTAGAAGAAATTCATGATCTTACTTAGCTAAAGTTGGATGAATTACATGACATCCTTACTACCTATGAGATGAGGAAGAATGATGATATACCATCTAAGAAGGAAGAAACATTCAAGACAAATATGAATCCTAAGAATAAGTTCCAAGGTAAGAAACCCAAGGAGGGTGAAATTTTTGATATATATGAGGATGAACTAATTTCTTTGTTTACAAGGAAATTGATAATAGGTTTAGGCAAGTATAAGGGTAAACATTCCTTTAAATGATTCAATGGTGGAGAGATGGGACATTTTGCCAGAAAGTTCCCTAATAAACATGATGATGAAGAGCATGATGAAGATAAGAAGTCATACAGCTCTGATAAGAGGAAGAAAGGCTTTAGAAAGTATGACAACAACAAGAATTTTATTAAGAACAAGAAGAGTCTCTACACCAATAAAGACTATATATCATCAGATGAGAGTGAAAAAAATGATTCAGAGTGTGATCATGAAGATAATTTTCCTAATGAAGATGAATCCCTCTTCATGGCTAAGGAAGGAACCTGATCACATCAAAAATAGTATACTTAGAATGATTTAGATGATGATGAAGATGAGGTTGACTATGAGACTACATTGATAAATGCTCTTGAAGAGTCAAAGATTGAGAAAAAGATCAATAAGAAGATGAAGTATCACCTCAAAGACTATGAGGATCAATTTAGTGTGTATGAGGCAAGAATGAATGAAGACACCAATGAGAATTAAGATATTGTCAAACATTGTAGGTGTCAATTAGAAATTCTATCTACAATCCTAAAAGCCAAAGAAGATGAATGTTTAAGGTATGTAACTGAAAATGAGTCATTGAAATATGAGTTAGAGAATAACTCTAGTAAGTTTAAGGCATTTATGAGATTTTAAAAGAGCTCAAGTGATCTAAATAATATTTTGAGTGGTAAAAATCTTTCTAGTGATAGAACTAGTCTTAGATATGAATAAGAACAAAAGAATGTAACTCAAGATAAGATGAAGACTAATGTGAACAAGGAAAATCATACTTTGAAGATAAATAATTAGATAAGGAATGAAGGTGCTATTACAATAAAGACAAATGAGATCAAAAAACTAAATACCGTAAGGTATGCAAGTTTTAATGGATACTATTTCACATGTAATCAATTTCAGCATAAATATAAATAATGAAAGGGAACTATTATAAATGAGTTTTCATGGAACTATGATGGGGTTCATCATTCAAAAGATGTGAAAAAATTTAAGTTCTTTAACTATCTTGATGTGAGACACTTTAAAAATCATTGTCCACATAAGGTTAAATAAGGTAAGTTCTCTCCAAAAGGAGGAGGTTGTTTTATTTGTCATGACATAGGAGACCTTGCAATTTTATGTCCAAAAAAGGTAAGATAAATTGTGTTTCCATCAAGCAGTATGGTTTTTTACAACTATGAAAAAAGAGGTCACATTACTAGACTCTGAAAGAAAAGGTATACAAGTTAGAATCAGTTTAATCAGGATCTTAGAGTGCAAGGAAGATGGCAAGTCAACTCATGAAATCCAAAGATGTTAAGTATGAGTCATGATGAGACTATAGGTCTAAGTAAAATATTTTCTATGGTGGATAATGATTTTGAAGTTAAAGAGTGCTAAGGGTTCTCATTGTCTACTCATATTGTAAATGAAGAGACTAACTTCAATAAGAAGATGAAGGTATTGGTTGAGGCAAATTATTAGATGTGTATGGATCCAAGCGAAAATCATACTATTGTTGAGTAAGTTTCATGCAAAGAACATCAATTTTTAGTGCCTAGTAATGAGGTTTAGAACTACAAGGTTGTTTATTCAAATGAAAAGACATGTCAAGATTTCATAGTTACCCCATGTGTTGTCAATTATATCTTAGAAGAGAAGAAGAGTGTTATAGAAAAGGAACCAATTATCATTGTTCAGATTGATAAGAAGAAAAAAATCAATAAATCTTATAGATATAAGAGGATTCTAGTGGTTACTGAGAAAATGTGGGCCACTCCTAGCTTCACTTTGTTTTAGAGCATTGTGGTGCAAAGGATGTCTCTATCTATGCTTCTTAAGAGACTCCTTTCAGTGGATAAGTAAGTGTTTCTAAGGTGTTCTTTATATGGTCCTATAAGGCTAAGATATGTGTTTTTTAGTTGTAGTAGGTATGTTTAGGTGTAAGATATGTTGTGGTGATGCCATGATGTTGATATTTGTATATGGAGTAGTCTATAGGGTTAGATTGAAGGTTCCTAAATGGAAAAGGAGGATTTATGAGTTAACAGAATGATCTTTTTGCATAGAAAGGTATGTTGACATTATGATAGCATGCTCCAAGTGGTTTTGTGGTCTGAAGGTATGTTAAAATTAAATTGAATAGTTTTTAGTGCTCTCAATTTTCTCAGTTTTGGCTTAAGGACACATAGGCCTAAAAATGGGTTATAGGAAGTCAATGCTCCAAAATGTATGGAGGCTCAAATTTTAGTCAAGAAGTATGTAATGGTTTATGAGTGAAGGCCATTAAGCATGTATGATGGTTCTTCATGATGTGTGGAGATCTAAAGATGCTTAGGAGGTGCAATTGATCAAAATTCCTAGGGGGGTTCCTCTCATATTTTTCTTGATTGGTTCCATCATTTTTAAAGTATTTTTATGTGTTCTTTCTTCATTAGTTGCAATTCTTGGTTGAAGAAAGTATTGACATAGAACAAGAGGAAGTTTTAAAAGAAAGAATAGGTAGTCTCAAGGTAAGGGGGAGTTTGTATCATATTTTTAGGTGGTCTTTTCTTGTTAATGGTCTTTTTTAGGTCCTCAAGATCAGTTGGTGCCCACTTTATCATTGTGTTAAAGGGGGATAAAGTTCCTATTGTGAGAGTTCTTGAAGAGAGAGAAGGAAGGTGAGTTTTATGATGTATGTTAACATAAATAATAAAGGGGGATATTGTTGGAGAGTTTTCAATGATGTCATGGAGATTTCCAAGTGAGTGGATGAAGTGCCTTGATAGTTTAAGTGACAATGACAAAGTGTGCAATGTGCTTGAAGAAGACTTGGTTGATATTTAGTTTTGGTATGGTTTGAGATGATTAGGGATGAGTATGAAGTATTGATAATGTCTAAGAGGTCCTATCAATGGTTAAGGATGATTGGAAAAATTTTGTGCATAAGTGAAATACACTTGATTCATCATTGTTCTTATCTAGACATTTTAGGTCTAATGGCAAAAAATCTGAGTAGGTAGTCTTATGACATCATAATTACCACATGTGGATGAATCAAAGGGATTTGGTAATATGGTTATGATCACATTATTCCCTGTTTTTTATGTGCTAAGTCTCAAGTCATGTGACTATGTGTAAAAAATGTTATGCAAGTGCAAATTTGGGTGCCTAGGTAGTTTGACAGTGTTTTCCCATACTTAGCCAAATTTGCATATGGCAAGAAGAGCTAAGTAAGCATATTATTGAAGATATATTTTGCATGTGTGGTAGTTTTAGGATAATTTGATCATATTTTTTTGTTTATTTTTATTCCTAGTTATTTTTCACAAAATTTTAGGTTATGTAATGTAGCATATAAAAAGTTATGCATGTGAAAAGTTGGCCTTTCCATACAATTCTTGGCATAGTTGGCTTTGTGATAGATAAATTTGAGGAGGCATTTTAATGTCATTATATATCACACATGTTAGGGTTATAGGATTATATTATTATATGGTTTTATTATCCTATGTGAGAAGATCATATGGTCTAATCTTTAGAACTTGTGTTTGAGTGAAACAAAAGATATGAAGGTGAAAAGTTGACCTTACAGACAGATTGCAAAGGTCCCTGTACTTTGTCTATTTTTTATAATGTTAAAGATAAGGAGCAGATGGAGATCTAATGGCTCATGATAAATCATAAATTGAATATATATGATGCATATCAAGTTGAAGATATCAAAAATGTTCATTGGTTAATGAAGGTAAAGATCGATCTCCTTATAAAAGGATCAATAGAGCATGTTTATTCCAAGGTCTTAGGAATCTATGAGATGAGGACAAGTGCTTGATGGTTAATGGTAAAAGTGATAAGAAGGAATGAAAGGGTGCTGAGTGTCATGACCATGGGGGTTTTTATTAATATCAAATGGTGATCATAATAAGATAAAGACCTAGATTTTCTATAGAGATCGATTGTGCATGTTGAGTCAATATTGCAAGATTGCATGAGATGAGTTCATCTGTTTGAGGCTTAATGTTTGGCAATGACACAATATGAGTTAAAGGTTGAGATTTATATAATAAGATAGATGGTGCATGATTGATCTAAATTAGTGAGGACTAGAGATGATATCATGGTGACCAAAGTTTAACTATGACTATTTGAATTCAAATATTTGAATTTAACCAAAGAATGACCAATGTCTTCTTTTTGGGCCATAACTTTTGATATATGCAAAATTTGACCATGTAGTAAAAAGTAAAATTATAGAGGACTAAAAGTTGCATCTTTAAATATTGATTTTAATATCTAAATGTGTGTATAGTCAAATATATTAAGGTTTAAATTTAACTTTATATTCATATTTGTTTTGGAAGTGACCCAAGAAGGGTAATTGAGCTTATATAAATATTGTTTCAATGTTTTATGGTGGCTTAGTTATTAGAGAGTGTTGTAGATTATATAATGATAATTTTTATGGATTTTGGAGATATGATAAATATATTTTTAATATGTAAAATCTTAAGTAGTTAATTATGTGTTTGTTCATGGTGTCCTTACGAACAAGGATAATGTTTGAGTTGATTGAGCTTGCACAAAAGAGTTTAATGATCACTGTGATCATTTAAGGATGAATATAGGGTCATGTTGAGTGGAATTATGAATTTTTAAGTGTTTTTATGTTTATTTTTGGTCATTATTGTGCGAATGGGGTGAACAAGTCTCCATGAGACCTATAAGAGCTATAAGGGCCTAATTGAAAGGTGTAGTTGCTTAAGGGTGACCCATGAGTGATATGGTTAACCTATGTGGATAGTATTAAGTTGTGTCTTAATGAAATATATTCCTTAAGATTTAAGGCATGCCTATTGGCAAACCAAAATGGTGATGTTCATGATTTATCTATAAATAGTGAAACTAAATATGATGGTTTTTAAACTTTGTGAGAGACTTGCATGTGGAATTAGTATTGAGAGGATAGTATTGAGGATAAAAGGAAAGGGTGGGTTACTAGTGGATGAATTGAAGATAAAAATATATTGATGACTATGTGTATGACCTATAGGTCATAATTTTATTGTAATAATAGTACTCTTGAAGATTGAGTATAAGCAAAGGTGAAGAGTTATAATCAAAGGTCTATCATCATGTGTTGAAGACATCATTTCAAAGGTGGATGTGTTCATAGGTATTGTTGTGGTAGGTCACCATCTAGGGGGTTGTAACCTTCCTACAAGCTAAAACTTGATAAAGGTTTATTTGTTATTGTAGCTTAACTAGATAGGTGTTATAGAACCTTATGGGATTGCAGTCTCACTAAATAAGGGATGATAGTTCCTTGATTAGTTATAGTTGGTCTAAATTGGTTCTTATTATTATTATTATTATTATTATTATTATTATTATTATTATTATTATTATTATTATTATTATTATTATAGATTAGTCTAATTGTAGATTAGTCTAATTGTAGGTTTTAATGGGTTATCTTCCTGAAGAATGTTCCCCATATATGTCAAGTGTTATGTGATTTATTTTTCATTGTCTCTCTTGTTCATTGCTATGAATGATGTGTATGATTCATGAATGCTTGTGGCAATTGACTAAGAGTTTGAAAGGTTTGGAATTGAATTTGAATTATCTAGGCTCACTAATTCACCCCCCCTCTTAGTGTTTATACCTATATCAAGATCATGTTATAAACATAAGTACCAAAAAAAATGTTGAAGACAAATCCTTCAAAAGGATCATTAATTTTTTTATCCTAGAGAAATGTGTTGCAAGGATGCCATAAGATAAATCTTGAGTAGAAGTTGTGAAGAGAAGAAGGCTTTGATAGTTAATCAATTTTTTAGATTTTATCGACACCACGTGTTGACCTCTTGATAGTCCCAAGCCTTTTGAGTGTTTTATAACATTTTATTGATTATTCAGCCTTGCATAGAGCCACATGTTAGCATTATATATCTCCAAGACTATTTGAAAAGTCCTTATAGACTTGGATATTATAGTAATGTTCTAAGAAAGTGGGTATGTGAGATGAAGTTATGTGTAAAAATGTCATTTATGTAATTGAGTGAGTATATCATAGTAATAGATTAGTAGGATTATGCCATAAGGAAAACTCCTACCTCATCACTAAAGAATGCTCTACCAATAACTCATTTTATTTCTTCAACACATAGTTAATTTTTCATTAATTGCTTAGAGCCACATGTCACTATCCCATTATCCTTAGTCCTATGTAAAAATTATTACAAGACTTAGTTGATTTTCAATAATTTACTTGGTGAATCTAAATGTTAGCAAATCTCAGAGCTAAAGAGATGGTGGGATGCTTCCATGTGTTATGATCTTGATGGATCAACGTCCCAAATTCATCCATATGAATACAAGTGGGAAAGTGGGTAAGGAGGATGCATCCACATGTCATGATCCCAATAACCCATGATCCTAGAGATGTTTGTATAGTTTCAAATCCCATAGGTAAGTGGGTGAATGGGGTGATGCCACATTGTGAAATCCTTATAACCCATACCCTCAGGGTGGTTTGTGTAAGCCCAATAATGTGTTAGATCCCAAAATAAGTGGGTGAGTGAGATGATTCAACATGGAAAGATATTGCTTCACCATAGGGGGAATAGTCAGCATGAACATAAGATCTTTGGACAAGAAATGAATGAGTAAGAAGAGGACATGTGGCTAGAACATACCATTGAGGAATTTGTTGGAATCTATACTTACACTATATGAGGCAAGTTTGATGGCCGATCTAGCCATCAAAACCATCAAAAGGTAGGAAATGGATTGGGTAACTATATTGTTTTATTGAATCAATCTTAGAGTGGTCCTATCTTCATAATCATGGTGTATATTGAATCCAACTAGTAGAGTGGGGGGGAAAGGGATATGATCTAGACCCAATCATCCTAGTATGATATGTGCATTGATATCAAAAAAAACATAAATATGAATAGAAACTTTAGGATTATAATGAGCTTGAAAGGAAGTTAGATTGGTGTGGCTATGATAATCTTGAGGAGATTCCTACTTATTTGATCCACATCCCCCAATCATTATTATAATTTGTAACTGCCCCATTAGAGGGTATGACTAGTCAAGAGCCTGATCACTATAATTTTGCCTATTTAAGTAGGCAATTTTTAATGGAGAAAGATGACTCTTTCTAGCACATAAATGATACAAAAATTGATTTCCCTTTGATCCTCAATCTAGGTATGGTGAAGCCCTATTTGTATAAACACTTGTATTATACCTCTAAACTAAACATATGTCAATTTCTAGCCTTCTCAATATTGCACATAGTGTATGTCCATGGTGTTTTAATGAATTTTTGTGATAGTGTATGTAAATTTATTTCATTTTTTCTTATCTTTTACCATTTTTTAGGTTTTTACTAGTCTAATTAGGTCATATGAAGTGTGTCACATGGTCTTATAATGGGTGATTGTGGAAAATGTTCACAAGTGTCTCTTAGGAGACCTATTTTCATTCCTCCTAGTTAATGGCTTGACCATAACCTCCATGTCAAAACACTAATTATTTGGGACTTGTGGTGAGTTGTGCAATAGGTTTCAGTTCTTGTGTATGTTCTTAGTATATTATAGGCAAGTGGAGGATATTAAGTTTGGTGCATCACCTCCATGTTTTCTTTCTTATTTTTAGTTATCTCTCTCTCATTTTTATGTGTCAAATTAATAGGTTTAGTATTATTATATATGATCCATAAAAAGAATCAAACCTTTTACAGAGGTTCACTCTAAATACAGGTGACCCATATCCTTGAGGTGTTCCCATTATATCATTTGAATGAGGAAAGCTTGAATAACCTTCATCAAAGGTGTAATTTAGAGTGATAATAGTTTATGGCATGCTTGGTGGGAAATATTTTCATCTATTGATGGATTTTTAGTGTTTTCCTTCAATACATAATCTTCTAGAAGCATGACCTCAAGCATTAATGGTGACTCCAAGTTTTAACTAGCTGGTTCTAGTAGTCCAGGTACCTTTTTCAATATATTATTGATAATTCTCTTGGTTTTGTTTGCCTCATGAGTTTAAAGGATAGATATAGAGAGTATTTATTTTTCACCCCTCGTTATTAATAGTGGAATGATCCATATCAACCCCATGTTGAGCCATATCAATCCAATAATGACCCTATGTTTCCTCTATGTGGATATAATTATTACTATGAATAGCCTTATAATAAAGAAAATATTATGAATATATAAGATCAATTCATCCATACCTAAGAACCTCAAAATTTTCCATCATGGAGGTCAATCTAATAAATCATCCAAAAGAAGGGAAAATTACTTGTTGAGGAGGTGAGAGATCAAAGCACATCATAATGTGAGAGGTTGATTATTGTCTAAAGGGAGAAGAATGAATAAGTCTTAGCCCAAAATTATCTTTGACTTACCTAAGAGATCCTAAGTAATTCCCTCAAGTTTCCTAGTTGGAAAGACACCCTCTCAATTTTCAAAAAAATATAATGAGCTTTCTTACATTCCCCCCATTTTCTTTTTAAAAGAAGAACCCATTGTATGGAGAGTAGATGGGTAGCCAAGTGAAAAAAATAATGTTACAAATGAACATGATGAAGACACTTATAGTGAGTATGATCAATAGATCACCATCAGTATCCCTCTTCATAATGTAAAAGTGAATTAGTCTTTTGGGGATGTTCTCATTGAGGAGGCTAAATAAGTTACATCAGTCGTAACAATGAGTGAGGTTCTAATATACCTTGATGACATATGGCAGTCTTATTTAGACATTTTCAAAGAATTTGAATATTTTAATAAGCCTAAAAACATTGAGGGGAAATATTAATATGTTATTTGAAAGTGTAAGACTCTAATCAAATCAATATTTCTTGTGACTCACTAGCAAAAGGATCTGATCTATGTTGCAATAAACTTTAGAATAGTTGACAATACTATACCTAAGAGTGTAGAGTCTCATGATCATGAGTAATAAGCTCATATTGACCTATTTGATTGGGTTAAATAATATTTTAAGGTTTAAGAGGAAAATTAATAAGGTACAAACTTTAGTTACTCCTCTATTCTTATTGTAAGTATCTCCATGCTAGTTTTCTTAGAATCAAAATAAAACCTAATTGAGTTGTAAAAAATGAAGGGAAATTTGAAGACTTGTTTGAAGTCATAGAATTATGTTTCACTCTTTTATAAGAGAACTATGATTTTATCAAGAATGAGGAATGAAAATTTGTCAAGAAAACCAATAGATGAGGAGGTAGTCCCTCAAGCCTACATTTCCATCAATCAATTCCACTTAATGATGATTTTTTAAGGTATTCAATATGGGTTATCAAATTTTCAACCAATTTACATACACTTGTTCACCATTGGAAGACAAGATAGACATATACTATCCTTAACCTCTAAATTAACAAGAATATTCTCCTCTTGAATCCAATTTTATGAGTATGCCACAAGAATCATATCAATCCATTTAGTTTCATGAATCAACTTATGAGGAGGTATAAGTTTGTAATGAGGTGAATAATGGTAGGTGTATACCATCATTAGAGAATTTTATATTGACTAATTATTTTATTTTTATGTTGAAAATGAGAAGCCATCATATGTTGCGCTTAATCTGTAACACAAAATTGAGAATCAAGAAGGCCAAAACCAACCTACCTATCCACTCTAAGATGACTATTTTTCCAAACAACATGCATGTACTTGTATGTTTGTTTTTGTTTACACCCTTGGAGAATCACTCCATTTTTTTGAGTACCCAATCATTCTCCACCTCTGGTTGGATGCCCTCAAACATGAAAAACATTCTAATTTTATAATAAAGGGTAGCTACTTTTCTCAACTAGTCAATGTAATTTTTTATACAACATTTTGTTTGGTTAGCTTAGGGTAGTTAGTTGCATTTTATTTCCTCCAAGTGATATTTCACATTAGTTTAGTTATCCTCTTTCCTCTGGTAATTTATCACTATTATTTATTTATTTATTTATTTATTTTGGTTGTCCATTTAGAGGTGGATTTCAGTTCAATTCAATATTTAGCTTTAAGACTAAGTAGTTGTAGTAGGTTTATGTTTTCAGATGTGATAAAGGTTGGCTGCTTCTATTAATCCATAACTAATGGATTATTTAAATAATTTTGGATTCCTACTTATTATTCAAGCAGCCCACAAAGGTCACCAAGAATGTTAACCATTTTTCTCACCATTAGAGGAGTAGATTTTAGTTCTCAGTATAAGGCTTCATGGTAGGCATGAAGGATTTTTAAATTTATGGGTTAAATTCATCAATAATAATGTAAAAATGACTTAGCATATTTTAAAAATTTGGCCTTCATACTTAATTCTTTAGAGAAAGTGTTTGGGTCTTTTATGAAAAGGAGTTTGAGCTTTAGTTCTGAATAAAAATGCTAAAGACCAAATGTCTTTGCAAGAATTTATCCATATTTTTAATCTTCATAAAAAAGTGTGTTGAGTTTCTTAGAGATTTTGTTTATATAATTTTTTTTAATGTTTATGTCTTTAGAACAATTATTTTGAATTTTGTTTTTGAATAAAGTCTCTTGGTCTTCAGTGAAAGTGTTTGGGAAAATGTTTTGTAGCTCGTATCCCAAACACAAGTTCTAAACAAAAATGTCAAAGACCAAGCCTTTATAAGGATAATTGAGTATTTTTTCCAAGATAATGGTGATTTAGGGATGAGGAAAGATAAATATTTATAAGTTATAAAGATAAAAAGGCTTTGACACTTAGTCAATTCTTAAGATTTTCTCAACACCACATGTTAATCTCTTGACATTCCTGATCCTTTTGAGTGTTTTCCAACACTTTTTATATTATTAAACCTTGATAAGAACCACATGTTATCATTATTCATCCCCAAGACTATTCAAAATATCCCTTTATATGTAGGCATTTTAGTAAATTTCTAAGCAAGCGGGTTCATGGGATAAAAAAACATGGTGAAATCCTAGTAATCTATGGCCCTAGAGCCATTCATGTAGTTGAGTGAATATATAAAAGTATAAGGTTTGTGGGATTATGCCATGTGGAAAAATATTTCATCATTAATTAAGGATGGTCTACTAACAACTTATTTTCTTTCTTCAACACTTAGTTGATTTTTCAAGGATTTATCAGAGCCATGTGTCACTCTCCTAATAGCCCCAAACATGTGCATAAAATATTTTAAGGCTTAGTCAATTTTTAAGAAGTTTCCCAATAAATATCCATGTCAATAAAAAATCTAGGCTAGCGGTCTAGTAGGATGATTACATGTGTCATGATCTTGGTGACTCGATGTCCTGGAGCCATCTATACAAATCTAGAGTAAGTGGGAAAGTGGGTAAGTAAGATTCTTCCACATGTCATAAGCATGATGACCTAACATCCCAAATATGTCTATACAATTTAAAATCCCCTGAGCAAGTTGGTGAGTAAGATGATACCATGTGGAAAAACCCCACTACTTCATAGTCATAGGGTGGTTAGTGCAAGCCCAATAGTGTATTAGATCCCTAATAAAGCAGGTGAGTGTGATGATGCCATGTGGAAATATCTCACTTCACCATAGGTGAATAGTCATCATGCACTTAAGATCTTTTTATAAGTAATGAATGAGTGAGAATAAGACATGTGTCTATAACCTACCCTTGAGACATTTTTTATCATCTATGTTATCACTATATAGGCAAGTTTGGTAGCCCATTTGACCATACAAAACATCATAAGGTAGAAAATGGATAGTGTAAATGTATTGATTTTTTAAATCAAACTTATAGTAGTCGAATATTTAGAATCATGGCATAAATTAAATCCAATTAGCAGAGTGGGGGGGGGGGGGGGAGGGTGATGATATGACCCCACTCATCATAATATGGCATGCACATTGATATTTAATAGAGAATAAAGGCAAAGAGAAACTAAAATCTTAGAAGGGGCCTAAAAGGTAATTATGCTAGCATGGCCATGACAAAGATAAAGAGATTCCCACTTCCTCAATCCACCTCTCCTTGTCATGATTCAAATTTTTAATTTCCCTATTAGTGGTTATGACCAATTAGAACCCAAGCTCTCCAATTTTGACTATATAAATAGAGAATGAAGAATATTTATAGCTTATAACTTCTTCCAAATTAATTTGCCTTTGATCCTCAATTTGATTATGGTAAAGCCTGCTATGATAAACACTTGTATTTTGCCTCTAGCTTGAATATATGTTTATTTCTAGCCTTCTCAATACTTCAAATAGTGTGTCCATGGTGGTTTGATGAATAGTGTCTACAAATTCCTTTCATTTATTCTATATTTTACCTTTTTGTAGGTTATTATTCATCTTAGTATGTCATATGAAATGTGTCACATGGTCTTATGATGGATAACTATGGAAAACATTCACTAATGTCTCTTGTGAGACCTCTTTTTATTCCCTCTCAGATAATGGATTGACTATAACCTACATGTAAAAACACTAATGATTGGAGACTCATGTTGAGTTATGAAATAGGTTTCAATTATTGTTCATGTTCTTAGTGTTGTATAGGCAAGTGGAGGATACTATGTTTGTTGCATCACTTCCATGTTTTATTTATTATTTTCAATTATCTCTCTCTCCCTTTTCCCTATCAAAGTAATAGGTTTAGTGTTATTCTAGGTGATTCATCATAGGAAGGTGTCCTTCTCTAAAGGTTTACTCTAATTTTAGGTGACCCATAACCTTAGAGTGTTCCCATTATATCATCTAAATAAGGAAGGCTTGAAAAACCTTACTCAAGGGTACAACTCAAAGTGATAACAATTTTTGTCATGCTCGATAGGATAGATTGTTATCTATTGAGGTATTTTTGGTTTTGTATTTCAATACATCAACCTTTATAGGCATGACCTCAAGCATCAATGATAACTCTGAGTTTCAACTAGTTAGTTCTAGTAGCCCAAGTACTTTTTTTAAGGTATTATTAATAGTTATCTTGATTCTATTTGCCTCATGAGTTTGATGGTGGGGTATAGAGAGGAGTTCTATTTCACCCCTCCTTATCAGTAATGTACTAATCCATATCTACCATATATTGAGCCATATCAGTCCTATAATGAACTTATGTTTCCTCTATGTGGCTCTAGTTATTAGTATGAGTAGCCTTACCATCAAGAAAATATAATGCATATAAAATATCCATTCATCCATCCCCAAGAACTTAAAACCTTTCCATCATGGAATTCAACCCAAGAAAAAATCTAAAATAAGGGAGGTTTTCTTGTTGAAGAGGTTAAGAATCAAAGCACATCAGAATGTGAGAGGCTAATTATTGCATGGATAGAGAAGAATAAAGAATTTTTAGCACAAAATTATCTTCCCCTTTTGCAAGACCTCCAAATAAAGTCCTTCAATTTTCCTAGTTGGAAAGACACCCTCTCAAGATAAAAATAAGCTAATGATCTTTCTTACATCCCCACCATCTCCCTTTTAGAAGAAGAGCCTATTATATGGATAATAGATGGGCATCCAAGTGAAGAGACTAAATCTCTAAGTAAACATAGTGAAGACACCTCTAGTGAGTATGATGAATATATCACCATTGGTAGTAGTCTTTTTGGTATGTTATTATTGAGGAGGCTAAATAAATTACATTAGTTATAATAGCGAGTGAGGTTTTAGCAGACTTTGATGACATATGGAAGTCTTATTTATATGTTCACAAAGAATTTGAAGATATGAATAAGGATACAAAACTGGAAGGGTAGGATGGATGTGTTCTTGAAAAGTGTAAAACTCTTAGAAAATTAATACTTCTTATGAGTCAGCAGAAAGAGGTTCTGTATATGTTAAAATAAACTTTGGAAGAGCTGATAATCTTGTATCCAAGAGTGTTAGGTCTCATGACCATGAGGAAGATGATCCTAATTACCCATTTGAGTGGGATAAAGTATGTTTTGAGGTTAAAAAGGATAGTCAAGAAGGTACATACTTAAATTCCTCCTATATTCTTGATGTAATTATCTCCACACCAGATCTCATGGAATCAAAAGAAGACCTAATTGAGCTATAAACAAATGTAAATAAATTTGAAGGCTTGTTTGATGTCCTAAAATTAGGTTTCACTCTTTTACAAGGGGACTATGATTTGATCAATACTAAGTAAGGTAGCTTTGTCAAGAAAACCAATAGACAAGGAGGAGCTAGTCCCTCAAGCCTAACTTTCTAGTAATCAATTCCACTTAATGATGATTTGTTTGAAGTCTTCAAGGTGAGATATCAGCTTTTCAACCAATTTATAGACACTTGTTTTCCATTGGAAGACAACACAAACCTATATTGGCCTCAACCTCTTAGGGAGCAAGAATTTTTTCATCTTGAATCCAGTTATTCAAGTATGTCATAAGAAGCATACCAATCCATTTAGTTTAATCAATTAACTTATGAGTAGGTAGAAGTTTGCCATGAGGTGAAGAATGGTGAGGTGTATAGCATCACTAAAGCAAGTCCTATTAATTACTTAGCTTGATTATAGGATAATAATGAGAATCCATCACATGTTATGCTTAATCCAAAGCATAAAATTCATCATCGAGATGGACAGAATAAACCTACCTATCCACTCTAAGATGACTATTTTTCTAGACAACATATATGGACTGGTGGGGTTTTTTTTTTTTTTTTTGGTACCCTTGGAGAAGCACTCCATTTTTTTGATCACCCAATACTTATCCACCTTAGTTGGCTTCCCTAAAACATGAAAATAATTCTATTTTGATAATAAATTACATCTACTTTGGTCAACTAGTCAATGGATTTGTTTAGGTAGATTTTTGGTTGGTTAGCTTAGGGTAGTTTTGTTGCATTTTATTTCCTCCAACTAAAGCTAAAAATTATTTTAGTTATCCTCTTTCTTCTACTGCTTTAGCTATTTTATTTAATTTTTTCTTTAAATCAATTTTCCATTTGGAGGTGGTCTCAATTTAGTTAAATATTCAGCGTTAAGGCCAAGTAGTTACAATAGGGTTGTGTTTTCATATGTAAAAAGGTTGGATGCTTCTATATCTCCATGCCCAATGGATTACTTGAAGTTATTAGATCCCTACTTGGTACGTAAGCAACCTACATAGGTCTTTAAGAATGCCAACCATTTTGGTCACCATTGGAAGAGCAGTATTCATGGTAGGCATGAAGTCTTTTTAAATTTTAGTAGGAAGAATAGAAAATAGACTTAATATTTTTTCAAAAGTTGGCCTTCCGATATAAGTCTTCAGAAAAAGTGTTCAAGTCTTTTGTAAAGAGGATTCTAAACTTTAGTTTCCAATAACAATGCCAAAGGCAAAATGCCTTTAGAAGAATTTGACTAATTTTTTATTATTCAAAAAAAGTGTGTTGAGTTGGTTAGAGATTTTTTTTAGACAAATGATCTGAAGTTTCAAGTCTTTAAAATAATTGTTCCAATAAATTTTATGAATAATGGCTCCTGGTATTTAGAGAATGTGTTAAAAAAAATGTTGTGCAACTCATGTTTTGAACACAAGTGATGAATAAAAGATACCAAAGATGAAGCCTTCAGAAGGATCATCAAGTATTTTTTCCAAGAGAAAGGTGATATAAGGATACTAAAAGCTAAATCTCATGTAGAAGTTATGAAAAGAAAAAGGCTTCAACACTTATTCAATTATTCATATTTACCCAATGCCACATATTTATAGACACCTAAATTTGGCTAGCAATGGCTTCATATCTAAATTTACACTAATTCTTGCCAATTATTGAATACCTAGCCCAAGAATTTCTATTAGTCTTGAATTTGGCTTCATAACCTTTCATTAACTCAATTTGGCTTAATAAATCAATTGAATAAGGTAAATGCACAAATTGAATTAATAAAAATGAAAAAAAATGACCAAATTCCTAAAAAGAATTAATTAACTTACACACCCTAATTAAAATCAATTAACAACTTAAATCAATTTCAAATCCTAATTGAGTTCACCCATGAGCTAATAAATAAATTAAATCAATTACTAAAAAGGAAATTCAAGATCATCTTACCTTTATAAGTTATCTCAGATGGAAATTTTCTAAAAGAATATTCTAAGAATATACCAAACTCAACCAAAGTTAGTAAACTCAACCATGGTTGTGATTTTTCCCTT
This sequence comes from Torreya grandis, assembly GCA_037957365.1. Lineage (NCBI taxonomy): Eukaryota > Viridiplantae > Streptophyta > Pinopsida > Cupressales > Taxaceae > Torreya > Torreya grandis. Next base: position 3,774,328 of record JARHVA010000850.1, on the reverse strand, counting down.
TTGGAAAATATCTAAATATAATATCCTAGGAATATGCCAAACTCAACCATGGTCAGATTTAATCCATTCCAAGGGATTTCAAAGCTTATAAAAGTAAGCCTAGAGTGCTTCATTTTAAGAGGTCAATCAAGTTAGAGTTATAATGCAAGAATATATTCATGAAGCTAAAAGCATAGTGTTATAATGTTGAAATTAAGCCAAGCCATGAATCAAGCTAAGTATTCAAAAATAGTGCATAAAGGAGATGATGTTAGCCATATGTCATTGATGAAGACTTCTTATGCATAATCTGAGAATTCCAAATGAATAAATCATTTGTAGCTTTCAAGGAAGGTAAAGATTCTTATTCTTTGCATTTTATTTGGGTTTTCAATTGTCGTTTGTTCATCAAGCTCCCCTTAAGATCTAGGCCTAGAGACGTTATGCTAGTGTGTTTATTTTATTTTGACTTCATTTTGGAACTAACACAATACTAATCATCCTCTATTTTCAAATCTATTGATCACAAATGGTATTCCCGGTGGGACTATCTTCATGAGAGCACAACTCATAAATGTTTTTGTATTTCATAGTTTTAATTTTTTTTGTTGTTTTTACTTTAATTTTAAATGACCAATAACAAATTCATAACTTTTTATTTACTTAAAATTTTCGTCTAAATTTTTTTAATCATATATATATATATATATATATATATACACACACACACACACATATATATATATACATATATATATGTATGTGTATATATATATATATATATCTATGTATGTATATATATACATATATATATATATATACATATATATATATATATATATATATATATATATATATGTATGTATATACATACATATATATATATATGTATGTAGATATATATATACATATATATATATATATATATACATATATATATATATACATATATATATATATACATATATATATATACATATATATATATACATATATATATATATATATATGTATATATATACATATATATATATATGTATATATATATATATATATGTATATATATATATATATACATATATATATATATATATATATATATCATTGATATTTTTTAAAATTTTCACAAAATAATTCTTTATATTTTAGAAGTTGGAGTTCTTGTAGTGACTATCACTTTCTATTTTTTAATTTTATGTAAAAATGCTTAGTAAAAACATTATGATTTTTTTAATTCATTTGTTTGAATTTAATTTTTTCATAGAGCTAGGACATGGACCTATAAATAACCTCCAAAAATTTTGTTACAAATGGATGTATAGTTTAAAAGTTATGGTTAAATTACTAACTACAGGTTTTTATGATTTTTATGTTTGGTTTTCCTTTTTTTTTTACCTTCTAACTTGTTTGCATGTTTCATAGGTTTATTTTATTTCATTTATGTTTTTTTTTTAAATTTTTTTAATTTATGTTTTTTATAACCTTTGCCTAACCTAACATGTTTGCTTTTTGTGGGTTTTGCCTTTGGGTTGACAGATTTAACCCTTCAAAGTTGCTTGTCTCATTTGATAAATAAGCTTCAGAGCTAAATAAAGTTTTGACCATTTATTTGCAGGACCTATTTGGATAAAACCATTTCAATCTAAATTAGTCTTTTCAAACTTCATTTGTATGTCTAAAATAAACTAGGAATCTTTCATTTTGGTGTTTAAAGAAACTTTTAAGGGTGTTTTATTAGTTAAGTTTTTGTGGTTTCTTTCAAAGTTCACAACTTAAAGCTAAGGGACTAAAAGAACACCACAACAAATTTTTTTTAGTGCTATAAAATTGAATACACTTCAAAAAAATATATAATTTATTTTCATTTTTTATTTAGTCTAATATTTTTTGAGTAAATAGGGAGTTGTGTGTGTATGCTCTTCCATCCGTCCCCTTTAGAGAACTTTTGGGATCAAAAGCATCAACTTATTTTTAGGTGGTTTTTAATTATTTATATTTTCACTTCTTAATGCCAAGGGGATAGTAACAAATATAATCAAATACATTCAATTTGGTGCAATGAAATTAACTTCACTTCAATTATTTGTAAACTTGCTTGTTGATTGTGTATTTTTATGAAAAGAGATGTGTGTGTATGCTCTCTCATACATCCCCTTTAGGGAAATTTTGGGATAAAAAGAACCATCTCATCACACTTTGAGCCTATTCCAAGGCATGGAAAGAATTTCATTTAAATCCCTCCCTAAAAAATTTCAATAGTATTGGGTGATCTTGAGGTGACCATAAAGTCTTTGTATTGTGTCATTTGTTTCATGCATCTTGACTTGTGAGGAGGACTTCATTACCTCTCATAAGTTATTTAGGGAATATTTGACTTGGGGTTTCATCTCCTAGAACTAACTTTAACCACTCTCACTAGGTTTGGAAGTTTGAGTGGTTAAACCACCTTCTAGTGTTGGAGTTACACATGGGACATATTTGCACATTGGACATTGCACTACACTGAGCAAGTAATAGATGTAGTGGTTGAAAAAAGGGAAATACCTTTTTGCAACAAGCTAAGTGTCATAGACACCTAATTAAAGTGCATTTATTTTTCATCATTTGTCATGAAAGTCATTGTGTAATTGATCCATCTAGAATGTTCATAAAATAATTAGTTTATTCAACCCCATATTTCCATACCCTTGATAGGATTTAGATGATTATACTTAGTGTATTTTGGTCATTTTTGTTTGGTGTGTTAGAATAAAAATTGTATTGTTCAAACCATGTCATTTAGTGAGTCATGAGTCCACATCACTCCATTTTTTGAGGAGGAATTATGCCATTTATATGACACTTTGATTTAACTTAGCAGACATTCTCTTTTTATGTCAAAACATTAGGAGTAGTACTTGATTAAGGAGGGTACCATTATGCTACCTAAATAATTTCAAAATATTGTGCCTTTGAATTCTTGAAACATAAACCATTTATCACATCATCTTTTAGTAGTGCTAACACTGTTAGGCTACCCATTTTATTTCAAAATACTTGTCTTGTTTCATCTTGCATCTTCATTATCATTTGTTTACAACTAATCACTTGAGCCTTGTTAAATCTTATATTAGTGTGGTAATGTTGTTCAATTATTTATACCTCTTTGTCATCAAATTTATATTTATCCTTAGTTGAGTCCTTGATTAACTATTACAAGTTCAAATTCAAATATTGGTTGATTTTGATTTAGACCTCAATTCATGGGGTTGATACCCAGATCTTCCTCTTTTGGATTATGTAACTAGGGTTAATTTATCACTCAAATTTGGAAAATTATATTGTTTTGTGATTTTATTTTGGTCAAATTAGTTTATCTTCAAACATCTCTTGTGTAGCATCTTATACCAATCAGATCATGTTTTATGTCTAGAGTCATGTACCTTGTCTATGTTAAGTTATTCCAAGTTTGTTAGATTAATCAATCATCCTTTTTAAGTCAATATTTTTCCCTTTATTGGCAATTAGTCCTTACATATCCTATTTGATCCTGTCTTTTAACTCTACATTTGGACAAAATACTTAACAACTTTTCCCTTTAGTAGCTTAGACCTACTTGGAACAAGTTTCAACATTAGAGTTTGGTAGTTTGATTTATAGGTCATTTTGCATGACCTTTATGTGTATTATATAGTTATAATTTATTATTTGATGATACACTATTTTTATCAAGTATTTTCATATACTTTTTGGAGATTTAGCTCCACCCCTTTTAACCAAGATAGATCATGTTTAAATCCTTTATCCTTTGGACATAGTGTTTCAAAGTTTGTAGAACTCTAAACCTTTTTGTTTTTGGAGATTTAATCATTTATGTAGATATGTTTAGATACACCTATGATGGAGTCACATATAATCTAACTTATGATAGAATGGCTACATAGAATCCCACTAGGAACCCCTATACATAAAGATTTTCTAAGGAGTTTTATTATTCTTCCTACAATACTCCATATGGGGAGCATAGTCAAAAAGCACAAAACATAAATAAAATTACCAATTAGGATGATATGGTTTATGAGGATGAATTTAAAGACCCAACTATAGATAATGTTGTTTGGGATATGAATCCATACCCTCTTTATAATAATCAGTACATGGAACATAGTCAAAAACCAACTTATGATCTAACTCAAGATAAGAATGATATGGTTTATCAGGAGGACTTAGATACTTTGGATTGTGAAAAAAATCAAGTTCCATGAGGTCCTTTTGTTATCTTATCATTGAATACCCCTAACATTCCTTTGGATTATACAAGATATCAAGCTCTACGATATCTAAGGAATACCATTACCATTCCTAGACCTCATGCTTTGTCTTGTACGATCAATCAAGTTCTACACCACCCTATCATTATCATTTCAAGACTTCATCCTTTGGCTCATGTGATAAATCATGCTCCACAATGCCCTACCATTATCTAACCAATCCAAACAAAACCTTAACCAATCTAATCAATACCTACCCAACTGAGCCAGTCATTTGAGGACCAAGCTATGATCAAAACTGATGTTTTCCAACTCATTGGAAACCAAGGTCAAGAGAACCAATCGATCCAAGATGGTTTTGTTCAACCAATCATTTATGATAAGTCAACCTATGATGAATTACCTTTTAATCCTATACCTTTTGTCGAGGAGTCTCATTATGATGAGACAGTATTTGTTGAGTCATTTCTTAATGATTATAATTTCCTTTAGGAAAATCATTACCTTGATTATATGCCTATTTTCCAAGAGCCTCCTATTGACAAGCCAGTCTCTAAGGAGTTGTCTCTTGACCTTTTTCCCATTCTAAAGGAGTCTCACTATGACAAACAAGTCTTTGTGGAGTCCATTATGCCATCATAGATCATTACTTATCCAATACCAAACATTCAAGAAGACATCATTACAATAGAGTACCCATCAAATGAAGAATTAGAATTAGAGTCAGGTTCCACTCTTCAACTGACATTAGATTTATCATCAAAAGCATAATCAAAATCAATCTTGACTTTAGATTTAGATTACCTTGAGTTTGAATCATATTTAGAAGAAGAATATGTTCATGGTTGTTACAACATTGGTTATGCATGCCTCATAGATCAATTTGAATACATTTATGATCCTTCTACATTTTTTGAGGATGAATATTTCAGAATTGACACAAGTTCTCCTAGTATATTCTATGAGGATTGTGCAACCTTTTCTCATCACATTACCATTACACATATCATTACCACCAATCAACATAGACATATTATTGACATTCCATCTCCCACAAGTGTCAATTGGGGCCAAAAAAATCATACCTTGTTGAACTGAATCCATGGCAACATATTAGATGAATAAAAGTAAGGAGGCCAAGACCAAAATAATATAATAGAATAATACTCTCTTAGTGAAACCTTTTCAAAGGTGTTAGGGGGAAATCAAATTCAGCACTCAGCATCTTTTAGTGAAATTTTTTTGAAGGTGCCAGGGGATAATCAAATTCAAAAGTCCATGTTACTTAGTGAAACCTTCTCAAAGGTGCTATGGGATAATCAAGATAAATTTATTAGTAAAAACCTCTTCAAGGTTCTAATGGCTGAGCACAAAATTTCTTTACTACTTAATGAAGACATTATCAAAGATAAAATCAAAATAGCTTCCAATCTACAACATAATCAAATGGTAGCTATTCTCAGACCTAAATAACAAAAACATTTTGTGGTCTTATTGAGAGAATATTTAGAAGTCTTTGGCCCTGCCACATCCAAAGTTATGTTAAATCTAGAATTCGCAACATTGTGTGTGACTAAACATCCCAATATTCATTTGTTTCCCATCCATTATACATTCTATTATCCTTCACCATTCCATTTCACAAATAAACCTATCAACCAACATTTATCCATATTTACCATCCATGGTCACACTTTCCATTATAGAGGCTATGAGGATATCTTGTATCAGCACTTGAAGTAATTAGAATTAATGACAAACAAATATCACAACAACATTCTCAGCATCTAAATTTGTAGCCAGTTCTTGATAGAGCAACTATTTAGATGAGGTGTGGGCTAGCAATTTACATGATTAACTATTCTAGTTGTATCATGTATTGATCAATATGTGCATTTCCACTTTAGTAAGAATAATAGAATCATTTATCATACCTAGAATAACACCAAAGATGTACCATATCATATCAAGTTATCAATCCTTTTGTCATTATCACATATCCTAACCATTAGCCTTATCACTTGGGGGTAATCCTCCTTCCATTTTATCTAATCTATCAAACTATCAGTATATTAAACAAATCCATCCTACCAAACCATCTAACCATTTTATTCCTACCTAACCATACATGTTTTGAATCATATCAGCCTAGCCTGTTTGAACTTGGTTCACCCATTGGTTTCACATTTTTAGCATACATAATTAGACTAGTTTCAATAGTTTTTTCAAGCACTTCAGACAAAGGCAATATTTATTAATAGTATGATATAAGTATTGGTAGTTGCATCCTTCATTTCTTACTCCCTTATTATCAATTTTTTTTATGTGAGCCTGATTATATTTCCTGCTAGGGTAAATCCACGTTCACCAATCTTGATACTAATTTTATCACTTACTGGGGCAAATTGGTATCATTAATATATTAGTTGTATCCTAGTTATAACTACCTATGGGAAAACTAGGAGCAAAATTTACTTATTGTGCCTTGACATATCACCTAGCCACTCATATGTCATATTATGCCATAATACCAATTGTGCCTATTTTGTTGGAATTAGCTGCTACACTAGTCAAGTTCCTCTATTGTGAGGTGAAACACTATGAGATAAATCCATTTTGGGACTATGTGGGTCATTTTTAATTCATGTTGAGGTCAGTTCAGTCCCCCTTCAGCCACATTTTTCCATTTTATGAGCATCATTTCAAGTTTTCACACTCTCACCATTTTGCAAGCATCATTTTAGGTTATAACGCTCTCACAATTTTGTGAGATTGGACCATTTTAGTGTCTTGTCATTCTCTATTGAGTTAATATGCTTTGAAAATTGTTTAGAGAAAACCAAAAACATTGATCACTTCTTTGCCTTAAGGATTCAAGGAACCCTCACTAAGTCACAAGAAAATCACTTGTTCTTTAGTTTCTCCATCTTATTTGGCCTTTTTTCCTATGCTATCACCATTTTTGAATTCATCCCTATTCTTATATGACATCCATCATGTCTTTTGTTAATCATCATTTTATTCTCATTTCATAGGAGAACTACATTTGGCCTAAAGTTTTGTTAGATTGTCATATCCATAGAACTATGTAGGTAGCATCCACTTGCCTAGCACATATGGAGACAACTCAGCCACCCCTTTCCTTTTCTTCTATTCCCCCATCTTTTTTGTTTGTTAGTTATCACCTAGTTTCTATGGGCAATGTTTGTCATGTTATTTATACTAACATAGGGACTAACACTTATTTATTACATTGTTTTTCTTATTTGTTTCTTTATTTATCTATTTTGTTTATTTATTTGTTTGTGTGCCTATTTGTTTTATTTTAGTAATATGGTCATGATTCAATCTATGCATGTTAATTAGGTGATTCCTTACACATTATGCTTAAATATATCTATATTCAAACATCTACATTTTCATCATGGTTTTTATCATTGGTGTAATTATTTTCTATTAAGTATCAGATATTGGGAGTCTATCCTTATGCATATTTTGGTCAAGCCCCCATGGTGTTATATCATGAGGACTACCATCAAATGCTACAACAAAAATTATCTTTGAGAGGCCTACAACATCAATGTAGTATTTCCATCTCCTTGATACTGACATCAACAATAATCCTACTCCAATACCCAATCATATCCAAAATAGAGTAATTAAGTAATGAAAGAATTTCAACCTTATTAGTTCAGATGAGCATCTCCCTACTAGAAAGTTATCCTAATCCATCTTTATACTCTATATCAACTTATCAATCATCAACCATCAATCATGTTTTCATCATTGGGGTATACTACATTAGCACTATACACCATCCCACATGTATTCTCAATGATTATATCACCTACTAGGGCAAATCATTGTGTTATCACCAAAAAATTTTTCTTATTTGTCTGTCCTAACTAAGGTATCTCCATCTTCTCAATGATTATATCAATTTCTAGGGTAAATCATTGTGTTATCATACCACATTGCCACAATTAGGGTATAATGTTTATAACTGCCTTTGGGCAAACCAGTTTACATCATCCCACTTATATTTCTCAGTGATTTTGCCCAAATTTAGGTAAATCATTATGCTGTCACCCCATCATATTCATTTGTTTTGTCCCCTCATTTTCACTTATTTATTTTTAGGGACCATTTGTTGACCCACTTGCCAACCACTCCCTTCAGGAGATATTTATAGTTTAATCATTAACATTACAATCATAAGCATAAAGAACCCTTTTATTATTTGAAAAGATGTTATTATTCTTACAGCTTGTAACATCTTTCCAAATAGGGGAACATTATAGACACCTAAATTTGGTCACCAATGGCTTCATATCTGAGTTTAGACCAATTCTTACCAATCATTGAATACCTAGCCTAAGAATTTCTATTAGTCTCAAATTTGGCTTCATAAACTTGCATTAAATCAATTTGGCTTTATAAATAAAAAAAATAAGGCAAATACACAAATTGAATTAATCAAAAAAAAATCAATGACCAAATGCCTAAAAATAATTAATTAACTTACACACCCTAATCAAAATCAATTATTAAGTTAAATCAATTTCAAATCCTAATTGAGTTCACCCATGAGCTAATAAATAAATTACTAAAAAGGAAATTCAAGAGCATCTTACCTTTGTGAGTTGTCTCAAATGGAAAATATCTAAAAGAATATTCTAATAATATGCCAAACTCAACCAAAATTAGTAAACTCAACCATGGTTATGTGTTGTCCCTTTTTTAAAATATCTAAATAGAATATCCTAGGAATATGTCAAACTCAACCAAGATTAATAAACTCAACCATGGTCAGATTTAACCCATTCCAAGGGATTTGAAAGCCTAAAAAAGTAAGCATAGATTTCTTAATTTTAAGAACTCAATCAAGTTAGATTTATAATGCAAGAATAGATTCATGAAGCTAAAGGCATAGTGTTATAATGTTGAAATTGAGCCAAGCCATGAATCAAGCCAAACATTCAACAATGGTGCATAGAGGAGATGATGATAGACATATGAAATTGATGAATATTTATTATGTATAATTTGAGCAAGATAAATAAATAAATCATTTGGACCTTTCAAAAAAGGTAAAGATTATTATTCTTTGTATTTTAGTTAGGTTTTCAATTTTTGTTTATTCATTAATCTCCCCTTAATATCTAGGCCTAGAGATGTTATGCTAGTGTGTTTATTTTATTTTGATTTCATTTTAGAACTAACACAATACTAATCATCCTCTCTTTGTCAAATTATTTGATCACAATGTTGAAATCTTGATAGTCCTAAGCCTTTAGAGTATTTTCCAACACTTTGTCAATTATTTGACCTTGTCCAGAGCCATGTGTCAGCATTATGCAACCCTACACCTGCTCAAAAAGTCCTTTTTGACTTAGCCATTTTAGAAATGTTTTAAGCAAGTGTGCATGTAAGATTAAGCCACATGGTGAAATCCCAATGACCTAAGGCCCCAAAACCATCTATATATTTGATAAAATTTATCAGAGTAGCAGGATAGTTGTATTATCTCATGTGGAAAAATCCCATGTCATCACTAAAAGATGGTCTACCAATAGCTTATTTTCTTTCTTTAAAACTAGGTAAGTTTTTCAAGGATTTATCAGAGCCACTATCACTCTCTAAGTAGCCCTAGGGATGTGAAAATAGTATTTTAAGACTTAGTCAAATTTTAAGAAGTTTCATAGTGAATATCCATGTCCTCAAATAACTGAGCTAGTGGGATAGTAGTATGTTTCCATATGTCGTGATTATGGTGAATAAGCATCTTAAAACCATCTATATGAATGCAAAGCAAGTGGAAAAGTGAGTAAGTGATATGATTAGATATGTCAACATCCTAACAACCTAGTATCTCAAAGATTAATGTATAGTTTCAAATCCCCAAGGTAAGCACATGAGTGAGTTAATGCCACATGGTGAAATATCATTGCTCTACAGCCCTAGTGTGGTTCACGTAATTCTAATAGTGTGTTATAACCCTAAGAAAGTGGGTGAGCAAGATGATACCACATGATAATATCTCACTTCACTATAAGGGGAATAATCACCATGTACTTAATAACTTTAACCAAGTAAAAAATGAGTGAGAAGAGGATATATAGATGGAACCCACCCATAATGATATTTCTAGTGTCTACACTGGCACTATCTAAGGTAAGTTTAATGGCTTGTATAGTCATCAAAATTATCAATAGATAGGAAATGGAGTATGTAACTTTATTGAGTCATTGAATCAATCTTAGAGTGGCCCAATCTTTAGAATCATTTTTTATCTTGACTCTAAATAGTAGAGTGAGGTTAAAGGGTGATGATTTAGCCCTAGTCATCATAGAATAACATGTGTATTGATATCAAATAGAGCATAAAGATAATGATAAGTTGTAGGCTTGGAATGGGCCTAACAAGTAATTAGGTTGGCATGGCCATGATGATCTTGAGGAGATTCCCACTTCCTTTAGCCACCTCTCCTAGTCATGATTCATATTTATAACTACCCCATTAGTAGGTATGACTAGTCAAGATCTCTGAACTCTAAAATTTTGCCTATATAAGTAGGAATTATGTAATCGATACAAAAGACTCTTTCTAGCATATAAATGTTATGGGAATTGATATACCTTTGATACATAATCTGGGTATGGAAAATCCTTACTCTGATAATTAGTTGTATTTTTCTTATAAATTAAATATATGTTTATTTTTAACCTTCTCAATACTACAAATAGTGTATATCCGTGGTGGTTTGATGAATGTCTATGCTAGTGTCTATAACTTCCTTTCATTTGTCCTATATTTTACCCTTTTTTAGGTTTTTATTCATCTTAGCAAGTCATTATAAGTGTGTCACAATGTCTTACAATGGTTGAATAAGGAAAACATTCACTAGTGTCTCTTATGAGACCTCTTGTTCATCCCTCTTAGCTAATGGCTTGACCAGAACCTCTATGTCAAAACAATAATGCTTAGAGATTTTTATTGAGTTTTGCAATAGGTTTTCATTCTTATTCATGTTCTTAGTTTAGTATAGGTAAGTAGAGGATACTAAGTTTTGTTCATCACCTCCATGTTTAATTTCTTGTTTTTAGTTATCTCTTTCTCTCCCTTTTCCCTATCAAATAAATAGGTTTAGTGTTAGTCTAGGTGATCCAGTAGATGAAAACAACCTAATTTAGAGGTTCACTCCAAATATAATCCATGAAAAACCTTGGAGTGTTCCCATTGTATCATCTAAATGAGGAAGGCCTAAATAACCTTCCTCAAGGGTGAAAATAGAGTGATAACATATCAATTAACCATTTCAATCACTTCATCAAGGGAATGTAATGGGTAATTATCTTTATTTGAAGCTTTGTTCAGGTTTTAAAAGTCTATGCATATCCTAATTTTTCCATTCTTATTTCATACCAGTACTAATTTTTCCACCCAAGTGGAATGGAAAATTGAGAAGATTATTCTAATAGATAGGAGTTTGTGACTTCTTTGTGTATTAAAGGCTTAAAAATTGGGTTCACAAGTCCCTGATTCTACTAGAATAATCATTGGTTTAGCTTCATGGGGATGGTGTGGGTGATTACTATTATGTTTAAGACCTTAAGCTATCCCTAAGACCAAGAATTTGTATCTTTATAACTCAAAAGGAACTTTTAGAGATACTAAATTTATATGTCTATCCAATCAGGGCCTATATTAATAGTTTGGGTCTTTCTAAGGAGCTTAGGTTAAAAGTTTGACATTTATGATCTACAAATTTGGGTTTCTTGATTAAGGTCTTAGTGATGAATGTGTTAAATGCCTTTTATATACCATCCCCTTTGGGATTTGATTTACTTGTATATTGATAATTCCATCTTTGTCTATATTATCTTTAGGACTATCCCTTTCCTCTTCATCTATTATTTTTAAATCGAATGCCCCAAAATTATTAAGGAATTTGATGGTGTATTGGTCATATTAAAAGACTTAAAAATTCATGACGTTATCAGGAACAAAGGGGAAATGGGCCAATTTAATAGTAAATTATTTCATGTCAACACTGTCCAGAGAGTTAAGCTCATAACTAAGGATGCCAGTGATTTGACAACTAGATTGTCTTCCCTTGTGAAGGGGATTATGTTAAATACATCAAAAAATTCCATTAGGTTACATAATTTTTGTTTTTAATTACTTAGGTATGATAGTTCACACTAAAATTTTCTCTTATATTGGTTTATGACTAGCTCATAGTCACCAAACATTCTTAATTCTCTATCCTTTTGATTTAATGTAAATTGTAGCCTAAGGATTAATGACTCATACTCCACTAGGTTAGTGCAAGGGAAATATAACATATATAAATCTAAGTATATCTTTCCTTATGGGATTATTAATATAATACCTACTCTACTACCTTTTTTAGAATGGGCCCCATCAATGTAGAAGGACTACAAACGTAGAAATTCAAATTTATTTTTAGATTTATCTTTAGCATGTTTGATGCTTAGTGTATAAATCCCTAAGTTAGAAGATTCTAGGTCCACATTTTCATTTGAATTTTATACTTAGTTATCATATGTTTCATTTGAGGTTCCTTATCCACTCTAATTTGATTAGCTATGCCTCTCCAAGGTAGCCACATATGGAAAAAATCCATATCCATATACCCATTCAAGAATTTTCACAAACCCTGATCAAGGAGCATACTATAGGCTTAAATAATATAAAAAACATTAATGTACATAAATTTTTTGATCTGAGGTTATGAATCTATTTGAATATGCATATTGATAACCTCCCTAACTACCTTAATCTCAGACTTATCAAGTTGGAATATGAATTTGTATGACTTGATGAGAACTAAACCTAGTTTCTCATAAATGCCTTAATGCATTACATTTACATAACCTCTTGAGGCTACCATAAAATTATGTTGATTCTTACCAAATAGTATAATAATTAAAATAAAGGGAAAAACCTTATAATTTTTCTTTTGAATAAGTATGTTAGTGTGAGAATTTTTTTTCTTTGTTTTGGTTGGATTTGTAAGTCTTTTTAGTTATTGAATTCAACATAAGATCCTATTTCTATGTTTTATGTAGGGTCAACAACACATTCATTTTGAAATAGTGAAATCATCATTCTCATAAGAAAATTCATCATTTTCATAAGAAAATTCATCATTTTTAACAGTGAAATCATCCTTTTTAAAAGTGAAATCATTATTCTCATTAATGAATTCATCTCTATGGGTAGTGAAATCATTAAACAGGGTAGTAAAATGCTTTCTATATTTTATTATTTTTTTCTTTCTATATTTTATCTTTTTTTGTGTTGATTTTATCACAATTTTGATTTCTTGTCTTTTTGCATAAGTATGATTTGATTAAATAGAGGTGTTTTTTTCTTTATTCATGGTTTTAACTTGTTATATTACAGGTTGCCTTGATCCAAGCCTAAGTAAACATTGTAACAACTTGGTTGTAGAATGCTTGTCAAAGATAATCAACATAAAAAGGATAAATAGAGAGCCAATTTTATTTTGCTAATACTTTTAATTTTGCTTTCAAAGTTTTTAGTAATTACATAACATTTTATTTCAGCATTATATTATGATTATGGAAATTTCATATGCTCTTCCTTTGGCATCACATTGGTGATGATACTCAATAATCATAAATATTTCCATAATTTTATGTGTTACCCAAGTAATGCTCACGTATGCTCTTTCCTTGGTATCACATTCATGATGATACTTATAAATCAAAAACATATACTTACTTTTTATTTTATTTTTTAATGGTCTCTATTGACCATGGATATTACCACCATGTAGTCGGCCAAACCCCATTTACGAGTGGGGTATATAAATTGATATCCATCTATTTTAATTGCCTAAAAAGTTGTGTTTTAAGCACATTATGACATGAGGGGATTTCATGCTCCAATACCCAAGGTTTTAATATCTTCCTTGAAATATGATATTGTTTATTATCAATATTTTTAGACCCCTAAGGATTTATTAGGAACTTTGGGATAAGACCCAATAGTGTGTATCCACTTTATCCATTTATTCCATGATTTTACCCTAGATAAGCTTGTCTAAACCTTAAGCCTAGGATAACCTATTTTTCTATCTAACTTTGGTGCATTGGTTAGAGATTAGCACCAAGAAGCTACCTTCCACACACCCTCAAAACTAAACTTAGTGGGCCATGGGAATGTGGGATCCTCCATGGTTAGTGCATTGAAATATTAGGCTATAGCTGAGTGTATGGAGAATTCAATAACATAAGAATGCCCAATATTTATTCACGACCATCATCCTAGTTTTACACCTTTTGTGTGCAATTTATTGACTATTAAAATAGAATTTTGTTTGTTGTTTTCCTTGTGTTTACCATGTTCTAAAAAATCCTTGTTTGCAAACAAATTATTTTGAGTTTAATTTTAATCCTAAAAAACATAACCTTCTCTATAAAATCATAAAAACATTTAGTTATAAATTAAACTTTTAGTCACTTTGGTATTTTCTTTCACTAGAGTCTAATTTCAAATCTTTTTCATCTAGTGAGTAAAGTCTTTCCCTTAGCAAGCATCACTCATTTCAAGGCACATGGATATGTGGAATAATCCCTTGATTAATTTAGTCATAAATCCAAATCCAAATAATCATTATTTTAATCTAGGGTTCTATCCAACCAATTTTTATTCAAACACATATTTGAATCAACATCAAATCAATATTCCAACAAATGTAAATTAAAATTTCAATTGTCATTGCAAACTCACCAATTAATCATCCAAAAAATTCAAATCTTAGTTTTAATATGTATCCATCCTCATTTTTCAATCAATAAAATTCAAACTTGAATGTTTATTCAAGTTTACCAATCAACCAATCCAACCCAAACATCAATAAATTTAAAACTTGTCTACTCATTTATTTTTACCCATAAATCAAATTCCACCAATCATAAATCAAAATACATTTATATATCCATCTAGTTTCAACCCTAGCATCAATCAAACCTTTGGTTCACCTTCATCATCACTTTCAAATACTTACTTGAACCAAAACCCATCTACAAATCAAATAACAATTCAATAAAATATAAAGATACATCCAAATCAATCTTTCAACTTCTATACCCATCAAAACCAACCTTTCTAAATTCATCAAAATCAGATATTTGATTTTACATTCAACCCATTCCAAATATTGAAACAAACTATATCAAATTCACATTTGTTCACAAACCCAATAGAATCAAGTCCATCAACGTTCACAAATATACCAAATATGAATAGTTTCACTATCAACACAGATCTAACAAATCCATCCTTCCAAGATTAAAATACCTCTCTATCCCACTCAATTAATAAGGAATCCCAAAACATTCCACATCAACATCACCCTACCATTAGTAAATGTATTTTATAAAATCAGCCAAGTTTATCCCCCATTAGTTATAGCCTTGATTCTGACATCCCCTATCACACTAATAAAGGGAATCTAATTCTATCACCACTACCATCTAGTGTCATTCCACCCCCAGAGCTACAACATCTTGAAAAATCCCAAACATGTTAAAAACATTATTGTGACTCTAAATCCAAAATTCACTTCTTTGGGGGAACCTTATGATGTATTGTTTCAAACATTGATCTCTTCAAACATGATCACATGGCCAAACACTAAATAATTTGAACCAAATATCCCAAAACTTGAATTGTATAGACCTAATTAATATTTTGATTATCACATAATTGAAGTTCATTATACAAACCATTATATGAGACTATAGAGTTATATCTAATATTTGATTAATAAAGGTTACATCAAGGTAAATCTAAGTGTATCCATGTCTAAAAATAATAACTTGGGGATATGACAATCTATCTTTCCTAAGCCTAATCAAGCCACACCACTTCCAAGTCAAGGTCATAACCTTCCATACATTTCTCAAGATCCCATTTTTGACACATCCATTTTTAACCAATCGATAATTGATCAACCTACCTTTGACAACCATAGTTTACCATCTATTTTTTTATAAAGAGACAATATTTATTGAAGATCTTATCTTTGAACAAAAACCTATCTTTGATCAACATCCCATTTTATATCAAGATCCCATTTTTGAAAAATATCCCTTTTTTGACAAAGATCCCATTTCTAACCAATATCAAATCTTGGACAAAACCTCCTTCAACCAAAATAGCCTATCACCCATTAGCCAAACACCCAAACCCTTATCACCTATTGAATATCCTATCATCCCACAACATTCACCCTAGGTTATAGAGGTACTTATAGACAAAATAATCCATGATCAAGGAATTATACAAACCCATCCATTTTGAAGTAAATGTTAGACCCCATAGCATCAACTATAAAATAGTTAAAAGTCAATGTAAAGATGTTAGTGCTAATTTTGTGTTTTTTGAGTGAACTTCATCCATAATCAAAATAAGGTACATTTATAGTCTCTATGAGGTTTATGTTACCATCACTCCTTTCATCAACATCACCAATCCTACCTTCCATCTTCAAAGACAATATCCTACACCTTTTGATTGGGACTAATGATCTTACTTTAGAGTTAACTTCCATGATAATAAAATAATTGTAGACTTCTTCATTGGTCTCCTTCCATAATAACATCAAGAAACATATATATATATATATATATATATGTATATATATATATATATGTATATATATATATATATATATATATATGTATATATATATATATATGTATATATATATATATATATGTATATATATATATATATATATATGTATATATATATATATATATGTATATATATATATATATGTATATATATATATATATTCTAAAGAACAAGTGAATATCAATCAAAATGAATCCTAAAGTCTAAATATAAAACCAACATCTCAAAGTGAAAACCTTTTTGAGGCACTATCGGATGATCAAAATATAATTTTAGTAAAAATCCAAATCTAAATATAGAAAATCAAAAATATGAGTCCCTTAGTGAAAAACTCTTTTAGGCACTATTGGACAATCCAAATCTAAATCCCAATTAAAACAATCAAGAATATTCATTTGGTTAATGTTTCCCCTATTTAATGAAAATTAGAGTTTGGATTTGAAAAACAATAGTTTAACCATTCAGGGATTACATGGTTAATGTTTTGCTAATGATGCAAGAGTCAATTAAGCAATTATGGGAATGATATATCTTATTGATAATAAAATTAGGATATATAAATAGAAAAAGATATTGAATTTTCAAATGATTGTGTTTAGTTTATGCAGATAGATTGTTGCAAGATTTTGAAAACAAATTTGAAATAAATTGATTTAATGTATCCAAAAAATTTAAAAAATAGATGAAGAATGATTATTATGGAGGGATGGAAATTAAAAAATTGTCATCAATTATATAGATACTTATCTCAATACTAATGTTTACAAAATTGTATAGTGTACATGTAAAACTATTTACCCCTAGTTGTTAAATGGTAGAGAAGATATTGGAAAAAGTATATTTCCCACTTTATAGACTACATGTTTGGATTGTGCTCAGACTCAGGGATCTCACAAGTCGATGTGAGAATGATATATCCTAATGATGGTAAGCCATTGGCTATAAAATTAAAAATATAGATTGTCCTAGCTGTGATAAAGATTTACAAAATTGATATTTGTAAGCATTGATAAGGAGATATAAAAATTTGATTAAATGATAGTAGAAAATGTGGATTAAATGATTTGAATGGATGATGGTGGCTAAAATGACCCATGTCTCTAAGTGATTCCTACATAATCCACTATGGACAAAATTTGAGTTGGTATATCAGGCCAGATGTAATTCTCCCAATAAAGGAAGAAAAGTGACGTAATGTAAGATTGACCCATGGATTTTATTAACATACTTAAGTTAATGATTACAAATTATGATTGGATGATGGATTGATTTGACCTGAAGTATTGATATATAATAGGAGCATATTAGGAAGTTAAATATCCTAGAATAAGCTATATACATGATGGATTGATTTGACCCCAAATGTGCACTAAGTTTTGTCCTTGTGAATCTATTAGTCTATATGCATATGGAAAGATAGTCATCATGGTTTTTAAATTCCACTGGTGAATATTTTCATGTGTAATATCAAAAATTAGGTTTCTCAAATCTTAATTAGTTTTAATTATTGTTAGAAATCTAATACAAGAAAAAAATAAACATAAGGTAGCTATCAAACCATATCACATTCTTTGATGAAGAATCTGTGTGTCATCTCAGACAAAGTCATTATAGTTTCAAAATCATTTCTCAAGGATTTTTCCACTTTGCTTAATGAATTAATAAATTTTCATACCAATTTCATCATTATGATAATTGTGAAATAATTTTATTCTCCTTTTATTAGAATTTAACTACACAAAATTAGATTTTTTGTCCCATAATAATCTCTCTCTTCCATCCATCCTTATCTCATCTATTTTGTTGAATCATTTTATCCATCATAATTAATCCATGTAGCCAAATCATTTCCTTGTTAATGATTGCATATCAATCATCCATAATAATTTACTAATATTTTCATTTAATCTCCCACACTTGTCAATTAGGATTCACTAAATCACAATATCCATCCTTTCTCCATCAACCCTCACTTTCTTAGTCAATCAATTTTTCAACAAATCTAAGCTCATAAATTTACAATGGGATATATCATTCCCACATCCATTCCTATGAATCCTAATTCATGGGTCACCTAAAATCATGTAGCTTATCTTGGGATATATAATATGCTCCTAGTATATATCAATACTTGCGGTTAAATCAATCCATCATCCAATCATAATGTGTAATAATTAACTTAAGTATGTTAATAAAATCTAAGGGTCAATCTTACATTACATCATCACTTCTCTTCCTGCATTAAGATAATTACATCTGGCTTGATATCCCAACTTGAACTTTATCCATGATGGATTATGTAGAAATCACTTAGATACATGGGGTTTATAGGGTCAGTTTGGCCACCACCATCCATTCAAACCATTTAATCCACATGTTCTACTATCATTTAATCAAAGTTTTATATCTCCTTATCAATGCTTTCAAATATCAATTTTGTAAATCTTTATCACAGCTAGGACAATCTATATTTTTCATTTTCTAGCCTCTGGCTTACCATCATTAGGATATATCATTCTCACATCCACTCGTGAGACCCTTGAGTCTGAGCACAATCCAAGCATGCAGTCTATAAAGTGGTAAATGTACTTTTTACAATATCTTCTCTAGCATTTAACAACTAGGGGTAAATATTTTTACATGTACCTTGTAAAATTTTATAAACATTAGTATTTAGATAAGTATCTGTATAATTTATGATAATTTTTTCATTTCCATCCCTCTATAATACTCATTCTTCATCCATTTTTCAATTTTTTGGGATACATTAAATCAATTTATTTCAAATTTGATTTCAAAATCTTACAATAATCTATCTACATAAAATAAACACAATCATTTGAAAATTTAATATATTTTTCTATTTATATATCCTCATATTATTATCACTAAGATATATCATTCCCAAAATTTCTTAATTGACTCATGCATCTTTAGCAAAACATTAACCGTGTAATCCCTGAATGGTTAAACTATTGTTTTTCAAATCCAAACTCTAGTTTTCATTAACTAGGGGAAACCTTTTTACATAACCAACATATTACAATTTGGAATCCAATTATATCATAAGTTGATTTATTATTTTTTCACATCATTTTGTCCATTTCTTCTTTTCATCAATTTTGAGCATTTTTCCATTTTCTCATGTAAACCCTTGACGGGGAATGATCACACTCATTATCATTCATTTGGGGTAAATTTATCCTCCTTAATCATTAACACTATACTTATTCTACTATTATTCAAAATAGTATTTATTCACAATACTATTTTAAAGAGGGGCAAATTTAGACACGTAAAATTAATTTAGTGTCAAATGCACCTGAATCTATTTAATAATAATTATTAAAATAATTCATCACATCTCCTTCTAGATTTAAACAATTAAATAAGATAAATTAGTAAATTATGCACACTTTAAATCCTTATTTTAAATATAAAATCTATATTTTACACCTCATCCAAACATATTCCACCTTTTTTCCCCTCATCCCAACCAAAACCCATAACTTCCTCAACCTTTTATGACTCATCCCATGAGTTGTCAAGAAGTTTGACTTATTCTTGTTGACTCAGCTAACCAATCCCATAATTTTCTCAACCATTTGAAATGGTATTAATCCTTATGGGTGACTCATTATCCACTATTGATTATTTAGATCATTTAATAAATCTAAATAGTTCTCCACCATCGGATCTTCCTCCAAAAATCTGTAAATAAACTTGAAAACCTTCATTTTTCAAGATTAGAATCTAGATTCATGCTTAAAAAGTTTTATTCACAATTGAATCCAATTGAATCAAATCATATTATAATCCTTTTACACCAAAACACTTCCCATTATCCTTTGCATTGGAAGAGTGAGCATCACATTTTCAAAGAGCAAATCAAGTTTACATCACGATGGATAAAGCTTACACATTTGAAGCATAAAGTTTGTTGTTTTATTTTATTTGTTTGCTACCATATCTTAGGTTTAACTTATCTTATATTAATATTAGTTCATTTCTTATCAATTATAAATTTAGTTCACATATGCCCCAATGTTTCATCCTTTACATTAAGCCACCATGTATAAATCTATGTATAGCTACACCAGGATAATAGACCCCCATGAGAATCATGTCACCTCATATAGGATGCTAAAAATTACACATTTGAGGTGCATATGGAAATATATATTTCTCTTCTTAGGCAACAAGATACTATTTATTATATACATTAAAAATATGACCTCCCTATTAACAAGTGTTGGTGGTGAAGGATCACCAAGAGCTAGGACAACAAAAAAATATCAGTGTATATCTTAATAAAATATATATACCTTCCCATGATCCATGGGAATGCCCTAGTAGCTAACCAAATAATATAACATGGCCCTCTATTATAATGTAGGTGTCTATAAAAGTCTTTATCATCATATCGATAACTTGAGGATACACCAAGTATCTTCAAGTATGATTGTTGCCTCTCCAGTGGGTAAGTGAAAGGTTAATGTCTCACTATGTTAGTGCTCTACCAACATGCTCAAATAAGCTTTATCTAATTGAATGACTAATATACATAGTGGGAATGTCACTTCTGACAAGTAAAAATAGCTAGCCACTCCTATAATCATAGATAGGTCAGAATCATCCTTACTTTATGATGCTATCTAAGCCAATGCCTATCCTACTAATACTATTTCCCCCTCTCCTAGAGGTGGGATGGGTCCCTAGGCTAGTTTCTTTTATTTTCCAAAGTGAAGTCACCATTTCCCAAATGGTGAATTTATCATTTTGGAGATTTTAAACACTTTTAGGTGAAATCACCATTTTGATTATTTATAATAACTTTAGGTGATTCCACCATTTTTAGGAATGATGAATTTGTATCAAATCATTGATATCCTTGATGAATCTATCATTTTACCTAAAATACAAATAATGATTTCACCATATTTTAACCTAGGGCTAGTAATAAATTCAAAATAAATGCCATAAATGAAAAAGTTGGGATTACTCATCAGTGGCTCATCATGGGGTGGTCACATGTGCTCCCTCAATCTATAGGAAATGTGATGTCAGGCTCCTCCACATGCCATTTTTCTCAACTATATTACATAGAAAAATAGAGCTCAAAATGCAAATAGTCTAGGGTCAAAATGAATTAATTTTCATCACATGGGTGAATATATAGCCTAAAATTTTAAATCCCCCTAGGGTTTAATGTTCATTTTGTGTACTCTGGGAAGTGTATGTTTCACCTCCATGGTCCATTTTGCCTGTTGTTTGATCCTACATGGCTTATTCTTCAACCATGTTTTAATTAGAACATTTTTTTGGGCCTATTCTGAGACTCATTTCACAACATTATTTTTATAGATATACCCAATGCTTATTCTAATGTTTATCTTCATACTCATACTTAGGATAGAAACATGTTATTATTTTCTAGCTCATTGTAAATCTATTTTATGGGTTTTTGCATTAGCTCCCTTTGCCAATTTGCCTAGATGTGATACATTATTTACCAATAGTTAAATGATATATATTTCCTTTTGGGGGAAAATGCATTTTAAATCATGTGATTTAATGTATGAATGATTATAACCATATTTGGGCAAATCATTCTTTTTCAACCAAATTAATTTTTATACCTACCTTTAGGGAAATGATTATTTTACCACTCCACCCATCCTACTAGGGCAAATTCCTATGCCGCTAATTATAACCACTTTTAAGCATCTCAGTGTCTTAAATTTTATTACTCATTATAATTGCCTTTGAACAAATTAGTGTCAATTCCACCACCCTACTAGGGAAAATGCTTATGCCATTGATTATAACCACCTTTAGGTAAATCAACATCTCACCCTTTATTACTAATTATAATTATCTTTGGTAAAATCAATGAGTTTTTACCATTACTTGTTATAACCTCCTTTGGACAAATCAATAATTCCATCCCTATTTCCACTATATCGATTCATTTTCTTTATTTTTATGGAATATTAGATGAATCTATTTTACATCCCACTCCCTCGAGGGGGTGTTAAGGGTTAATCAAATTCTCTTTGGGTAATGAACCTTTCTACCTAATTAATTTTGAATTCTTTGAAAATACATTATTTTTCATTGTCTCACAAAGCCTTCTCAAATAGGGGTAAACTATAGACACTCAATTTCAATCATTTTCATGTCTAAACCAAGATTCAGATCAATTTCTAGCAAATGATTCCATTTATGCCTAAAAATCACCTGAGTTTTGTAAATTCATTTATGTAAGTGACTTAATTACTCAAAAACATGGTGAGGCTTACTTATTTGGGGCATTAACCTATATGTAACAATAACCTAGTTTGGTTTTAACCCTAGTCAAATTATGACCTAGTAATTTGATATTCTTGACCTAATCTATTAATGCATAAAAATTGAAAATAATTACCAAAAGATTAAAAGCACAAATAAAGATTAATTAAAAATCAAATCTCAATTAGATTGATTAATTAAAAATTATAAGTTAAATTATTGAATTATATTTATCTAAAAATGGATATTTTTGACAAATATGAGGTGAAAGTCAAGGGAGCTAATAAAATATGTTATTAATTCCTAAAATTCAATAAAAGGTGAGTCACAACCTCATAAATATCTTTTATGAATTTTCATGGATCATAAATATCTAAAATGATTTTTCAAGCCTTCATAATTACTTTGACCCAACCTAGGATTAACCTAAACTCAACCTAGGTTATTTGTGACTCAGCCAAAGTTAGAACTAAACATAACCTCCCTAGGGTTAGAGTTAGTTTTGAGACTTATAAATACAAGTTCCTTAACTCTATCTATACAAGTTTTAATACTTAAGGTTATTATACAAGAATGCCTTCAAGAATCCATCAAAGTAATGTTATAATATCAATTTGATACCAAGCTTCACACCAATCCAAGATAATCCCATCAAAGCCACAAGTGGCCATTGAATAAGTGATATAAACATGGAGAAGCATTGATAAAATTATTTAATGCCATATACTGAACATGAAAATTTGCTACGCCAACAAGTGGACATAAATTTCAACAAGGGATGTAAAATTATCATGTGTTTTTATCTCTATTTTGTTGTTTTGCTCATTAGGTTATGATCTCCTAGTTCTTAGCCAAGAGTGTTTAGTTTCATTACATTTTTATACATGGAATTTTACTTGATTCACTAATAAATAAATAATCAACATTTGTGCACTCTTTATACTCTTAAGATATAATAAAGACACTATTTTTTTATTTACCATTACATTCAATTTAAAGGAAGAGGTTTTTAAGGACTGGTCCATACATTAACCCCTCTTATACTACTCTATCCCCTCAAAATAGAGAAGGTTTACCTCATATTTTTCATATGGTTATTGCCAAAAATAAGG